>LR749507.1:4257465-4328986 GCA_902729485.2 Mus minutoides
AAGGAGCTAGAGAAAGTACCCAAGGAGCTGAAGGGGTCTTCAACCCTATAGGCGGAAGAATAACATGAACTAACTAGTACCCCCTGAGCTCAAGTCTCTAGCTGCATATATAGAAGAAGATGGCCTAGTTGGCCATCATTGGAAAGAGAGGCCCCTTGGTCATGCAGACTTTATATGCCCCAGTACAGGGGAACACCAGAGACAAGATGTGGGAGCGGGAGGGTAGGGGAGCAGGGCCGGGAAGGGGGAGGGTATAGGGAACTTTCTGGATAACACTTGAAATGTAAATGAAGAAGTTATCTAATAAATATTGGAAAAAAAACCATTTGCTGTTCTTATAGAAGATGTGAGTTAGATTCCAAATAGCCAGTTTGAGCAGTTCACACCTGCCTGTAACTCTGGTTCCTTTGTCTCAGATGATCTTTTCTGGTCTTTTAAGATACCTATATGTACATGGTGCACAATACTCTCATATACAAACATAAAAGAAAATCTTTTACAAAAGAGGAAAGATGACATAAAATAACACCATGTTTTGAACAGCAACATAAACCTAGAGGCTTTATAGGAGAATAACTAATAAACTTTGAACATGAAATGAAAAAAAAAAAAAGAAAAGCTTCTGCGCGTGATGTGAATAAGCATCTTAACAGGTCTAAAATTGGAAAATTGTCAATTTACTTTGTTTGTCAGTTTTACAACATGGCATACAATTGTGCAAACTGTCAGGATGTGTCTTCCATAGTGCTGCCCAATCAAGAGGCTGTGGAATACAACAAACACCAGGCTCCATTTACTAAGAAAAGTCACTTTTGTGCACTTCTCACAATGGGACCTTTTATCTGCCAGTGCATCGCAGACTGACTTGTCACTTTTGTGCACTTCTCACAATGGGACCTTTTATCTGCCAGTGCATCGCAGACTGACTTGCCATTCCCCATCAGGACCTACAATTTCATGGAGACTGTATTAGTTAGTTTCCATTGCTGTAACTAAGGTGCCTGACAAGAACTAGTTAAGGGAGGGGAGACTCATTCAAACTTAAAGTTTCACAGGATCAGTTCGGAGGAGGTTGGCACAACATTCTTGGGCAGAAGGTGAAGCAGGATCTGCCTGAGAAGACTCTTCTTTCATGTAAAGCAGGCAGCAGAGCACGGGGGGGGGGGGGGGTAAGGGATAGCATATTAAAGACCCACACTCAATGACCTACTTCTCTCCACTAGGTCTGACCTCCTAATTTCCACAATATCACAAAACAGTGCCCATAGCTGTAGACAGACTTCTGGACTAGACAGGGCAAGAACCAGAAGGACTCCATATAAAAACTATAACCCAATCCTTAGGAATACTGCTTTGCAAACAACCCCCATATTTGATTATCATCAGCTCCTAATACTGGATCCCTCAATGTCTAGTTATTTCATTCTGAGTACTTAACAGGTATCTCATACTGAATATGCTTGTGATCCGGGACAAAGTCTGCCATAATCCTCTACTAAGTTGAAAACAGGGGCATGGCACTGACAAAGGAGGCATCAGAGACATTTCTCAGCTAGAACACCTGCTCCTAGCAAGTTCTAACAAACGGTACTTAATAAGAACTTCTACATTGCTACATCATTTCAAATTGCTACAATTCAGGGCTTCTTGGTTTTGATGCTTCTGATATTTTGGACCATTTGGCTCTTTGTTTTAGGTAGCATCCTATGCACTATAGCAGGAATAGTAGAATTTCTGGCATTTACCCACTAGAGGACAGCAGTACTTCTAACTGTGGCATTGAAAGTTGTCTCTAGACATGGCCAAATGCCTTCTTGGAGCCAAAATGATAAGTGTGACAACCGCCCAGCTACATCTCCAGCTTCCCTAGAGCTCAGCACTCATGAGGGTAAGTTCCAGGACCAATTATCCATCTAACGTAGGCTAGGGTGCTGAAACTGATACAGATCCCCTGAGAAGCCCTTAGCAAACAGATTAAAGGACTCTGTGGAAGTCAAGAGGTAGAAAACAAGTTTGCTTTTTTGCTTCTTTGTTTTCCCAATGGACTTTGCTACTAACCTCTCTTTCACTTCTGCCCTTCTAGAAGCAAGCATGGCTGAACTGACATAATGTATGTTGTTTATCTTCCCAATCACGATGTAACCAATGGCAACAGTTACTGACTCCTTGCTAGGTCCACTCTGTATTCCCACCCACGCAAACTTAATGTAGATATGCTCTAGGACTAGTGTTACTGTGAGATGCTGTATTTTCAAAGACTGCTTTAGCTTGCTTTGTTCCAGTGTGAAGGCTATGGGGGGCGGGCGGATGGGGAGGGGGAAAAGACAAGGGACAAAGGCTGACAGCTGAACTAGACACTTATTAAAACTGGAACATAGGCTAATCCTTGGACAAAAGAAGTGATTTTATCTTCAATGCCAACTACTACCACATTCATACATACATACATACATATATACACACACACATATCTGGAAACAGTCTTACAAACTGTGAAGGTTATGTATTAATTCATATTTCTTGTCAAATGTAAGTACTGTATGAATCAAAGGAGAAGCATAATAATGAAAACTTAGGAGTTCTATAAAAACACTTGGAGAAGAGAGTTTAACAAAACTGTGAAGATTTCTTCAGTCAATACCTAAAGCTCATAAATCTTCCCATGAGAGATAGTTTAGAGCAACTATTCTACTTCTAAGAGTTTATCTTTCAGATATACTTACATATGCTCATATGTGTGTGTGTATGTATGCATATATAATTATATAGTGCAACATAATGAAGCAAAAGGAACAACTATAAAATTTACTGAGCACACTATGACATTCTGACACAATAGGAGATTATGTAATTATGAAAATGACCCAGAGAGATCTAAAGATGCTGATATAAGATAACCCATTGGGTATGCAGTTAGGTGAAACAAGTTATGGAAAGACTATACAATGTCCTTTTAAGACAAAAGAAAAAAGCTATGTAGAGACTTGTTTTCACCTTTATACATATACTGCAATAACTTCAGGAATCAAAGGGAGAGACTTTACAGTGTTCTCTGTGGGAAGGAAGAGCTCTGCTGCTGCTGCTGTGTACCCTCCGACACTGAAATGACTTCTCAAAGTCTACAGTAAGTACATCACACTCCAACCCCAAAGAATTCTGTTCAAAAAGCACATCACAACAGAAGAGCAAGTGTTCTCTAACTGTATGAAAATAGAGAATTCTTACCTTTCTCTGCAAAATTTAAGTGAATGTAGTACGGCAGGCCTTTTTTGACGTAAATTCCATAAGTGTAGGGTGTCATCAGCCAAGGCACTCACAAGGGCTCCCTTGAAAATAAAGTATATTTTATATGTGACAAGTTTTATACTTCCAAATAGCTGCTAAAATATCCTCTTAAATTTAAAACCTTTTTATCAATAGATTATAGTTCTAAGAAATATTTGCCTCACCCAAATTCCAAACAGCAGGTGGAGAAGAGTATGTCATATACACATATAACTAATTAATGTTTTCACTTCTTAAGTAATTTACCATCTCATAATACAAAAGTATGCTAGGATCTAGTGGGATGGCTCAAATCTCTACGATTATTAGATATTAGACCGCAAAATTACTTTATCATTATATATATATATATACTGTCTTGACTAAAACAAAATATAAAGTGACCTCATTTTATTTATGTAAGACACATCCTAATAGAAGTCCTCTACTTAGATTATAACAACAGAATATGACAGTCGTCAACTCTGAACAACAGAAAACACTAATTGATCACATCTTAGTCAGCATACACTGACTAAGAGAGGCACAGAGAGGGCTCAGTCTCGCCCAGGCTAAACAGAGTTTTCAGAGCCAGAACCTCTCCAAGAGTGTTTTCATTACAGCCCTAGCAAAGATGGGGATACAGTAAAAGAGCAACAAACCTAGACTAAGGGGATTAGGCACATGTCCAAAGTTATTATGATGCCTTTTCTCACAGGGCCAGCTTACTGGCCCATCTTTCATATATATTTTGGGACTTATCCTATAGATCCTAAGAATTTAGGATAATAATAATGTTCAAATACTATCCTCAAATTCAAAGAAAGTGGAGTCCCTCGCAAGCGTTCTCTCTGCAGCAGAATCTCTTAGGCTGCAAAATTGAATTTTCTCTGTCTCCTTTCATACTTCACATTCTCAAAAACAAACCCAGTAAGCAAGAGGACAATTTCAAATGGAAGCTGCTTCCCACGAATACGTTAAAATACTTTGTTAAAGTACTTTCTTTTACCTATAATGAATGTTGTATTTAACACTATTTCAATACAGATTGTTTAATGCTATGCAACTTCCAAAAATCTTTGAAATAATAGTGAAAATATACCATAAGGTAACAAAAATATTTTTATTTTGCTTGCAACATTATTCTGAGAAAACATATTGTGTGACTGACATGCAGTGGCACCTTAAAATGAATTATGACTGCATCTGACTCTCAGGAAATTAGGTTTTTGTTCAAATACTTGTAAGTATATGCTCGTAACCTAAAGAACTAGGTGTGTTCTAATTTGGGTCTAAGTAGGAGGAATAAACAGTCACTAACCTCATTAATCAGGAACTGGAGTTGGATCACTGCTGCTCCGCTGTCGTGCTGGCAATAACATTCCACTCCTGGACGACCAAAGCTGCCATCAGCCCCATTAAGGAGTTTTTACCATGCACGTTTTTAAAAGAAACTTTTGGGTTATGTAACTAATAATATTCTGATGGTCTGATATTCAATCCAGGCCACTTGATCACAATCAATGTCCCAACGCTTTTTGACCTGCATGCATTCGGACTAGCAAGACTCTGAACATGTAAGAGCATACATTAACTAATGGTCTCTATGTGCCGGGTATTACTGGAAATGCCATATACATCAATTTATTTAGCTGTCATAATCCAGATGGGAAGAGGAAGCACAGACATTAACTAACATGTGCTGTGTCCAACAGAAAGCAGCAGAACATAGCCTGGCTCCACAGTGGCCACTGTCCTCCCCACTGCATCCTTTCCTTTTTCCCAAGTGCTTGGATGAACCTGGGCTTTGTGCATATTTGTGCAAGTACATATTTTTGGGTTACATCCCTAGCCCTATTCTCTGAGACACACTGAATAAAGATCAAAACAACAAAAAACCCACGCACACTTCCAGAACTTTCTGTGAGGCACTGTTACATGCATTATACTTTCATTAACCTGAAACAAGAGCACAGTCATTTTAACACATTGCTAATCTATTTTGGGTAGCTAATAAATAATACAAAGTAAGAAGACAAGCTTTAAACATTTAGTGAGTTTTAATAAACTGCATCCCTCTGTGTGAAAAGTCACAGAAGGCATTTTATATTCTAACAAGATGTTCTGCTTAATACCAAACAAATGCACCATAGGTCATAATCCATAAGTCAAACCCTAGTTTGTATAATTCTCTTTTCTTGCTATGCATGACCTCGGGGCACTTATGGAAAACAAATGCTCTACCACAGGCCTTTAAATCCTTCTATTCATGGGTCTTTTTGTATTAAAGACATGTTCTTTGAGTTTAGGTCTGTCACCTGGAGCACAGAGTTGGTTTTAAGGAGTAAGACACAGCCATAACTACCCAATTATAAGATTTCTACGTGAGTCTTGCCTCTGCAGAACTCTGAAAGATACTAGCATAGCAATGAGCCCTGTGAGTGTAGCACTGAGAGATTGTGAGCTGGGTGTGGTCATGCACACCTATAACTCCAGCACTCAGAAGGCAGAGGCAGGAGGATGTCAAGCTTGAAGTCAGCTGGAGACATGAGTTCCAAAAACTAAAGAATATAGCTCATGTTACAAGCGAGCCTAGTTTGCATAAACCCTGGGCCTCAGTCTCCAATAACACATGCATCAGAAATTCTCATTATTTGTTCTTCAGGCATCTACATTTCTCTTAACCATCCTTGATAAGATGAAAATTGTGAAGACTAGCTTTGTGAAAAAAATTTTTTTAAAGATTTATTTATTTTATTTATATGAGTGCACTGTAGATGTCTTCAGACACAGCAGAGGGCATCAGATCCCATTACAGATGGTTGTGAGCCACCACATGGTTGCTCAGAATTGAACTCAGGACCTCTGGAAGAGCAGCCAGTGCTCTTAACTGCTGAGGCATCTCTCCACCCAGTGAAATCTTCTTAAAGTAGACATTTTAGGTTTTTTTTTTAAACAAACCTGCTTTGCAATTCATATTTTAACAAGTTATACAGTAGTATAGAGGTTTGCCTGATGAGAATATAAAATATGATAGACCAAACCAGATGTGAAAATAAAACAAAACTGATTACTAGAAGCAAAAATTACAAAAGCAGCTTTCCTCATTGGAGCTGTAGCTCCCTAGCCTTGAAAATGCTCTTTACCTTGGCTGTCAATTAGTATTTTATCTCAGAAAATGTCAAGTTCAGAAGTCAACTTCACCAAATTCAAGAACGCTTTTATTCTTGTGTTACATAGAGTGCTATACAAAAGTATGCTACACAACCGAATGTAGCTACCTGTTGGTAACAATATGACATCTGACATCACTGAAATCTCTTACCATCTATTAAATCATTATGTCTTAGTATATCTTTGTATAGTCTAAGAAGTCAATTTCTCCAAAGTTATTGATTTCATTTCTTCCCCTTTGGACACAGCAGAGAGCAAAATGGCAGCATGAACAGAGGCTGCTAGGACAGTATCATAGTAAGTCAGAGAGAGAGAGAGAGAGTTAGTTGGGGGACAGGGAGAGAGAGGGGAAGATATCACAAAATATAGCATTGACAAAACATAAAATTTAGAAGCCAGGCAGTGGTGGCACATGCCTTTAATCTGAGCACTTGAGAGGCAGAGGCAGGCGGATTTCTGAGTTCCAGGCCAGCCTGGTCTACAGAGTAAAATCCAGAACAGCCAGAGCTACACAGAGAAACCCTCGAAAAAACAATTATATTAAGTAGCTCTGACCCTGGTAGTACATATGAATTTCAACTCTACTGCAAATATAGTAAGGCCAGCCTGCCAGAGGAAGTGGTAGGTGGGTAGAGTGGTTAGCTAGGTATCTTACTTTAGGTGTAAGACCATCTGAGGCACAGTGAAAATTAAGATTTCATCTTTTAAGTCAGTCCATATGCCAGTTCAATCATCTTCACTATGACCTTCAAAGAATTTGTCAACTTCCTAATCCATAAAGTACACAATAAGACCTATGTAGTCTAGTATGTAGAAGCACATGTATGAGAATTAAAACACATATGGACTCAAATAATAGTCTTTATGTTACTTGACTCAACACATTTGTCACACTAGCTAAAACTGTTAATTTACAGTGGGCAAAACAGACTAAAAGAAAGCATCAATCTTAAATATACTAGGTCATAAAACAGAAAACCACAGGCACAAATATCCCCACATCCTTACACCAGTGGCTGTGTATGCATGGCTCCTCCTGATGCTGACATTTCTGAAAGAACATCCTTCCCACAAAATAATCTAACTTTCTAACAACCATCTACTTGGTTAAATATTTCCATCTCTCGTGCCTACATTCATAATCAAATGAAGACACAAACTATCTGAAATTCAAATTACAAAGCAATCCAAGGAGGACCATACATTGAAAATTTTTGATAATATATTTATTAAATGGAGATATGTTCATTTATTGTTCTATACTCTGACATATCGATCAATTATGGAACAAAGCTGAATAATGCTAAATGTTTTCCTTATGTTACTGTACACTGTCACTCTGAATTTCAGTGTCTTGTCTTAAAAGGGATATAGATGTCCTCACTCAGATAGCTTCCTGCACTCTTTTTCTGCTGTTTGCTTAGCAGTAACTAGGATATCTACATAACTAGTCATCTTTGCTTTTGGAGCAAATCAATTGCCTGAGGAACAACACCTGGCAGATACTTCTTGTACAGTTTGGGTGGCTTTCTTCATCCAGATAAGTGTCATCATAAGGGACACATAGAGCTTTGTTAACTTTAAATTTTTTTAATGCGACCAAACAGAAAACTACAGCTGCTGAGAGATACTGGATTCTGGAAACAAACAAACAAACAAACAAACAAACAAACACAACTGCTGAACTAAACCAGCCTGTTTGTTTTAAAGATGTTCTAACCTCAGAATGGAAAGCAGGAAATATGTTATGCTGGGAAAGAGGTTATTCCTTTATTTCCACGGGGGGGGGGGGGGGGGCGGCTTATGGCTTCCTTACAAATTGAAAAACGTCAGACATAACAGGGGAAGACATCCTGAAGATCTCAGCTACAAGAAATCAAAAGATAGGTAATGTATATGCTAGTCCCTTTAAATGAAGCATGTCTGATGTCTCCAGTCATAACTTCAGCTCTACATGGCCAAAAAATCTTTGGCTACAAATGTCCTCAAGATTCATCCTGCAACCCTTTCATATGGTATAGATGGAGATGTAATGCAATCTTAATCATAATTCAAACTAGCTTAAGAAAGACAAGATATCAGGCTGGAAAGATGGCTCGCCATTAAGAACACTGACTGCTCTTCCAGAAGTCCTGACTTCAAATCCCAGCAACCACATGTTGGCTCACAACCATCTGAAATGAGATCTGATGCCCGCTTTTGGTGTGTCTAAAGGCAGCTACTGTGTACTTATATATAATAAATAAATCTTAAAAAAAAAAAGAAAAGAAAAAGAAAGATACCTTTTACCTGCTCAAACAAAGCAGAAAATCATCTTTAACTGATCTATGCACATTGCAAATTCCAAACATTATGTTACTACAAAAATATATATCACGTCTGAAAGCTTTATGTTCAGAGAAAAAACAACCAAGAATCCAGCCCTGAGAAGGTCCACCCTGAGAAGGTCCACCCTGAGAAGGTCCACCCTGAGAAGGTCCACCCTGAGAAGGTCCACCCTGAGAAGGTCCACCCTGAGAAGGTACACCCTGAGAAGGTACACCCTGAGAAGGTACACCCTCAGGGATGCCAAGAGGCTGACACTTATATTCCAGCTTCCTACTTCAGACAGCATAATTCTGGTTCCTCTAAAGACTTGCTTCCAGGACAACTTCAAAACAGCTAGGTCTTTAGGTCCAGCTTCACAGGCTTATCCAATCAGGACTTTACTTAAGCCAGAACATTCTCAGCATACAGAGACTAGACAACAAATGCTAGAGCTGGCTTTCTTAAGACTTAACCATTTTCCCACTTTTTTTTTTGGGGGGGGGAGCACACAAAAAAACTACACTCCAAAATAAGCAGGAAGTAATTTTAAGAAAACTCCCTCTCTTTCCCAAGAGGTGGAGTAGAGACTTTTGGTCATTCATTGGATTTTGGAAGTTTGTCATTATTTAAGGGAATTGTTTCAAATAGTTACAATCTTGGAAAGAGAGCAGACAACACAGGAGGTTAGATTCAGGGATTTCTTTTTTTTCCCTCTTTCCTTTCCTTTAGCCTTCTTTCTTTCTTACATAAGGGGGAGAAGTTAAGAAGGAAAGGGGGAGATATAGAAATATTACAGGAATAATAAGAAAACAGGAGGGATATTACTGATTTTACTCTTAAACAAAAAAATATTTTATAGCCATAATCTTACATTGGTATAGATCTTTGTCTTTTAGTCAAAGATTGAGGTTATATTTTGTTATATTGGTACAGAATGTTGTACACTAATACAAATTTAAAGGTTACATTGGTTTAGATCAATAAAAATTTAAAGCTACTTTTGATACACATAATGTTTCTTTTCTATGTTTTAAATTCTTATATGAAGCCGGGCGGTGGTGGTGCACGCCTTTAATCCCAGCACTTGGGAGGCAGAGGCAGGCAGATTTCTGAGTTCAAGGCCAGCCTGGTCTACAGAGTGAGTTCCAGGACATCCAGGGCTATACAAAGAAACCCTGTCTCAAAAAACAAACAAACACACAAAAATTTTTATATGAGATACTACTGTTCCTATATAATCCTTAAAGATATAATGTAAAGCTCCAGTCCTTTCAGTGGCTGCTATTACAAACTATTACATATGACTAAGAAATTCAAGGTAAAAGTCAGACAGCCATGCCGGGCGTGGTGGCGCACGCCTTTAATCCCAGCACTCGGGAGGCAGAGGCAGGCGGATTTCTGAGTTCGAGGCCAGCCTGGTCTACAAAGTGAGTTCCAGGACAGCTAGGGATACACAGAGAAACCCTGTCTCGAAAAAAAAAAAAAAAAAAAAGTCAGACAGTCAAACTCATTGTCATGTCAGATACTAGTCTAGATTATCGGAGAAATATGCATCCTGGGTTAAACAGACAATATGTAGCTAAAGACAGGCAACGTTTGCTTGTTCAAACATGCTATAAATAAATGATCTTCAAAAACCCCAGAGACACACAGAATATGGCATTTAAAATGTTTATTGAAGGCTTTTTTGACATTGAGACATGTCATCTCCTGGCAGCACACCACTCAACTTGGAAGATGATGAGCATCAAAGAACCTCCATTTGGAGATGGCTTCATTTGTAGCAAGCTAGCCACCAGGCAAAGAAAACATCCTAACTTTATTTGCAGATAGGATGCTGTCCAGAAAGGACAAACAGATTCAGGGAACTCGACAGCCAAGCTCTGCCAAGATCATATAAGCAAGTCCTTCATAATTCCTGCTTCAAAAAAAATGTCTGTCAGATATTGTTTTGGCCAGAAGGCAGAAGATGCTGCTCCAGTGTTTTAGAGAACAGTGAGCACTGTCCAGGCAGTCATCTGTCTCTCCCATTTCTTTAATTTTGGGAAACTGCATCCCTGTGCTTCCTGCATACTCAGGTAATATTTATTCCTTTTAAGGTCTCTGATGGGGTTAAAGACTAGAAACCTGGAATTCTATACACTAATTCTATGAATAATTTTGAGAAAATTCTTTACAATCATCCAAACTAATGAGCAAACACGACTTCTAGGAATATGTGAAAAGATCAGGACTGGCTAAATTAAATCAGAATGATGGAACCTGTGCATGTATGATTAGTTCACATCTGAGTATAGTGTGCCCGGAGTCCTGAGGTCAACCTTCAGCACAGAGACTAGGGAGAAAGGACAGTAGAGAGAAGGGAGAAAGGATACCTTATCTTTAAAAGATTGGACTGCCTCCATCTATTAAAAAAAAGAAGCCATGTGATCAGTTCAACAGGCAAAGGAAGGGTGAAAGAGTCCACTCTGCTTCCACAGCCGTCACTTCACAGTGGCAGCAGGGGAAATGTCATCTTGACAGGGCATCTATGAAAATCTCACAGAGCATCATATGTAATAGCAAAGGACTTTGTGCCTTACAAAGGACATCAGTAGGTAGGATTTCCTCTGTTACTTCACTGTGATCTAGAATCTAAGCAGGGAAGGGGACTAGCAATAATAATAGTAATAATAATAATAGTAGTATTAACAACAATAACAAATGTAAAATACTACATACAAAAGAATGAAAATTATCTCTATTCAAGGATGATATAATACTATATATGTTAGAAAGTCTTAACCATTCACCAAAATATTATTTCTAGAACAAGTAAACAAGTATAGTAAGGCTGTGCTGTCACACATATAAACATATAACACACTGTAACAATATGTAAAAAACTAACTCTTCTTCTCAACACCGAAAACAAACAATCTAAGGGTACAGTTAAAATATCACAGGAATTGGAGCATAACTCATTATCAGAGCTGGTCATCTTACACACCCAAGGACCCAAGTTCTCTGACCAGTCTTCTATTTATGTTAACACAAGGGATAAAATGAATACAAATAAATTGCCCAAACAAAAGCAAGTCTTTCATAGTGGTGACTATAAAATCCTACTGAGGGAAAAGCTAAATAAATGATAGACATCTCATATTCGTAGAACAGATGAGTTATTCTATATCAGAAAGCATACCACCTCTACAGAATTCCAACTGTTGGCAAAGATAATAATCTAATCCTAAAATTCCTACGTAAATGCAAAGGACCCAGGATAAATAAATAATCAAAAATAAAACTGGAGTGTTCATCTATCATGACTTTACAGTGTAGTCAGTATTCACAGTGTATGCTCACACAGTGTGTGTTCACACACAGAGCACAGCTGTGGCCCGTGGTAAGGTGGATGGAGAGGACGAGGGAACGAAGTCACTGAGCCTTTACATCCATATACTACAACAGAGCCAGCATAGATGTCAGGATACTTTATAGGGGCCTAACAGTGCCTAAATGTAAGAGCGGCATTCTGAAACCACTGAGCTGATGAGAGAACCAGTGCTGGTCAGGATGTGGAGGAAAGACAGCTCCTGTAATCGGCTGTTGATGTCAGTTACCACAGTGATTACAGATAAAAGCAGGGAGGCTCCACCAAAGCCTGAAAAGAAAACTGCCACTTGATCTAATAATCCTACTACTAGGTATGTGTAGGGTGTGTAAGAAGTGTGTGTGTGTGTGTGTGTGTGTGTGTGTGTGTGTGTGTGTGTGTATGTGAGTGAGAGAGAGAGAGAGAGAGAGAGAGAAAGACAGAGAGAGAAACATCTGTACTCCTCTGTCTGCTGTACTGAAACAATCAAGAAATAGAAAATACATATACACAATGAAATACTATTAAGCCAAAAATAGAGTAAATCCTGTAACTTCCCACACATATGAAACTGAAGATCATGGGAAAGAAGCAAGGCACAGACCTGAGGTATCTTGATCAGATTTGGATAGTAGTTATTTGAGGTTGGAGAGAGTAGCAGGGAAGGGAGCTGAGGGAAGGCTGACACCTAGTGACATGAAGGGACATCACTTGGCATGCCTGCGTGGGTTTGCTTGGGTGCTCTATTCTGTTTCAGTGGAGTCAGTCAGCCTCTTCCCTAGTTCCCTCCCTGATCACTCTCCCTCCCCACACCATGGGTGTGCCTGTGCTTGAGAGAGAGAGAGAGAGAGAGAGAGAGAGAGAGAGAGAGAGAGAGAGAGAGGTGTGTATGCACGTTTATGCCCACCCTGTGACTGTTTTTCTGTCTATATCCAAGTAGTATCCTAAATCCAGCAGTTCTTCTGTCTAGGTTAAGGTTAGCTATAAGAGGCCACAGTGTGCTCTAACATGGTAGGCTGACTACAGATGATGATTATGTGAATCTCAAGAAGCTAGAAGAACTCAAAATGTTTTTAATAATAAAAAAAATGTAAAAAACATAGTTAAGATCAATGAATAAAGAATATATAGCCTATACATGCCAAGTGAGAAGGGGCATTCTCAGCCACTTTGGGTCCAAACTGCTGTTCAATTCTAGAATCACAAATGAATACAATTAAGACTGCAATACATACACACAAAAATACAAACAGAAAATGATTAGCAAACAAGAACAAAAACAATAGTCGAAAGACAGTGGCTCGTGCCTATAATACTAGCACTAGAGAAGCTGTATACTGGAAGGTTGCAAAGTCAAAGGGTTAGCGTTCAAAGCCAAAAGCAGTGCTGAAAGGTGCCCACAGCCACAAATGAAGAAGATCCACAAGTCGTGCACCCTGTAGCTATGGATCCTGCAGGCCAAACAGTCTCACCAGAGCACACCAGGAGAAACAAACTGGAGCACTCCGTCATCAGGAATAGAATTCGTCTGATCATGAGTCAGCCATGAAGAAAACAGAAGGCAAAGCTCATTTGTGCTCACTGTGGATGTCAAGGCTAACAAGCACCAGATCAAACAGGCTCTGAGAAAACTGTAACAAAGTCAATACCTTGTTTAACTGGTTCCTAATTATGATGCTCTAGATGTTACCAACAAAACTGAGATCTTCTAAACTGAGTCCAGATGGCTAATTCTGAATACACATTTTTTTCACTATTAAAAAAATAAGAAAATAGAAGCCACTACCTTTACATATTTTTCATATAGAAATGCACTATGACAATTCTAAAAGCACATTAGCAAGCTAGCTAACTATTCTGTGCTAGAGAAATCGTGATTAGTGCAGGAGCATCTATAACCATTGCTTTACAAACGAAGCATAATCCCTAACCATACCCTATGCAAATGTGTCCTCACACCCACAGAGAAGTACTGTCCTCACCCGGCATCAAGGGAGATGGGGACCACCTGCACCTGACTTAGGGAACACTGCAGAAAAGGGATTGATTGTAAGAGACCGGGTTAGGGAGTTTGTTGTGAACTTGTGTCTCCTAGTATTCTCAGAGGCTATACCCATAATCTCACCAATACAGCCACAGGAACTGAACAAGGATGCTACCAGTAAAGATGCCAAATTAGATGAAGAAAAGCCCACAAGCCCTCAACCCTCCCCAAAGAACTATAGCCAAGTGAAGAAAGCCAGGGACAGGAGAGTTGTCTAGTGCCAAATGCTCCATCCTGAAAACATACATACCACTAACAGAACTGGTTTATTTTAGGAATATATACATATATACATACATATATATATATATATATATATATATATATATATATATATATATATATATATATATACACGTAAAGATTGATGAAAATATTCATGAGTTTCAAGAACAGGGAGGGATATATAGAAGGGTTTAGTGGGAAGGAAGATGAAAATTAAATTATTTTGTAAAATTATAAATTAAAGAAACAAAACAAAACAACAACAACAAAAGCTTACTTACGAGGACTGGAGATACAGCTTAGGGTGCAAGTTCACTTCCCAGCATTCAAAGCAGGTAAGTGATGCGTAACAGTCTATAGCTTCTACTTGAGGGGATTCAATGGCTGTTTCAGGCTTTTATGGACACACACACACACACACACACACACACACACACACCTTAAAATTATTTTTTAAGTATAAATGACAGAACTCAATTTTGAAGAGAGTTGAAGAAAATATATTGAATTTGTGGTTTTTAATTTTAAAGATGTATGGCTCAAAGGCATTAAGAGTGTTAAGAAAAATCTGTCCCCCAAGATATGCATAGTAGAAAAACAAGTCACGGTACACACAGTTTGCTTCTTCTTGACTTTTAAAATTGCATGGGAAGTGTATAGCAGGCACATATGTGTGACTGGAATTAGAAACAAGGAATGCACACAGGAAGAGTGGTAGGTGAGTGCTCTTGTTTGAAAATACTGGGATCTCTGCATGAGGAAGCTCTACACCTACACACTGGATACTGCAAGGCCAAAGAGCTAAGTGCTGTAAGCACTGACACTACAGGCAGCAGGAACTAAGGACACTGGCCCGGCTGGACAGGACAGAGAGGCAGCAGCAAATCCACTAGCAGTGCAGGAAGTGTGCAGGTCCTAACAGGAGTGGTAAACCAGGACAGACAGAAAGCTAGTGAAGGCAGCAATGTGACCAGAACTCATGACTTCCTCTGAGAAGGCCAGGGCATGGGCCGCCAACTGCACTTTCCATCAGAGCCCACCCACACTACTTAACATCTTTAAAAATGAATGTATCTACTGATTTAGATTCCTTTATGTCTGTTCTTAAAGGCTGAATGGTTGCAGGGCTGAAGCAGACGGAGCACCCTGGTTTGCCTCATCATACCCCTCAGGTATCTGCCAGCAAAGCTGAAGGAAAGCCTTTCCCTGCATCCACAGGAGCCTTCTGTGCACATGCCATGCTGCCTCACACCAAGGACAATGAACAACTCATATAACTCTCTTCCTTATCTGGAACCAATCCAGTTTCTGCCCATTATTCTAGACCTCTAACCCATTTACAACTCTGAGGTTATGGGGAATTTACATGATACAGAGTTAAGCATGACTAAAGCACATACATGTGTCCCTGTGTTTTCCCATACTGCAGCTCATGGCAACCCACAGAACCATACTCCTAAACCCATTCAATGTTTCTTATTTGAGAACTTTAACAGGCAAATTATAGTTTTCATGCTCAGAGGTCTTAAGGTCCAGCAATAAAAGAATAAAAATAATACAGCAATTAGATCCATGGACACTGCCAAAAGGAAGTTAAGTGGATAACATTGCTTGAAAAGAACAAATCCCAGCTCATCAAGACTAGTCTCCAACTCCAACTGTGCCGACACGCTCTTGTGTTCCCCTTACTGATTTTTTTTAGCAACAATGAATCCTGGTATCCTAGGTACTTCCTGATTTCCTTCTTTTGGAACTGTCGTAAAGTTTCCATTGCTTTGATAACACACCATGACCAAAATGCAAGTTAGGGAGGAAGGGTTTATTCTTCTACTTCAATGTTCATTATCAAGAAGTCAGAACGGGAACTCAAACTGGGCAGGAACCTGGGGGAAACTTGCGGGAAGTGCTGTCCACTGGCTCCTCTTGGATTGTTCAGCCTGCCTTCTTCTGGAACCCAAAACCACCAGCCCAGAGATGGCTCTATCTGCAATGAGCTGGGTCTTCCCTCATCAATCACTAATTGAGAGAATGCCTTATAGGCTCACCTACAGCCAGATCTAATGGAGGCACTTTCATTAAGGTTCCCTCTCTCAGATGACTTCAGCTCTGTCAAGTTGGCATAAAACTATGCAGCACAGGAACTATCTGTAACTATGTTTGAAACTATTCTGGCCTAGGGAGCCATTAGGCCATGACAAGCTCCTTTCTCTATTTCCAGAGCTGAAAAAGAGTATGCATAAAATACTCAGTAAATATTTGTGACCAAGTGATTTTTTTCAAAACAAGAAGCATGTTTACATCCAGGCATATAATTTTTGGTCTAATATTACTTTTTATATAAATAAAAAGTATAGAATGGTATAAAGATATTCTACTCTTGCCTTTAGGGTCAGATTGGGCTAGGATGTAATACAGCTATTAAATTTTCATGAATCAGCAGTTCTAGCCCTTTACCTTCTTTGTTAGTTTCCTTTCCAGTTACTGTGATAAAATAGCCTGACAAACAATTTAAGGCAGGAAGGATTTGGCTAACATTTTCAAGTTCTAGTCCATCATTGCAGCAAGGTCAAGGTGCAGGAACGTGCCTCAGCCAATCACATTATATTCACAGTAAGAGCAGTGCGAATGAGTACATGCATGCTAGCCCTCAGGCTGCTTTCCCCACTCTTGTGTAATCCAGAATGCCCTGCCTAGGGAATGGTGCCACCAACAGGAGGCAGGTCTCCTCATCTCAATTAACATAATCAAGATATTCCCCATAAGCCAACCTACACAAACCCTTTCCAGACCATTTTAAATTGTGTAAAGTTTACAACTAAATCTATCACATCTTCCAACTATGTGTTGGGTTGCTTTTGTACCTTATTCTAGTTTCTGGGATTTAGAATGTGAAGTCAAAAGTAGTGAAGAACAGGCAAGGCACATTCACACACACAAAGGCACACACATGAATACACAGGCACACATACACACGCAAGTTTTCCCCTGTGACAGTCCTCCTGTGTGTTAGGAAAATGCCTTGTAACTGGTAATCAGCATTTCAGACAGAATGGTTTAAGAACAAGACTGGTATGCAGTTAAGTAAGTTTTTAATGATTTAAGGATTATAACTACTCTGAGCACTTGTTCATCAATGACTGGTGATTAAGAAAAAGGAGAGAGAATGACATTATTCTGACCTCTACCACAGTAAAAAATCAATGTTGAACACTAGACCAGAGAAGGTCAGAGTGCACATGAAACAGAGCAAAAACTCCACAGCTGTCATATACTGGTCATTCATTTCTGAAAAAGCAAATCTCACCTGACAAAGCCTGAAAATGAGTATGATAATGAATATATCGTCCCCAAGTTCTCACTTACCCAACAAAATTCCCTGCACTCTATATTTTGTCACATAGTAATTTTTGAGCAGATATTCTGTTTGCTTTTTATTTATTCACTTTATATCCCTCTCACTGCCTTCCTTCTGGTCACTCCCTCCCACAATCCTTCCCCAGTGCCCTCCCCTTCTCCTCTGAGCAGGTGGAGACACCCCTCTCCTATATCCCTCCAACCCTTGCACTTCAAGTCTCTGTGGGGCTTCCTCTCCCATTGAGGACAGACAAAACAGCTCATGCCATGAAAAGAACATGCCATGTCCAGGCATCAGCTTTTGGGACAGCCCCTACTTCAGTTGTTCAGGATGAATACTGAGCTGCATTATCTGCTACATATGTAGCATATGATTTTATTTGTAAGAAACACTGTATACATCCCAGTATGGTCTATCGATCATGCCCTTGAGAGGCTGAGGCAGGAGAATCAGGAGCTTAGTGTCAGGCATGCTACCCATTAAGCTCAGGACAAGCTTCATTAGGGCCCTGTCTCAAAAAATTAACAGTGAGTACAACTGTAATTATTGTGGTACTGTAGTTACTGTAATTATGCAACTATAATTAGCCATGTTTCCCTCACCTTTGGGGCTGCAGACTCCATATTCTAGAAGCTCTTCAGGTGCTGTATTCTTCTATCTTAGAATTGTACCAATAAGCATCGGCAAGAGCTAGTTGTTTTGTTTTTTTTTTTCCAAAGATTTATTTATTTATTTCATGTATGTGAGTACAACACTGTAGCTGTCTTCAGACACACCAGAAGAGGACACTGGATTCCATTACAGATGGTTGTGAGCCACCATGTGGTTGCTGGGAATTGAACTCAGGACCTCTGGAAGAGCAGTCAGCGCTCTTAACCGCTGAGCCATCTCTCCAGCACCAAGAGCTAGTTTTAATGGCAGAAATCTTATACATTTTATATAACGTGACTATTTTTCCAATAGCTAAAGACCACTCAGTGTGGTCCATGAATACTGACTGAAGCCTCTGTGAAGAGGGTGAACTTTAGGGTAGGTCCAGTATTCTCATTTTATTTTGTGTAAACATAATGAAACTATCTGAGCTTTACTGTTGTTTTAACTGCAATTTCATATTGCTGTTAATGATAAAGGAAAATTAACATGTAAACAGGGACATTACAGCACACATTTATTTTGACTAAAGATAATAAAATCTGTTAAAACAGTGATGTATCATGGCAGCTTTTGTGAAGAATTGGACAATGCTAGCATCACATTGTTAGGCTGAGCCAGGACAGCTGTTTTCAGTTTGAGGCCAGCCTGGTCTGTTCAGTAAATACCAGGCCAGCAAATGCTACATAGTAAGACCTGGATGGATGGATGGATAGATAGATAGATAGATAGATAGATAGATAGATAGATAGATAGATAGATAGAATATTTAAATAACAAGACTGACATTTCTACAGTCAAAAGATTGGGGTGCAGGGAGCAGGACACCTGAAAACACAGATGGGGATGCAGACTGATCTGTGAGGACAATAGCCTATCTGGAGTCTTGTCACTTATGAAAGGACACTGGCATTCAGATGACCATGATGACCTGCAGATTTAGGGCTATACTTAACCTCATCATTAAGGCTGTAGGTCCTTTTCTAAATGCTGGCTTCATGTCTACAGTTAAACCTCCAGGAAGAGGACACAGCACAGCTCAAAGCCAGAATGCCAGTCTCTCCCAGCAGGGTTTGCTCTGCAGACATGAGTGGCACAGCACAGTGCCCCCTCACTCACATGGGCGTGAGTACTTTAGAACGACACCCTCTCTAAGCAGATAGTAATGAATATGGCTCTTACCTACCATCTGCCTCACTCACGACTGCTGTCCATATGGCCAAGCATTAATCTCAGATTTCTCAATTCTGATTCTGAATCACAAGCGGCCATTAGATTAAAAGAAATAAATAACAACAACAACAAAACAAAAACCCTGCAGACATCATGTTCCATGCCAGACTTGGGAAATCAGAATCTCAAGAGAAGAAAAGCAAGCGATTGCTTGGACCCAGTGTTGCTGTCTCTCTGTACATGATGCTAATATAGAACACTGTCTTCAAATGATTTATATGAGACTTCAATTTCTAAATATTATCTTCCAGCAATTATGGATTCCCTCAAACACCTCCCCATAGTTACTATTTCCAAGACCTGCAGTTATTGCTTACTCCTGTGTGACTTCTTCTAACTCTCTAGCAGAAATATGCTCTTAACAATGGTATGAGAAACTGGGCATGGTGGTGCAAGCCTTTAGTCCCAGGCCCCAGGAGGGAGCAGAGGCAGGCAGGTCTCTGTGAGTTCCAGGGCAGCCATGGCTGTTACACAAACAAAAAGGAAAGGAAAGGAAGGCGGTGGTGTAAGAACTCTCTATCAAAGAACAGAGCATGCCTCATTTCATTTCCTATACGAATGCTTTCCAGGGGAAAGTCTCTGCCAAGTGACAATTTATACTTTCACACTCTTAACCTATACTTTAGAGTTTCATTTTCTTGGCAAATGTCAGTTTTAAATCCTCTTTTTTAAGGTTACTCTACCCCCCCATCACCACCTATTAATCATTATTATAGAATCACCATTTCTGGTCTAGTATGGATCCTTGGGAGCCATCGCTGTTAACAAGAAGCAAAAAGCTAAACCAGCTAGACAGTAAATCACTCTTAGATCTGTTAGAGAAGTGAGCTCACAAGACAAACTACTGGACCGACTTGGACAGGCTGGTGAGTAGAGAGAAGCAGGGTACTGGGGACGACATGAAGTGCAGAAATGGGCACTGTCATTGATATGCTGCTCAAGGACTACAGTGGACGAGGTTGAAACCCAAGACACCAGATAGTTCAGTCAAGGAGGAGAGGAGAGGGATGCCTCACTTCCGTGAATTTTACAGTTCAAAGCTGAAGTTCTCACAGTAAACATGACAGAAAGAGAGGGGTCAGGAAAACCACATCTATGTCAGAGCAGTAGGTTCTCAAGTTGCCTTTCTAAGCAACAGCTCTACATCAGCCCTATGTGCTGAGGCTCTACCTGAGTCAGCAAACACACAGGAAGGAAAATGCCAATTTCAGTGAAGCCTTTGAAGCAAAAAAAGGGGAAGAGTAAACTGTGGTCTAGAAGCGCTGAGCCACAGGGCTGTGGGAAGGGGGGAGGAGCACAGGAGGACAGGCTCATTCAAGATTAACACCCAATGGAAGAACTGCAGATACCTCCCTTTCCCAACTCCTGGAACAGCCCATTAATAAAATGTCTCCTCAGTGACTTTTTTTTTACTCAGTATAGCATACTTAGCTAGCAAGAATAATCACAACAGCCTGAAAGGCCAAACACAGTCTCAAACAGAGCAAGCATGAAAACTCAAAAACATGAGGTGTATCGGGATTAAACCAGGCATTTAAGACTACCATCACCAAAATGAGAGCAGTTATAATGTATGAAGCTTTGTCTGAGGTCAGATAACAGACATCCTATGATGGAACCAAATGAGGACAAGAACTTATCTTGCAAGAGTTAAGAAGTGTCAGCTGGGCATGGTGGCACACGCCTTTAATCCCAGCACTCGGGAGGCAGAGGCAGGTGGATTTCTGAGTTCAAGGCCAGCCTGGTCTACAGAGTGAGTTCCGGGACAGCCAGGGCTATACAGAGAAACCCTGTCTCGAAAAAACAAAAAAAAAAAAAAAAAGAGTTAAGAAGTGTCCCTGTTAAATGAGGATGGAAGGGACATAAAGGAGCCACATAGGAAAAATAGTGACAGACAGAAGTCAGCAGCACCATCTATGATCTAAGTGGTGGGCCACATACCAGCAAGGACACGAACCCTCAATATAAGTAGGATCATACAAACCTTCCAAGACTGTCAAACAAAGAGAAAAAAACAAAAACAAAGATAAATCCTTACCTGCCCCCCCCCAAAAAAAACAATCAAAATATCACAGAACAAAATCTCAACAAAGTGTGTAAACTACAGAATAAAGTCTTTGTGTAATGGAACAGTCAAATGAAAAGAGAAACATTCGAGAATTCCCCTAATTAATGTCAGATGATAAACTACAGATCCAAGAAGCTCAGAAAATACAAAGCAGAATAAAACACAAACTAAAAGAATGTCCTTTATCTTGAGCAGGGCAGGGATCATCAAACTACAATCCCACAACTCTGGACTACACAGGAAAGCCTTGTATGTTCAAATTACAGAAAACTGACGGTGAACACAAAATAAGTTTATTTATATTGAGGATAAAAACTTTAGCTCACTTCTCAGAAACAAACAAAGAGAAAGAGTACTGAAATAGTCACAGTGGATGGGAGGTCGGGGGGTGAGAGCAGTTCCCCAAACAACTAAACATTGTACAAGGAAGAGTTATGAAGACTTGGTCACTTAACACTCATGTGTCTTGAAAGAAAAGTTTTAAAGGTTATTTAAAAGAGAAATAAAGAATTAAGTAGGCCAAAAGTCCAAATTTGCACAAAGGAAAAATATCAGGGAAAAAAGAGTAAAATAAAAAATTAATATATCTTATTTTTCATGGATCAAATAGATAATAACTTGTTTAAAATAACAGCAGCACTATATGTGATCATTCGTGTTTGTTTATATGTAAAATGAGTCTCAGCAACAGCAGAAGGGACATAAGAATAAGATTGTCCTATCATAAGATGTTCATAGGACCTATAAGTTACCATGGTTGTACTGGCTGGTTTTGTGTGTCAACTTGACACAAACTGGAGTTATTACAGAGAAAGGAGCCTCCTTTGAGGAAATGCTTCCATGAGATCCAGCTGTAAGGCATTATTTCAATTAATGATCAAGGTGGGAGGGCCCCTTGTGGGTGGTGCCATCTCTGGGCTGGTAGTCTTGGGTTCTATAAGAAAGCAAGCTGAGCAAGCCAGGGGAAGCAAGCCAGTAAGTAACATCTCTCCATGGACTCTGCATCAGCTCCTGCTTCCTGACCTGCTTGAATTTCAGTCCTGACTTCCTTTGCTGATGAACAACAACATGGAAGTGTAAGCTGAATAAACCCTTACAAGTTGGGGAACTTGCTTCTTGGTCATGCTCTTTGTGCAGGAATAGAAACCCTGGCTAAGACAATGGTTTTCTCTAAAAATGGATACAGATTATTTGTTAATACATACTTCACTATCTGGGGCAGTGGTACTCAACCTTTCTAATCCTGTGATCCTTTAATAGTTTCTCATGTCATGGCGACACCCAACCATAGAATTATTTTTGTTGTTACTTCATATCATAACATTGCTACTCTTATGAATTGTAATACAAATATCTGATATTTAGGGTATCTGATATGCAACTCCCTAAAGGGTCATGACCACTGTTCTAGGGTAACTACTACAAGATATTAGAAAAAAAAAAAAAAGAAGCAAAAGGAGAAAGGAAGGAACTATAGACCTGTTAAGCACAGGAAAAAGGAAAAGGAACCATATATTATAGAATATATAACTAAACTTATAGGAGGATAAAAGTAGAAGATAAAGCAGGATCAAAACTAAAGGTCCTAACTATAAAAGACTGAGCAGGCCCTCAGCTGGTGACAACAGAATGCTGTGTCATCCAGTTGTGCAGTTTCAGACACACGGCATGGGACACTCCTGCCTATTCCTCAGGGGCTCGGAGCCTCTAAGTACACCTGTGCTGGTTAGTTCTTCTTAACCTGACTCAAGCTAGAGTCAGCTCAGAAGAGAGAACCCCAGTTGAGAAAATGCCTCCATCAGATTGCTTGCAAGCAAATCCGTGGGACACTTTTCTTGATTAATGACTGATGTGAGCAGCCCCGCTCACTGGGTAGTAACACACAGGACAGGCTTTGGTTTGTTTTTCTCCCTGGGGGGTGGTTGTTTGGTTGGTTGTTTGGTTTTGTTTTTAACCTGGGTCCTGAGCAGTATAAGAAAGCAGGCTGGTGGTGGAAATGCTGCTTTCATTTCCTCACATGGAGATGAAATGAGAGTCGTCAAGTTGTGAGTGCAAGGCTTGGGATAAGCCCAGAGTGGTTCTTTCTGTTCTATCTATCCCCAGGCCTAGGCCTGGAAGCTTCTAGCCTCCACACAATCTAGTCTTCTGCAAAACAGAATCTTGAATGCCTCAGCTTCCACCATCTCTCTACTAACCTAGGCCTAGAACGCTTCAGCCTCCAAGACTTACTGCTGGGTAAACTCACATTTTCTAGCTCTTTCTGAACTCTGGCTGATTCAACTCAGCTCTTCTGGCTCCAATTCCTCTACAATCTGACTGACTCAAACAGGCCCTTGCAGCTTCTGACTGAGTTGCTCTGCTTGGCCTCATACTAACTTTGGCAATATGTATATTCTGTGTATATGTATATTCAATATGTGGATTCAACAAATCAGGCTCGTTCTGTAGTCACCTGTGTCTAGCTTGTTCTCTCTGCAATCTATCTGTCCAGGTAAAATGGCTGCTTGCCACCTCCTTCCTCTGCCTATCATTCCTCTCTCCTCTTGTGAGAAATGGGCATGTCCTATTCTGTCAAATCTTTCTCAGATTCATTACTTTTATCTGGCCCTCAGTTAGACAGCACTTTCAAACATGGCTGCTCACTTTTACAAACCAACCTTAGTTTCATTGTTTACGATTAAAGGTGTGTGTTAAGGATGTGTCTACATTCCAGCCAGATCATAAAGATCTAGGTCTTTGGATGTGATCCCTTGACAGAGCAGCCATGTTGCTGGATTAGAATTCCTCTTCCACAAGCCATGGAGAGAGTAAGCTAGTGAGCAGCCTCCTCCATCATCTCTGCCTCAGTCCTCTCTGAGATCTTCCATCACGCCCCGTCATGATGTACTATATCTGAAAGTGAAATAAACCCTTTTATTGCTTTCTGATCCCAACTTGCTTTCTGATATGGTGCTCATTCACAGCAACAAAAGCAAACTAGGACAACGACTTAGGAAAATTCAAAGAACAGAAATCAAGGATGGAAGTTGGCTCAGAGGATAAATATTTTTCCAGGCAAACTAGAGGCATGGATTCTGATCTCTAGCACCCACACAAATATTGAGGGCACAGAAGCCATCTGTAACTCAAGCACTTAGAAAGGACAGACAGGGATCCCAGGAGCAGGCTTCCAGCTAGACTCACCGTACTGTCAAGGTCTGGATTCTGCCTCAATCAATAAGGGGAAGGATGACAGAGGAAAACTTCTGATGTTAGCCTCAAGACTCCACATGCATGTGAACACAAAAACACACATGCACAGACATACATACACATTCACACACACATACACATGTGCACACACACACACACACACACACACACACAGGCACAAGCAAAACCAAACCAAACCAATGGAAATCATACAGTATCTGCACTTGAGCCACCACAGAATGAAAGTATAAAATGATAGCTGGAATTTTCTGAAATACTGGTAAGTAAAGTAACACAAGCTAATTATCACAGAAGTCAAAGAAGAAATCTCAAAAAATAAAAAATAAAATACTTTAATTTTCATAAAACTGAAAAATGCATTTTATCCAAATGTATGGACCAGGGAAAAGAGTATTTAGCAAGAACTGTATAGCACTCAATGTTAGAAACTAATAAGACCTTACAGACACAGAGGCACACACCTACATTCCAGCTAACTGGAAGGCTACAGCAAGAGACTTATTGTTAAGTTCAAAGTTTGGAGTCAGTCTGAAAAAGGCAGCAAACCTGTATCTTTAAAAGCACACACAAAAAGGGAGAAAGGATGGAAAGAAGAAGATTTAGTCATACTAATCACGTTGAAAACAAAAATACACAATTCTCTAGTGTCAGGAATAGAGAATTCCCACATATTCTGAAATAATAGTTAAGAAACACCATGAACAGTCTGTTGCACATAGTTCAGATATTATAGAAGAAATACAGCAACAAAATACACAATTTTCCAAAATTTACAAAGAAACAAGCATTGTAAACAGGCCAGCAACTGGTAAAGAAATCAATTAAAAGTCTCTTAAAACACAAAGCATTCATGCTCCACTATGTTCATAGCAGTCATATCTGTAATAGTCAGAAGCTGGAAACAACCCAGATGCCCCTCAACCGAAGAATGGATACAGAAAATATGGTATATTTACACAATGTAGTACTCCTCAGCTATTAAAAACAATAACTTCATGAAATTCACAGGCAAATGGATGGAATTTGAAAATATCATCCTGAGTGAGGTAACTCAGTCACAAAAGAATACATATGATATGCACTCACTGCTAAGTGGATATTAGCCCAAAAGTTTGGAATACCCAAGATACAATTCACAGACCACATGAAGCTCGAGAAGAAGGAAGACCAAAGTGTGGGTGCTTCAGTGCTTCTTAAAAGGGGGAACAAAATACTCATAGGAGGAAATATGGAGACAAAGAGTAGAACAGAGACTGAAGGAAAGGCTATCCAGAGACTGCCCCACCCAGGGATACATCCTATATACAGTCACCAAACCTGGACGCTATTACTAATGCCGGATGCTGTGAAGTGCTTGCTGACTGGGACTTGCAGCCTAATATGGCTGTCTTCTGAGAGGCTCTGCCAGAGCCTGACAAATACAGAGGTACTTGCCGATAGCCAACCATTGGACTGAGTACAGTGTCCCTGATGGAGGAGCTGGAGAAGGGACTGAGGAGCTGAAGGAGTTTGCAACGCCATGGGGGGTGGGAGGGAGCAACAGTGTCAACCAGCTAGACCCCTGGAGCTTCAGGGGACTGGACTACCAA
Organism: Mus minutoides; assembly: GCA_902729485.2. NCBI lineage: Eukaryota > Metazoa > Chordata > Mammalia > Rodentia > Muridae > Mus > Mus minutoides. Next base: position 4,283,941 of record LR749507.1, read on the forward strand.
CAAAAGAGTACACACATGGAGGGACCAATGGCTCTGTTCGAATATGTGGCAGAGGATGGCCTTGTTGGACATCAGTGGGAGGAGCAATCCTTGGGCCTGAAGGGGTTCAATGCCCCAATGTAGGGGAATGCCAGGGTGGTGAGGTGGGAGTAGGTGGTTGGGTGGGGTAGCACCCTCATAGAGGCAGGGGGAGGGAGCATGGATTAGAGAGTTTCCAGAGGGGAGACCTGGAAAGTGGATAACATTTGAATGTAAATAAAGAAACTATCCAATAAAAGAAAAAAAGTTTTAAAAAATAAAATAAAATTTAAAAACACAAAGCACCAGTATCAAGTGAGTTCCATTGGTGAATTATACTGTCTCAACGATATCACTAATAGACATAAACAGAGAGGCCTTTTCCTAATGTAATTTACAAGTTGGCATTCACTCTAATCCCCAAACCACAGGAACACAGTCTAAGATAGAACAGACCAACAACGCTCACAGTCACAACTGCACATGAATCACAAAGCATGACCAAACGGGAATCACACAAGGTACTAGAGCTTGGTGGTCTGTACAGGAATGTCCCCCATAGGCTCCCGTGTTTGAACATTTGTTCCCCAGTTGGTGGTGCTGTTTGATGAGATTTTGGAGGTATGGCCTTGTTGGAGGGACTATGGTGGGCTTAGAGGTAAAGGACCCAACACCATTTTTAGTAGCACTCTTGGACAACATGCTTACAATTTAAGACTCAGCATTCCGTTGCTGTCATCATGCCTGTACTTCCTGCCATGAAGGACTCCTACCCTCTAGGACCAAGTCCTAGTAAACTCCTTCTTCTCTAAGCTTTCTTGGCCATGATGTTTTATCACAGCAACAGAAGAGTAATGAATGCATAGCTTGTCAACATTTAAGATACAAGGCAGGGAAGTAGCTGAGTAGGTAGAGGGCTTGCCGGGCCAGCAAGAAGACCTGCATGTAGATCCCCTCTATCCAGGCAACCTCTGTGTGTGCTGCCACATATCTGCAACCTGGGGGAACAAGCAATTAGATCCAAGGAGCTTGCTGCATGATCAGAGTCTAGTCAAACAGATCCAGGTTAGTGAGAGACCCTGTCTCCAAACTGTAAGGTGGACACCAGTGTAGGAACACTCCCAACAGGAGGATGCAGTGTTGGGTCTTTTAACTCTTGAAGCCCACCAACAGTGACATACTTCCTTCTATAAGACTATGCTTCCCACACCTCCCCAATTCCCCAAATAGTGCCATCAATAGGGACCAAGTATTGAGCAGGCATATGCATGAACCGACAACACACATAAATACTACACAGCATACTCATAGGCAACAGCAACTGTTACTGCCACATCAAAAAGCTAAGGAAGAAAAATTATGCTTGCCTCAACAGATCCAAGTAAAGCAAGTGACAAAATTAAATGTATGGTTCTGATTTTTTTTTAAATGTCAGTAAACTAGGATATAATAACGATTTAAGAACCTCAACCTCAAAGGGGCACTTGCCAAAACCAAAGCACTGCATACTTAATGAAAAAAAATCCAAAGCCTTCCCCCTCACCAGAAACAAGACACATATGTCCCCTCTCACCACCCCTCTATCCCTGCACTGGAAATCCATGCATTAAGAAAACAATTGGTTTATACATTCGGAGGAATAGACTCTCATGATATGGTCATCTGTCGTTCAGACAGAACACAGCTGTTGTTAATACATCATCAGTGAAAAGATGTGACGCATTTTCCCATATGATAACCAGTGGAACCTCAAATTAAAGATAAAGTGTTATTCACGTGTACACATACACACACACACACACACACACACACACCTCAAAAATGAATTAAATAAGAAGTCAAAATATATAAAATCTGTATGATGAAACATAAAATTATTCTCAAAGAATCAAAGTAGAAGTAAGTGAAAAAATATTCCACATTTGTGGATAAAGACCATAAATAATTTGAACAGGTCAACTTTGTGATCTTGACCTACAGAGTCAATATAATACTCCTCTGAGCTATTTTGTGGATAATAAAAAGAAGACCAGCAAGCAACAACAAAAACATGCTAAGGTTTATGTAGAGAAGTAAAATATCTAAAATTATATCAAGGAAGGTTTGCCTTTATCAAGTAATTTCAAGAATTACTGTAAAGCTACAGCAATCCTAATGGTGTAGTATTAGTAAATGATATCACAGAGAGGGTATGAAACACAATCTGCATAAATAGAACCAAACAAACAAAACCCTGAACAAAACTTTACTGAAAGTGCACTACAGATGTCCAGATGCCCTCTTACCAACTGGATAAACTCCAGGGCACACCTAGACAATAGATTATTAGATGCTCTAAGAGCAGAAACCTAAAGATGCTATTAAGTGAAAGAAACCAAAATGAAAACAATAAATGATGTGTGGCCCACTGTAATAAGACTTTCTAGAAAAGGCAAAACTTTCTGAAAAGGCAGTGTAGAGACCGGGGCTGGGGTAGGAAAGATGACAGGCAAAGCTGAGAAGACTGAGCACTGAAGCTGCCCCTCATCTCATACACAGCCACGCATGTGTGCCCGCCATCACCGACCTGGCGAATCTACACAGCACCAGGATGTATAAACCCCGAGGTCATACTGGTGAAAAGGCTGGGTGTAAAGAACATGCCTATCATAATTTACCACTGTGCCAAAGGTAGCGTTCTGGTTGGAGATGCCAACAAAGGTGGGCAGAAAATATATGGGAAATCTGAACTGTCTTTGATATATATTGATGTTATATATTTAATATATTGACATTAATATATTAAGTAAAAGACAGCCACAGTCTCACGTTGAAAATGGTGAACTTTAATTTTTTTCTGCTGATTCTTAAGGCTAATATTCTATTGGTCTGTCATTTAAATGAATTACTATGCCTTATTTCTGAAGTTTAAAAAAATGCTCAAAATAACTACAAAGGAAAGAAAAGTCATTTAACTTGGCCAGGCATGGTAGCTTACACATGCAGTCCCAAGCAGTCCCAATACTCAGGAAGCTGTGGTAGGACTGTCAGCAGTTCCAGACAAGCCTGGGCTAAAGTGTGAGACCCTGACTGACTAAAAACAACAACAACAACAACAACAACAACAACAACAGTGGTAGTAGTAATAATAGTAGGAATGACAAAGCCTCTTTAAGTTAATAAAGTTTAACAGTATCTAAAGACAGTCAACTGCCCCTCTTTTAATGTAAATGAAACCAGGACTGAGATAAGCAAGCACCTGTAATCCCTTCTGGGCCTCTGGATGGTGGTCAAGTGCAGTCACATGACTACAGCCTTATATTAATGGGTGGCTACTGTACTAACCTTGGAAACGGACATCTGGTTACTTTAGTTTTTTTTTTTTTTATTCATAAACAAAATAGAATGGTTAAATGTGTTCATTCATAGTCATTTTTGGAATTACGATATCTCTCAGGAGGTGAAAATAAGTTGTGCTTCTGCATAGGCGCTGTTTTAGAATAGCTTTTGGTGCACTTTGATATTTTTAAACAAACTATTTCCTCAGTCTACTATGAAATGTGGCCACACATAACAGTTGTCTAGGTTAAAGAAACAATGTACGTTCCTGCACAGAAGCAAAGCATCCACACCACTGTCCACAGGTTCACTTCATTTGTTTTTCTAAGAATACCAAACCAGCCCTCCTGTGCTGGGGCATACTTCTAATCCTAGGACTTGGGAGGCAGAGGCAAATGGATTTTTGTGAGTTCAAGGCTAGCCTGGTCTACATAGTGAATTTGAGGTTAGCTAGAATCAGGAAACAAAACAAACCAAAGTTAATTTTACAAGAAAAACATAACACATTAGAAGAAATGTAGTCCATAGACTGAGTAGATGACAAAATACATTTCAATATGTTTTATATTTGTCTTCTTTTCAAAGACAGAAATAAAAAGTACTATACAAAGTAAAGGCCTTCAACTGAAGGAGCTTCAGTAGCTGATGCTCCAAGTACCAACTCATTCTCTCTCTCTCTCTCTCTCTCTCTCTCTCTCTTTCTCTCTCTCTGGCAAGTATTCTTGCGATAAGAACAGAGGCACAGATGTTAGGGTAGGGTGCTGTTTAAGGAGTAGAATTAACCATCCATCAATAGACAATCTCACCTGCAAAAGCATCAAATGTTTCCATCTGACACTTACTCAAAAGGGAAAAAGAATCAAATCTATAAGTAACTAATGTTGAAAAATTATTTTATAATGGCCATATACATTCTAAGACAGGTTCTATCTTGTAATGACCATACACATTCTAAGACTGGTTCTATCTTGTAATGACCATATACGTTCTAAGACTGGTTCTATCTTGTAATGACCATATACGATCTAAGACTGGTTCTATCTTGTAATGACCATATACGATCTAAGACTGGTTCTATCTTGTAATGACCATATACATTCTAAGACTGGTTCTATCTTGTAATGACCATATACGTTCTAAGACTGGTTCTATCTTGTAATGACCATACATGTTCTAAGACTGGTTCTATCTTGCACTTTACATCATGCTTTGAGCAAACCTCATTTTTCAAATGAAGATTAACATAGCATCAAAACTCCCAGCTACTTATTTTAAAGTTTCATTCTCTCATTATAAGACAACCTCACTGTAGATTAATGTGTATTAAAACTCAGCACAAGTAAATGTAAATAAATATGCTTAGTACATTTTCACTTTTCAATGTCTATGAAATAGACAACTTTCACATAGGATTAATACTAGGAAAAATGGAAGCAAGAAGAAATGGTAATTTTCTGAAATTATATCTATATTTACTACTGGAAAATGATGCAGAGAGCTTCTATAAAGTATCATCTTAAAATGTGTCTACAATTTTAGTTGCCAATAGTAGACCACACACACACACACACACACACACACACACACACACACACGCGCGCGCACACACACATACACAGTTTCATGGGAGTGTGTCTGTAACATACTTGATCACAAGAGCTAACTAAGTGTCTGAATTTCCTCTTGGGGCCTATGAGGTCGTGCTTTTCATTACCTTAGTCATTTTTTCAGGCTGCTTCCTTCATGAGCGAATGGCATTTCTAATAAAAATATGGATGCATCTGAGAAGTCACAATATGTTAGTAAGATGCTTTCATTCTCTTTTACCTTTAAAGCTATCCACCTGAAGGCTTTATGCTTATCTATGTATATCATAGGAATGAAAAGAATTAACTTTCCAAGTGCTACAAACTCAGGCATCTCTTACCTAAATCTGAGAATCGGAAGTAAGGCAGGGGGGCCACAAGGTGCCATGACTGCAGAGCTACTCCCAGCGAATGGCCCAAAACACTCTGGTCATCATGCCAATTAAGATCAATGGCCACTGGGGAAACAGGATCGGCTAGACCAGGGGCAGAGGTCCCTTCCAGTCAGTGCCAGCGCCTGGTTACCATGGGCGCACAGTCTGCGCACACCCCCACAGTCCCTAGAGGACTCCCCATGCAGTCTTGGGACCACTGGTGAGTGAAGCACAACATCTGTTCCAATCTAATCCCACGGGACCTGTGACAGCATTGGGGAAACAGAGGATCTGCTAGACCAGGAGCAGAGGTCCCTTCCAGTCGGCGCCAGCGCCTGGTTACCTTGGGTGCACAGTCTGCACACACCCCCACAGTCCCTAGAGGACACTACGCAATCTTGGGACCACTGACCAGACAGACAGCTCCAAGCTCCTCAAAAGAGACACCACTCTCAGGCCCTGTTACACACCCAGTATTCCATAATTACAGGAGGTGGGTCACACCAGTATTCCAGGGTCTCTGTAGAACTTGACTGCTAAGAACTCAGACACACCCAGAATATCAGGTTCACAGGAGCCCACAATCAAAGGAGCACAAGGAAAGCTGGACACGGAGGAGTCCAGAATCAACTGGGATTATAAGAAGGACAGGCTCCAATCAGTTATATTGAGGAAAGCAAGCACCTGAGATAATCAGATGGCAGGAGGCAAGCATAAGAACAGAAGCAAGAGAAACCAAGGTTACTTGGCATCATCAGAACCAAATTCTCCCACCATGGCAAGTACTGGATACACCATCACTCCAGAAAAGCAAGACATGGATCTAAAGTCACTTCTCATGATGATGATGGAGGACTTTAAGAAGGAATTACAGTAAAACATAGGTAAACAACTAGAAGCATATAAAAAGAAAACTCAAAAATCCCTAAGAGAGTTACAGGAAAACAATACCAAACGGGAGATGGAATTGAACAAAACCATCCAGGACCTAAAAATGGAACTAGAAACAATAAAGAAAACGCAAAAGGAGATAACCATGGAGATAGAAACCATAGGAAAGAAATCAGGAACCATAGATGTGAGCATCAGCAACAGAATACAAGAGATGGAAGAGAGAATCTCAGGTGCAGAAGATTCCATAGGGATCATGGACACAACAATCAAAGAAAACGCAAAATGCAAAAAGATCCTAACTCAAAATATCAGGAAATCCAGGACACAATGAGAAGAACAAACCTACAGATAATAGGAGTAGAAGAGAATGAAGATTCTCAACTTAAAGGGCCAGCAAATATCTTCAACAAAATTATAGAAGAAAACTTTCCATACCTAAAGAAAAAGATGCCCATAAACATACAAGAAGCCTACAGAACTCCAAATACAATGGACTAGAAAAGAAATTCCTCCAGACACATAATAATCAGAACAACACATGCACTTAATAAAGACAGAATACTAAAAGCAGTAAGGGAAAAAGGTCAAGTAACAAATAAACGCAGGCCTATTAGAATTATTCCAGACTTCTCACCAGAGATGATGAAAGCCAGATGATCCTGGACAGATGTTATACAGACACTAAGAGAACACAAATGCCAGCCCAGATTACTATACCCAGCAAAACTCTCAATAACCATAGATGGAGAAACCAGAGTATTCCATGACAAAATCAAATTCACACAATATCTTTGCACAAATCCAGCCCTTCAAAGGATAATAACGGAAAAGCACCAATACAAGGACCAAAACTACGCCCTAGAAAAAGCAAGAAAGTAATCCTTCAACAAACCTAAAAGAAGACAGCCACAAAAACAGAATCCCAACTATAACAACAAAAATGACAGGAAACAACAATTACTTTTCCTTAATATGTCTTAATGTCAATGGACTCAATTCCCCAATAAAAAGACATAGACTAACAGACTGGCTACACAAACAGGACCCAACATTTTGCTGCTTACAGGAAACACACCTCAAGAAAAAAGACAGACACTACCTGAAAAGCAATTTTCCAAGCAAACATTCTGAAGAAACAAGCTGGAGTTGCCATTCTAATATCAAATAAAATTGACTTTCAACACAAAGTTATCAAAAAAGACAAGGAGGGGCACTTCATATTCATCAAAGGTAAAATCTTCCAAGAGGAACTCTCAATTCTGAGTATCTATGCTGCAAATGCAAGGGCAGCCACATTCATTAAAGAAACTTTAATAAAGCTCAAAGCACACATTTCACCTCACACAATAATAGTGGAAGACTTCAGCAGCCCACTCTCATTAATGGACAGATCCTGGAAACAGAAACTAAATAGAGACACAGTAAAACTAACAGAAGCTATGAAACAAACGGATTTAGCAGATATCTACAGAACATTTTATCCTAAAACAAAAGGATATACCTTCTTCTCATCACCTCATGGAAACTTCTCCAAAATTGACCATATAACTGGCCACAAACAGGCCTCAACAGATACAAAAATATTGAAATTCTCCCATGCATCCTATCAGATCACCATGGACTAAGGCTGATCTTCAATAACAACATAAATGACAGAACGCCAACATTCACATGGAAACTGAATAACACTCTACTCAATGATAACTTGGTCAAGGAAGAAATAAAGAAAGAAATTAAAGACTTTCTAGAGTTTAATGAAAATGAAGCCAGAACATAGCCAAACTTATGAGACACAATGAAAGCATTCCTAAGAGGTAAACTCATAGCTCTGAGTTCCTACAAAAAGAAACTGGAGAGAGCATACACTAGCAGCTTGACCTCACACCTAAAAGCTCTAGAACAAATGGAAGCAAATTCACCCAAGAGGAATAGAAGGCAGGAAGTAATCAAACTCAGGGATGAAATCAACCATGTGGAAAGAAAAAGAGCTATTCAAAGAATCAATCAAACCAGGAGCTGGTACTTTGAGAAAGTCAACAAGATAGATAAACCCTTAGCGAGATTCACTAGAGAGCACAGGGATAGCATCCTAATTAACAAAATCAGAAATCAAAAGGGAGACATAACAATAGATCCTGAGGAAGTCCAAAACACCACCAGATCCTTCTACAAAAGGCTACATTGGAAAAAATTGGAAAATCTGGGTGAAATGGACAAATTTCTAGACAGATACCAAGTACCAAAGTTAAATCAGGATCACATTAATGACCTAAACAGTCCTTTATCTTCTAAAGAAATAGAAGTAGTCATTAATAGTCTCCCAACCAAAAAAAAAAAAAAATAGCCCAGGACAAGATGGGTTTAGCGCAGAGTTCTATCACACCTTCAAAGAAGACGTATTTCCAGTTCTTCTAAAACTATTCAACAAAATAGAAACAGAAGGTACACTACCCAATTCATTCTATGAAGCCACAATTACTCCTATACCTAAACCACATAAAGACACAACAAAGATAGAGAACTTCAGACCAATTTCCCTTATGAATATCGATGCAAAAATACTCAATAAAATTCTCGTTTACTGAATCCAAGAACACATCAAAACGAGATCATCCATCATGACCAAGTAGGTTTCATCCCAGAGATTCAGGGAAGGTTTAATATATGGAAATCCATCAACGAATTCCACTATATAAACAAACTCAAAGATGAAAACCACATGATGATCTCTTTAGATGCTGAGAAAGCATTTGACAAAATCCAACACACATTCATGATAAAAGTCTTGGAAAGATCAGGAATTCAAGGCCCATACCTAAACATAATAAAAGCAATCTACAGCAAACCAGTAGCCAACATCAAACTAAATGGAGAGAAACTAGAAGCAATCCCACTAAAATCAGGGACTAGATAAGGCTGCCCACTTTCTCCCTACCTATTCAATATAGTACTTGAATTCCTAGCCAGAGCAATTCAACAACAAAAGGAGATCAAGGGGATACAAATTGGAAAGGAAGAAGTCAAAATATCACTATATGCAGATGATATGATAGTATATATACGGGACCCCAAAAATTCCACCAGAGAACTCCTAAACCTGATAAAGAGCTTCAGCACAGTAGCTGGATATAAAATTAACTCTAACAAATCAATGGCCTTTCTCTATACAAAGGATAAATGGGCTGAGAAAGAAATTAGGGACATAACACCCTTCACAATAGTCACAAACAATATAAAATATGTTGTGTGACTCTAACTAAGGAAGTGAAAGATATGTATGATAAGAACTTCAAGTCTCTGAAGAAAGAAATTGAGGAAGATCTCAGAAGATGGAAAGATCTCCCATGCTCATGGATTGGCAGGATCAATATAGTAAAAATGGCTATCTTGCCTAAAGCACTCTACAGATTCAATGCAATCCCCATCAAAATTCCAACTCAATTCTTCACAGAGTTAGAAAGGATAATTTGCAAGTTCATCTGGAATAACAAAAAACCTAGGATAGCAAAAACTCTACTCAACAATAAAAGAACCTCTGGTAGAATCACCATGCCTGACCTCAAGCTGTACTACAAAGCAATTGTAATAAAAACTGCATGGTACTGGTACAGCAACAGACAGGTAGATCAATGGAATAGGATTGAAGACCCAGAAATGAATCCACACACCTATGGTCACCTGATCTTTGACAAGAGAGCTAAAACTACCCAGTAGAAAAAAAGACAGCATTTTCAACAAATGGTGCTGGCACAACTGGCAGTTATCATGTAGAAGACTGGGAATTGATCCATTCTTATCTCCTTGTACTAAGGTCAAGTCTAAGTGATTTAAGGAACTCCACATAAAACCAGAGAAACTGAAACTTATAAAGGAGAAAGTGGGGAAAAGCCTCGAAGATATGGGCACTGGGGAAAAATTCCTGAATAGGACAGCAATGGCTTGTGCTGTAAGATCAAGAATTGACAAATAGGACCTCATAAAGTTGCAACGCTTCTGTAAGGCAAAAGATACTGTCAATAAGACGAAAAGGCCACCAACAGATTGGGAAAGGATATTTATCAACCCTAAATCAGATAGGGGACTAATATCCAATATATATAAAGAACTCAAGAAGGTGGACACCAGAAAATCAAATATCCCCATTAAAAAGTGGGGCACAGAGTTAAACAAAGAATTCTCAACTGAGGAATACCGAATGTCTGAGAAGCACCTGAAAAAATGTTCAATATCCTTAATCATCAGGGAAATGCAAATCAAAACAACCCCGAGATTCCACCTCACACTAGTCAGAATGGCTAAGATCAAAAATTCAGGTGACAGCAGATGCTGGTGTGGTGTGGATGTGGAGAAAGAGGAACATTACTCCATTGTTGGTGGGATTGCAAGCTTGTATAGCCACTCTGGAAATCACTTTGGCGGTTCCTCAGAAAATTGGACATAGTACTACCAGAGGATCCTACAATACCTCTCCTGGGCATATATCCAGAAGATGTTCCAACTGGTAATAAGGACACATGCTCCACTATGTTCATAGCAGCCTTATTTATAATAGCCAGAAGCTGGAAAGAACCCAGATGTCCCTCAACAGAAGAATGGATACAGAAAATATGGTACATTTACACAATGGGTTGTTGGGAACAAAATAAAAGGGGGGGCCTGGTGGCCTTAGGGAAAGTAGGGGAGGAAAAGATGCCCACTGCCCCACCAGAGTTTCCCTATTCTCTGGTCAGTCAGGCGTGGGAAGGCTGCTACTTACCCTATCCACTCATCCCTGGGTGGGCATTCCTCTATCCCACTCTTCAGGGGATGGTCAAGGGGCAGTCCTGCATGGGGACTCCCCCCTGAATCTACTTAGCTAAAGCCACCAGGGTTGTGGGAGAGAGGGAATAGGGGAAGAAGTTCCCAACACTAACCAGAGTGCGCAGCGGAACTTGAAGGAGGAGACCAGAGGCTCTATGGTTTAAGAGCTTTATTATAGAAATGCAGGGGAAAGAGAGAAGGTAGAAGAGAGAGAGAGAAAGAGAGAGAGAGAGAGAGAGAGAGAGAGAAGAGGACAAAGAGAAAGGGAGAGGAGAGAAGACAAAGAGAAAGGGAAAAGGAGAGAGAAGTGAGAGGACAAAGGAATAAGTGTAAGAGAGCAAGAGAGCAAGAGTAAGAGAGCAAGGTGTGGGCTGAGCACCCCTTTTTATGGTCTTCACTGTTGCTAGGTAACTGGGGAGGAGTTTAGCCTGAATGTCAGAAGCTTGGGCCATTGCTTACATGACCACTGACCATGCTTCTCTTCTGGGGGCTGTGGGAGGTGGTACCTTAGGCAGGGGCCGGAGTTCCAGGAGCATAAGGGAACGCCTACCGTGTCATGTAGGTGAATTATGACCATAGGGGTTCAGACCTCAGCTCAACTGGAGACCAGCCTGCAATTACCCACAATGGAGTACTACACAGCTATTAAAAACAATGAATTTATGAAATTCCTAGGCAAATGGATGGATCTGGAGGGTATCATCCTGAGTGAAGTAACCCAATCACAAAAGAACTCCATAACATGTACTCACTGATAAGTGGATATTAGCCCAGAAACCTATGTTACCAAAGATACAATTGGCTAAACACATGAAACTCAAAAAGGATGAAGATCAAAGCCCCTTCTTAGGATTAGGAACAAAGCACACTTTGAAGGAGTTACAGAGATCAAGTGTGGAGCTGAAATAAATGGATGGACCATCCAGTGATTGCTGCAGCCGGGGATCCATCCCATAATCAGCCACCAAAAGCAGACACTATTGCATACGCCAGCAAGATATTGCTGAAAGGGCCCTGATATAGCTGTCTCCTGTGAGGCTATGCTAGTGCCTGGCAAACACAGAAGTGGATGCTCACAGTCAGCTATTAGATGGAACACAGGGTTCCCAAGAGAGGAGCTAGAGAAAGTACCCAAAGAGCTGAAGGGGTCTGCAACCCTATAGGGGGAAGAACAATATGAACTAATCAATACCCCCAGAGATTGTGTCTCTAGCTGCGTATGTAGCAGAAGATGATCTAGTTGGCCATCATGGGAAGAGAGGCCGCTTGGTCATGCAAATGTTATATGCCCCAGTACAGGGGAACGCCAGGGCTAAGATGTGGTAGTGGGTGGGTAGGGGAGCAGGGCCGGGAGGGGGGAGGGTATAGGGAACTTTCTGGATAACATTTGAAATGTAAATGAAGAAAATATCTAATAAAAATTGGGGAAAAAAAGAGAAAAAAAAAAAGACCAATGACAAGAACATGAAGGCCTTTCTTGGGAATGAAAAGCACTTCTGCAAAGAATTTAACTTTGTATAAGGAATACTAAGAATCCATGAGAACTTACTGATTACTTTTTTAAAGTGGCTTATAAATTACTAAAATTTTTGTTTCAATTGGGATAATGGTAAAATCTATATAGCTTTAACATAAAAACATCAGCTAGAACTTTTACCCAAAAACCTCTCTACATATGTGCCTTAAAAGCAAGGTAGGTTTATCAAAGCAATGCCTGGAAAACTTTCACTATAAGCCAAACCTACCACCTGCTACCTGATTCTGGAAATAAAGTTTTATTCAAACGTACTTATCCCTTTACATACTGTCTATGACACATTTTGTGTTAAAGACAGGTAGAGTTGGGTAGTATCACAAAGACCATATGATCATCCCTAACATCTAAAAAAACAACTTACTAGTTAGCCCTCTGCAGCTACTGTTGCAGACCCCTGAAGTAAAGACAGATATTACTTTCTATATATATGTACAAGAGCAGAAACACATACATAACCCTAACTACTGGACATATTAAATTGACTGCAGAGAGCTCTGCTTGCTTCCTCTGTCTTGATTTTGTCAACTGTACACTGATTACTGTCTCACTTTTTGTCTCCTGATAAACTTGAGGATACTGGCTGACTCTGTTGGCATGCGTATTTGAGACTATGCTACAACTTTGCACATACATTAACACTGATAACTTTTTCAGACATGCTATATCTGTATTAGCTAAAAAATGAAAGGTAGAAATTTTTATTTTAATGCTGAATAAAAAGATGCCTACAGGTAGCACAGAATCATGTGACCACATATGCCCGTGAGTGGGTGTGTGTATTTGAGTGTGTGGTGTGTGTATGTGCACATGTGTGAGTGTCCACACATGTGCATAATAATATTTAAACAATGAAAGGAGTCACTAAACATAGACACAGTGCCCACTGTGGAACACTGAGCAGTAACCTATACCAGCAAGTATGCCCACGTCTCTAAGCTTCTTAAGCTCCCTTTACCCACGGCCAGAAGAAGAAAAGATACGTGACAATCAAAACTAATATCACAGTCTTTTCAAAGTAAAAACAAGGAAAATGAAAACTTAGAGCAATTAGAATTACTAAATCTGAAACTGGATGACTGTCATGTATCTAAAGTCTTTAAAAGTATTTAAAAGGAAAACCTATGCAGATAATTGCCTTTAGTCCTACAGGAGGTTTGAGAACATCTTTACAGGAAATATAACTCTGATGGCACCATGTCTTCCCTATACATAATCTGTTGTGTGTCTTCTGGAAGGGGTATCTCAAGCACTTTCTGGCAACCGTTTATGATTACAATTTTATAAATTCTTAGTTTATCTTATAAAAAGTCAACATTTCAAAACGGAGGGTGTAGTGACAGGTGTAAGCATATTCCAGCGCACAGACATGTGGTAGAGGCAGCAGGACTTGGAGATCAAGGACAGTGAGTCTGGGCTACCTGGAACCCATCTACTTTAAAACAAAACAAAAATGACATCAGTGTTTACTCTGTTGCTCCATCAGAAACTTCCCAGCATACATAAGGCTTAAGTTTTACCTTAATAAAGGCATTCAAATCCAAAACGCAGCACATGGTGAAACAGGCTAAACCCAAACATTTCCCTTTTAATCTGCCATCCCACAATGCTAAGGATTTGCATTCTAAGGACGTGAAATGGTGAAATGGCAAGTCAGTTCAGAGAATGCTTACTGAAGTACCATGTTAAAAAAAAAAAAAAAGATTCAGCACTCACAGTATGATAACAAACTGTCTCTCTGTAAATAATGTGCCTCTTACACTGCGTTATATTAAAGCCAAATTAACAAGCACTGCCACCAAAGACCAAAGATTGCCTTCTGGGTAATGCTACTTTACCCTGCAGTCCAGTCATATATACCCAAGTATAGAAACACTAATTAGTATTCCAAGATTCTCTGCTGCTAACAAATTTAGAATCAACTTACATACCAGCAATTCAAGGAAGACAATTCCCATCCTAAGTAGTAAACCACCAGCGCTGGTAGCCTATGCCTTTACCAACCCCAGGACTTGGATACAGAGGCAAGCTGGTCTCTGAGTTGTAGAACACCTTACAGAGAAGTTCCAAGTCAGCCAGAGTTACGGGGAGAGACTGCCTCAAAAAGAAGGAAAAGGGAAGCAAAACCATGTAATCAGGAACTGTTTTAAAAGTAAATTTACACCTCAATTGACACTCAAGAAAGAAAGGCAAGCTTTCCTAAGGGTACTAAAAAGTGTTCAGCTTGTCTGCCAAGTCAATATTCAATGTGAACGCTGTGTCTCTTCACCTGCTCTGTCCTGACCTCATCTGCAAACACTTCTGCATCTACTGAGGGATTATGGATGTCGTCAAGGGATACAAAACAAAGCAGGCCATATGGAGTGACAGGCACTCCGGAACAATTAATCTGATCACTCTAGGCAAGAGTAGCTTAAAGAATCCTCAAGCCCTCCACAGAAACGACTGAGCATCACAGCTCAGGAGGACTTAACAAAACCACCCTCCTCTATTGCCTCCCGACAGCAAAGGGAACGAACACCAAGACCTTAGTTCTCCCACCACATAACGTCAGTCTCTACAAAGTCTTTTACTCCTTTAGAATAGCAACAGGACTTTAAAAAGAATTATGCTAAAACTCATATGGGAAACAGAGACTATCAGAAAAAAAAGTATGTCATTTTATTTAAAACAAAATAGCTTTAAGGCACAAAGTCGATTTTCCATATTTAACACTGTTTTTCAAGTCCATAGATGGTCTTTCATGTTTTATTTCTCATCACAAGAAACAAACAAACAAACTGCAAATCTGCTTCTAGAAGTTCTGCTTCTTGCTTCTTTGTATGCTGCGCCTTACAGCTTACAGGGGGCTTGATCTTTGTATGCTGTGCCTTACAGCTTACATGGGGCTTGATCTTTGTATGCTGCGCCTTACAGCTTACATGGGGCTTGATCTTCCTTCTAAGCAAAGTTTTCTTCAATAGGGAGCAGACTTCAAATGTGAGAGTGTTTCAAGTTACTTCCCTCTCCACAGTCCCGTTCCCAATGACAAGGGCTTACTCAGGAACAACACTGACAGGGGAAGACCAGATGGAACTGTGGCTAATTTCCAACTAGTTTACCTCACTTTTATTTCAAACAAAAATCTTTTCCAAATCGTGCTTTCGGTAGTATAATTATGTTATGAAAAATAACATTAATGAGCAGGAAGCCAAAACTTTCTAATGCTATCTTACAAGTAGAGAATCATTACATATTAATTTAATAAGAACTGTATGTAAGAGCATTTATGTGCACTATTTATATCTAAATAGCACTTTTTGTGAACTGATGGTTGAGAAGAGAATAGTCATTTAAAAGGCAAAGCTGGGCTGGAGAGATGGCTCACAGATTAAGAGCACTAGCTGCTCACCCAGAAGACTTGGGTTCAATTGCCACTATCTGCGTGGTAGCTCATGACTATTTGCCCTCTTCTGGCCTCCCAGAATGAAAATGGTACACAAATACACATGCATGCAAAACATCCATAGCCAGAAAAAAACATTACACAACAGGCAAAATTAAAGCAAAAAACAGTCATTTTTCATGACCTTTTCTTCAAAGACAGCATCAGCTCTAAAACTGATGAAATTATACACTGAGCCCATTCTAAGGCTTAGAGCAGATGAAGAAACACATGAGTGAGCAAACTGAACCCCAAAACTGTGGAGCGCTCTCATAATAATGGCAGCCATAGTCAAGCATTTGCCAAGCAGCCAGCACACTGCCCAGTCTTAACAGCTACACATGTTTACTTATACCAAACCCTGACGACTTCGTGGAGTGGGTTATTGACTCTTCTTAACTAATGGAAAACTTAGGCTAAAGACAGTTATTTGCAATTAGACACATCTGAAGTATATGCCTGGAGTGTGTGATACTAACAGAAAAGCTGACATTTAGTAGGTGAGAGTCAGTTATAAATGTTCCTAATGTGCTGGACAATGGTCACAGAATTAAACTGCTCAATCCACTACTGAGAAATGCAGAAATCCCAAAAGCTAAACAGTTATCCTGCTATATATTCAATTACAAAATTCACAATATCACAGGTAAAAAGGTATCTAATTCTCATGCTAAAAGCAGCCCAGACTGCCTTCTCAGAATGGTACTGCAGTAAAGTAGAAGGTGACATAATTTCCAACTCAACATTCTTCCTGCTATGCTCTGTCGCTTCTTGGGTGCTTTCATCCTGACGCACTCCCGAGACTTCACAGAAAGCAGGCAAGCCCTTTCCCAGAGCCTACTCTGCCACGTGTGTCTAAGGTCCATACCACTACCCACGTGACTACTGTAACCCAGAGGTGTCGCTTGCTCTGCCATGATACATGCACATGAATCACACCTCCTTCCTGCTGAGTATCTTCTTATATGATTTCTAGTGGAATAACAGTCCAGGCTGAAATTTAGTTGGCTGTTCTTTGTGGGGTATGTGTATGTGGTGGTGCAGATTCACATGTGTGTGCAGATTCACATGTGTGTACATGTATATAGCCTTGAGGTCAGCCTTGGTCTTTGACCTAGTGTCTATCACTCGAACCTGAAGCTCAGTTTTACTAGGCTGGCCAGCTACGTCCCCAGCACGGGGTACCAGCACATACCGTTATCCCTGGCTTTACCATGGGTCTTCCAAGCACTGAAGGAATCCAACTAGCTTCTCAGACCTGGAACTAGCTTCTTTCAATGAGGACACTCTTCCAACCAGGACGCTCCTCTGGCATCACCTCGGTCTGCTATTATTTTCTAAGCCATGTTTATGCCCACAGGTTTCCTTGCTCAGAACTTTTCTGATTCTTCACACTGCCCTTCTGTATCCTCGTCTGCCAGTGTGTAGAAAAGCTCATCAAGGGCTAGGAACTCAACCTGGAATCTTGTAAAGACAGCAAGTCTCTATGCAAGAGTCTAGCTGTAATGTTGGACTAGTCACAGCCCCTTGAGTGGAACTAGGAGCCTTCTGCATTTCCTTTGAATTACACACCTCAACGCAGACAATTCTGAACTCACAGAACTGTCTTTGACTCATTCACCCAACATAGCACCTTAATTTTAATTTCATCTTAAGAGAAAGACAAATTCCTTCATCAAAAAAGGCAAGAACTAGCATTTAGGCCTTAAGGTCTATAATCTAATGTTTGTGACCTCACCAAATGAACTCCCAGATACAGATACCATTCTATAACCCTGTATGCAACCTTACACTGCAACTGAAGACTCCACCTCATCAAACTGGACACTGCCCCATACACTGAACTTTCCATAAGTCAAGTCTACAGAAAAGGAAGTTATTCAATAATTTCCTCTCAAAGTATTGGACCTTCAGTTAATTACAAATTCTGTTTTTCCTTAGTCCTTTAAATATTAACATTAAAATACCCCAATTTTATCCCTCATTGTTTATAGATAGCATATTATGTTAAAATATGATCAAGGCCATGATAACTTAAGAAGATAAAGCAAGTTGCAACTACATTTGTGACCGAGAGGTCTACAAAATATAACAGCACTAAATGACTCCATTCTTCAGTATGTCCTCTCTCCCCAGTTGCCACCTAGACTACCCATAAAAATCAAATGTTACTTATTTCTCTATGGCAAAAAAAGGAAAACAAATTATATCACTACTATATGACCTGGTATATAAAGTTGTGTTTTCCTGTTTCTTACCAATAAATACATGACAAGCTCTTGTCCTCTTTAGAGGACAAGATGGTTGATAGAAGAGAATGGTATGTATCATCAGTCATGTGTTGTGCACGAATGCAATAAATAGATTAGATGTTTTGCTTCAAAATTGGTTACATATTAAGGATTCAATTTTCACTACCCTTAGATGCAATCCTTACATATCAAATATCGCTTACTCATTCAGTCTTTTAGGTATGTTTTGCTTTGAATTCCATGTAAGGCACTGCCACCCTTTAAGAAGGTATCCCATTACAAGCAGGCTATGTTTGTATCTGGAATATCAACAGCCCAGTCCTATGTGAGAAAATATCTATTTTTGCTATATAATTAATCAAAGGATATTTTATTTAGAAGTACCTTTTTTTTTCCTAATAATACCCTTTTGGGGAAATATATTCTTGACAATAAAAGTTTAAAATGGGAAAGCGCAGAAGGACTAGAAGAAACCAGTTTAAAAGAAGAAGCCAGAACAAATGTGGTACTAGGCAGGCCTGTAAGAAACATACATGTTAAAACAATGTGGAGTTCTAAGTTAGGACGCATACACTTAGGTGTCTTTAATTAACAAAGAAAAATAACCTAATATACACGTTAAGCTAAATAGGTCTCTGTCGTTTCCTATAAATCAGAGTCACAATAAACAAAGCTGCATGCTCTTGCTGGCCCTCACAGAAGGAATGACTAGGGGGATACTGCTGGTAAGCAAGCCAATCTACTGATGTTGGTGCAAACCTCTAAGAAGGAAAAGTAGAAGAGACTCAGTAAACAGCCCTCTGCAGGGATTTCTAGAAGAAAATCTCACTGTCATCAGATCACTTTCACTCACTAATATTTAACTAGACAAGCCCAAAGGCTCTTGTGAGGGAATCAGTCTGAAAGTGTCTGATCCTTTGAACTAGGAATTAACATAGGCCTGACTTGTTAACTCTATCTGTTGGATGCATTTGCTAATTATGCAAATTAGAGTTGAAAGTACTTGTAAGACAAATAATTGCTTTACAGAGTCAGCTTGCTGATGGCACATATAATTAAATATAAAAAAGGACCAAATGGCTGTTAAAAAGTTATATAATAAAATTGTTGAGGCCAGGGAAAACAAGAAAGAAGAAGAAAAAAGAAAGAAAAACAAACCTTTGAAAGAAAAGTAAAATAATCTAAAAATAACTGGTTAATTTTTTTTTCCTTTAACCACATAATGGAATGATTTTGTTGAAGGGAAAAATCTCTCAGTTCCAAACAGTACTTCTAGAACAATGCCAAGTGATTCTGACACTGAATTTCACTGCACACTGAGAAAATTAACTATCTGTATCTACAAAACTAAAATAGAAAGTCTTTTTAAAAATAAAAACATATAAGGAATTGAAGTCAAAGAATATTCTAGACTTGACAATTTAGATATTTGGCCAAGAGCAGCTTATCCACATTGATGCAGAAACCACCAAGTTAAGACTTTACCATTAAAGACAGGTCTGCACTGCCAGTGTTTGAAATACATTTTGCAGAAAGCTCCCAGTCATGTTTTCAAGACAGCAGTCATCAAAGTTAAACTCGAGGCATATTCTGATGCCATAGAGGTACCTTCTGAAATATCTTAAAAGACTGCAAGATTCCTAGTTCATGCTTAAATCCAATGCTGAAACCTACCATGTAAATAGAATAGGCCAGCTCCTCCCACCAGCCCTTGCTTGTCAATAATAATGTCCAGTGAGCTCACTCAGGGGCTGTCAGTTTATTACCAGCATCTCAGTGTGGGCTGGTATAGTATGTTTAAATGTCAGAATAAAGGCAATCACACATCTTACTTGAAGATAAATAGTATAAAAGAGAAAATGAGAACATCTTCATTGTTCAGACTACAAAGATTTTCTTGAAAAATAATTCTTGTGAAGAATCTAAAAAAAAGCTATCCAATCCATATACAACCAGAAAAAAATAGACCTTTCTCTACATGCTAATGTACTAACTTAGTAGTTTTTGCTACACATAACAGTTCACAGAAGGCAGTCTTTCAACAGGGAACATTTATAGCTATGCATTTTACAAGACAATGCCCTGAAATCCCTAAAAATTGTTAGCCCTTCTTATTTATGGAAATCTAATTTGACAATGTTTGTTTCTTTTTTTTTTTTTTTGGATGGACGTGTAGAAATCAAATCAAATTCAAATCAGCTTCTAATTAATAGAGTAATGACAGTTAAGTTCAACATCCACTATATAAGATACTTTAACAAGCAGTTCACAGTGCCTTGAACTCTGAACTTTGGCCTTTGAACATCATCTTTAGTAGCACTGTGCTTTAAAGGTCCCCAAATACAAGCACAGGCATTCCCCTCAGGATCTTGTAGTCATTACAAACAACTCTACCATAGATAGATAGATAGATAGATAGATAGATAGATAGATATAAATATATTACTAAATTTATGAAGTTACTATAACAAACTCTAGATTGCTGTTTTGATTCGTGTGTAGGAAGGACTGAGAGCCAAGATTAATTCTTACAGCAACATACACAGGTACATTAAGGCAAAACCTGTACCACATAATTTCTTATAGCACAGATCTTACTACTTCATTCTCTAAATTAAAAAGGAAAAAAATAGGGTTAATGAGCAATACAGGCAGATTGGGGAAAAGGAAACAAGCGAACAGAAGTTTTTTTCTTTTTAAGAAAGGATACAGCCTTAAAGCACCAGTCTGAGTTCCTACCGCCAGGATCTTCTGAACAGGATCAAAGGCCAGGGCTGAGGGCTGATAGGGGAATCCATGGCGAACAGTCTGGGGATGGGCAGTGACATCACAGGAACCCACCAAGACAGCAGGCAAAATCCGAAAACAGAACAGCCCACAGGCTCGTTAGAGTTGGACCCAACTACACCGGATCAAATCACACACACAGACTTAGCACTTTAGGGGGAGTTCAGAGGTGGGGGGAGGGGGGTTGGGAAGAGGGTGGACTCTATCCTAAGGAACAAGCAAGAAGCACAAATCACTTAAACTCCTGCCTTGCTACAATGCTAGTAACTTCACAGAGGGCAATTGTCTATGAATAGCGTATACTATTCTGTTTGATGCCACGTTACTCAAGTTCGTAGTGGTCCAAAATTCTGTAAAATCATTCTGAAGGGTTATTCCTATTGCATCTTAAGAGAAATCACCCAAACGCGGCTTTATTTGAATGCTAAAAGGGAGAAATTTCTAAAGAAAAGTTGTCATGAAACTAATAGAAGGATTTAGTCAAAGAACCAGCATTTGAAATTCTAACGATGGAAATGGGTGCGAAAAAAATAATCCTGTAATTTTTTTTATTACGTCCGGGATAATTTCAGGACATAAGAACCGAATTGTACATAGGCTTTTAAGCCACCGCTGTTGGAAGGACCGAATGGCTATCTAGGAGGCAGGCGATTCTGGATAGGAAGGCTCATATGCCTTTCTCACCTAGCAGCTGGGAATTAATCCGCTGCATCATTCTTTCTGAATTACATACAAGACCTTGTGGCAATCATCGTGCCAATTCACAGACAAAACCCTCTGCGCTAAGTTTTTAACCAAACAAGCTAAAAGAATCCTGTGACTTCAGGTGGTGAGCCGCTCGCACGCATTCTAAGGAAAAAGTGATGCAAAAAAAAAAAAAAAAAAATCTGGTTGAACAGGTTTGCCTTGCCCACAGACGACGTTCATCACACACTGCTGGAAAATTTCGACGTCAGTGGAAGATAATAAAATATGCGCGAATATAAAAAGTATTTCCAGACCACTGCTACTAGCATCTGGATGCTTGGGTTGCCTTTAAATGATTGCTTTGTATGAAAAGGAAAAAGACACCGACTTATAAGTAGGGGATCTCTGACCAAATCCCCCAGCAAGGCACGTCTGTCAAGGGTGGGGAGCGCCTTCTTGGAGCGATGAGCTCTCTTGGCGCGCTCTGCCCTCGCGCTCCCAGGTACTGCCCAGCGGCCCCCTCAAACGACCCCAGTCTTCCCACGACAGCTTGGCCGGGCTGCGCGCTCCGCGCTCCGCGCTCCCCGCTCCCTTCACCTTGCAGAGTTGGAAGTGTTCGGACTGGAGCGTCTCCTGGATCTCCGGCTCCCGGTTCCCAGGCGGGTGCTGCTGCTGTTGCTGCTGCTGCGAGGCCGAGGACGAGCCTGCGGTCAGGCCGTCCAGCACCTTCCTGATGTTGAATTTCCTCATGGTCTCGCCCAAGGGTCTCCCCGCTGCGAGGCCCAGGTAGCGGAGGAGGCACCGGCTGCGAAGGAGTCCAAGCCGCTGAACGCGAGCGGCGGCTTCGACCGCGGGGAGCGAAGGAGCAGCGGGAAGCAGAAGATAATCCCAACAGGAAGGGCTGCGACGACGGGCGGGCGGACGGGCGGGCGCGCGGCGGCGAGCCCTCTTCCTCCGAGGCCGCCGCGGCTGCAGTGGCGCCGGACGCCGCCTCCTCACCTGGTCGCGGCCGGGCTCCCGCCGTCCCGCGCCGCTGCCGCCGCATCCATGGCCCGTAGCCCCGCAGTCCCCCGGCACGTCCCGGGCTCGGCCTCCGTTCAGCGCAGCCGCCCGGCCCGCATGGCCCGGTCACCCGGGGCCGGTCTCCGCGCCGCCTGTCGCTCTCTCCCGGCCGCTCGCTGTCACCTCCCGTGAGCCTCGGACCCTGGCCCTCAACGCCCGGCAGAGCAGGCGGCGAGCCACGGTTCCAGCGCCGGCCGCGGCGGTGGCGGCAGCTGGGCCTCCGCGGAGCGAGCTGCCCGGTGCGCATGCGCGCCGCCGCCCCCGCCCCCGGCCGGCGGCTTAAATCATCCTCCGCGGAGGACCAGGGGCAGCTGCTGGCCGACCCGCTGGCTCCGCTGCCCGCGCCTCCAGCCCTGTCACTCACAGCTCCCGCAGTGTGCTTTTGGGTTTGCTTTGTATCTGGGCTCGCAATGGAGCATCCAAGCAACGATTAAGTCAATGGCAAGATGACAACTGAGAGACACCCAAAGGGAGAGAAACCCAGCCTCCTTCATGAAGGTGTTGCTGGAGGTAAAACGAAGCTGGAGGGTGGTGGCTAGACTGGGATCTGTCCCCTAAGGGGAAGAACTCCAGCGATCCCACCTTGGTCACCCATCATCCCGAATCCATTTGTTAGGCAGGGTGGGTGGCAGCCAGCACTCCCCGCCACTCCTTGTTACAAAGTCCCGTCTACCTGCCAGTTTAATTAACCAATCGACAGCCCCCTGGAGTCTCTCTGAGATCATCAGGCGGGAGAAGGAGATGAAGTTTTTTTTATCAGATCTGACCGCCAATGATCCTGCGTGTCTCTCAGAGTGCTAAGAGACAGATGAGTGGTTCAAGTTTGCATTGGAGAGAAATTGGTGCTGAGGGCTGAGAGAGCAATCCTTCTGGCCAGTGCATTCCGTAAGCAAAGGTGATAGGGCTGGATAATCAGAAGGGGGGAATCGTTCGAAGACCTTCTAAAAGCGGGGGTGGGGGCTTGGGGGTGGGGTTACAGCAAGAAGCCAATCTTAGGTTTAGTAAGACCCCGCCCCTACCAGGGCGCGTGGGTGGGTTGGGGACAGAAAAGCTACTAGGATTTGTTAGTTCCGCACCAAAATCAGAAGCACCTCCCTTTGCTTCGTTATTGGCTACTTTCTCTAGTTCAGGACCGTCTCCTCACAGTATTGGCCTATGGGCAGAGGGAGCTAGCCTTCAAGAACAAACAGCAAACCAATTAGGCTTGGCGCGCAGGGCATTTCGGGAAGTGTAGTTCTCTAAAAGTTCTGTCCACCAAGAAGCCTTTCGGTAGGAACTTTTTAAAACTTGTTGAAGCAGGGCCTTAATTCACGGAAGGGAGGGGACGTAATTTAAACCAAATTTAAAGTCTTTTCTAAGCTATTTGTAAGTTCCTAAACTATTTGCGTCTAAGCTTTTGTTTATTTAATTCTCTGAAACACATTTTGTCTAGTTTGACGCATTTTATTGGGCACAAAGAACTTAAAAACTGAATACTTGGCTTCAATAAATGGGTTGCTGTGTCAAGGGAACGACCTCCTATAATCAAATGTAAAATCGTATGAGTTCAATGGTGGGGGTCTGATGACAGACATTGAATTAGCCAGAGAAGGACTGGAAATGAGGATAGCCATCTAAAAGTGAAAGAGCAGGCAGTGATCCAGAGATTCAAGAGGAGAAGATCTTTCCTAGGGTGTAGAAGGAGACTTTTAAAAATTGAACTACCTAGGTAGCGTTCTTAAAAATCCAAATGACTCCACAGAGCAAACTACAGAACAGGTAAATAACACCCCTGAACTCTATGATATGTTTTTCCACTGAGGTATCAATTAAATTTATTGAGTAAATCATCATCACTCATTTAAAAACTCTAGGGAAACCACAATTTTCTGTCCATAGGCCTTGTGATGAAGTACAAGATTCCTGGCTTCACTATGCCTGACAGGAATTTGAGTCCCTGTCCTGTCTATATATGCAAACATGGGCACCAGAAACAGATTCGTCATGTGAGATGCTTCATGTGTAGAAATGAGATTTATTATCTAACTAGAGAGAGAGGCTAGAATGAATAAAAGCGTTAGTGCTCCATTGCTTTGCCTTCTCACGCTCTTCAAAAATCTCAATTTCTTGGTCTATCAGGAGCTATGAGATGAAAGGAAACTTTAAAGGGTCTCCATGTTAAGCCAGGCCCCTATTATTTTGTTGTAGAGTTATTGCTTTGATTTTCATCTTATCAATCTCATCAGATTATTAATTTATCCTGCCATCCCCACGACATCAATCTAGAAGAGCCCTAGAATTGAAGATGAATAGAGATTGGCTTTATAATATTATAGGACAATGGAACATATCCAGAAATCCATTTAGTAAAAAGAAAAATAAGAACCCTTAACTAGTTACTATTATAGTAGCAAACACAAAATTATGTGTCATCAAATTCCTTTTCTTTTTTACTTCATCTTTATTTATTTCCCCTATGTGTTTATTCGGGGTGGGGTGGGTGCCACATGCAGGGACCATGGACAGAGATGTCAGAGGACATCCTTCTGGAGATAGTTCACTCTTCCGTTATGTGGGTCTGAGGATGGCACTGACCTTGGTTATTCAACTTAGCAGTGTACACCTTCACCCACTCCATCTTGCCAGTCCCTCCTAGTACTGCTTGTAAATCAGTTTCAAGTGATTGCTTTTTGAAAAAACAAAAATTAGGATAGAATATTTAAGAAATACATGCAAATTTTTTTACAATATGAGAATTTGGTATAGAGTAAAAAATTAGTAATTTAGTATTTAGTAATTTAAATTTTAGCAGAAAACATCTAATTTTACCTGTAGCAATTTCTTGGCAACGTTTCTGTTTCATCTTGATGAATGAATCACTAAGTTGATTTCAAGCAGTTCAATGGCTTCATGTCTTTGGATAAAGGATTGTCTCTTTCTCAAAGTTTTCTTACCTACTTATTGAAGAATGAACTGTGCTGTATCTAGCAGACCACTGCCAACTTATCAATAAGCAGACTGCACTTACCTGATGCAGGGAGATAGTAAGCAATGCTGCCTTTACTCAATGCAAAGCAAAAAGAAATCTAAGCACAAGCAAGCAAGCACAGGGGGAGAGAGACAGAGAGACAGACAGAGAGGAGAGAATGCAAAAATCCAGAATGGTATAAAATTTCTGAACCTACCCTTGTTTGATATCAGATGTAATAGTCAGCAGATTGATGAAGGCTATGTAAAAGGCAGTTGCATGAAGGTCATATACAGAAGCAGTTTGATGGTGATTGAGATAACCTGAGAGTAAGTATTTTTTTATATATTTTAATTTTTTATTGGCAGACTTTCTGGAAATTGAATAAACTCTACACCACTGACTAACATTCATTTTGATTGACTTAACTTTAGTTTATGAAGTCCCAAAGGGTTATAAGAATGACAGTAAGTCACTGTGTGACTTAGCAGAGTATTGAATTTAAATTACTTGCAAGTTACAGTTTAGATGTTAATTAATTCAGGCTCCTCTTTGGAAAGGGCTTTCTAGATTCTGTTAAAATGATGGGCCTGGGTTTTCAGTCAGGTGATACTGCTCCCAGCTCACTGACTCAGAGGTAGGAACCAAACCCTTGACTAGGAATTCTGGGAATTGTGCATAGAATGATGAAGCTCCCAGGTTGGTTTATCATAGAGAGATAGGGCTGGGCGGTTTATTTGGCTTCATGTATACTCAGCATGACACATGAGGCCAAAGAGCAGCAACTAGCATTCCACTAGCTCCAGGGAGACAGGAAGTAAGATGTTCATTCCAAACCTGCCGCTCACTCCCCAGCCCTCTTCCTTGAATACCCATCCACTCTCCATACCTTTCCCTTTTGTGGAAATTAGCTAAACAGACTTCTCCTTTTACAATCAAGTCTTTTAACAACAATTTAGATCCTCACAGAGTCAAAGAATGCTGTATAACCATTCTCCACTGGCCACTTTTAGCTCCTTCTCTCAAATCTCCTACAGTTCAAAGGCTACTGCAGTAATCCAGTCAGGGCTGGTAACTTGAGCCAGGAGGGCTATAGTGGAAACAATGGAAATTGTCAGTCAGATTCTGAATTGTATTTTAATACCAGTACCAAGGGGGATTTGCTGATGGCATAGGGAGAGAAAAAGGAGCAAGACACAGCCAGCACGTCAAAATTCAGCTGGAGCATGGCAAAGTTCAATACTGTAGCTTACTTTCCACAGTTATGCCTTATGGGTAGGTAATTTCCAGTCACTCCATGTACCTTAATGGACTTCACAAACACAACGGCTAAATGAGCAAGCTGTGCCAGAGGTCAGCAAGCAGGATATATTGCATCATGGTCTTGGTCCAGCTCTATCTAACCTCTCCAGAAAAACAGATTAGACAGACTTTTAAGTCGGACTTCAGAAGCCTGCACACTATCCTTGCCACTCTAACATTTTTCCAAGATATCATTAAGCTCTAAGCAAAAAAATGTCATAAAACCCAATTAGGACAAGTGACTAGATAATTCCAAAAGTACAAAGCAAAACTAACAGAAAGAATCATTTATGTGCCTTTGTATATGGTACGAAAGAACAATCTTATCAAGTTCTCTCTGTAGGTGATTGGTTCTTCAAGTTCTCAAGTATTTCAAATGTCATTTCCACAATAGGAATCATGTTTGGTAACAAATGTGTATCTCACTATTTTTAAATTAAGGTACCTTATTTTGAGATTTAAAGATTGCATTTTGAGCACTTTGCTCAATTTTATCCCAAGGATGGCTTTGCTTCTAAATCACTCAGGAAAATTAGATTTAAGAGCTGAAGGGCTGGCAACAAAGTATCTCATATAATTAACTCACATGTCTTAGCAGAGCAAGCTCTGAGCACAAGTTTAATTTAATTTTGCTCCCCTGGCCACACCCTTACTGTCCACTGGAAGTTCATCCCTCTTGAAACCTGTTTGACAATGATGCTGTTGCCTGGAACAAAACCCACAGGAAAAGGAAAATACCCGAAGCCAAGACAGTGCATCACATCAGGGCCTTTTGTTGAGCATCCTGGAGCCCTGTGCACCTCACAAGTGCACACGCTCTCTTTACAGAGGCCTCTCACATGGCTTCTCATGTGCTCATGGGCCTCTAACATGACTGATGTACCCACCCCTTTAGAATACCACAGCTCATTTGGCTGCTCATGCATCCCGCCTGTGCCTCTCACGGTGCTCACATGCCTCTCCGCTCACTAGAACTGGCCTCAACCCTGCCTCTCAGGATCACTCACGATCCTCACACACCTCTCACGTGCCTCTGCTGCTCAGCGTGGAGCTAGGAAGGAGAAGAGGTTGAGTAGAATTTGATCTGCCCAGGAAGGACATCCTTCTGATGTTGTATTTCACACCTGGCACTTAATGCCACCATGAAAAAGCATACCTAAGTGTAAACAAAAACTATTACTAATTGAATCTTTGAATCCAACTTTAGCACTAAAAAAGAAAAAAAAAATCTGTTAGACCCAGTCAGGATATTAAATGTGAATTTGAGGTGATTACCAACTCTGCTGTCTCCCTCAGACCTCCAAAAGTTTTAATGCATTGTTTACTGTGTGGGCTTTGGGGGGGTTGTGGGGTGTATAGGGACACGGGGAGCATTTTCTATGGCTGGCATTTGGAGAGCAGAGGACAATCAAGTAGTCCAGGTGCTTTAACTTGGGAACCTTGGTGGCTCTGACTTTTCTTTTTAGGTCTTGTCTTATGTAGCATCATTTAGTCCATTAGCTAATATCCTTAGGTAATTAAGGGGATAAAGGATAAATAGCCTGGGAACCCAAAGGATATTCTTTACAAAAGACAGAGAAGGGCCATAGATGTTTTATCTGGTAGTAGTTTAGTTTCATTTTGTTCTTGATTCATAAATCATCCAGAAAGACAATAACTATGATTTTAAAAACATAAACACTTAAATTCCCCAAAGCAAAGGGATATGGATAGTCAAGTACCCTTACAATTTCCAAAGAGAGGGCCTATAACTTGAGTCTTAGTGTTTTTATGTCTACAGTCAACAGGCTGATGCTTTGTGCTTTATTCCACAACAGTCTGCTGTGTGAAGATGATGTGGCGAGTATATTGTGAATATTGTGAAGTTTCACAGTCGAGATAATATGACAAAACTGACTTGAAGCGTCCTGCAAGAGAGCATTAAACCGATAGGAGGGCAAAAATCCTTAAAGATACAGCAGAACCCAGCCATAAACAAAGAATTTTTTTAGGTTTTGAGGATTGTTATTATTTATTATTTTGCAGTCTCCATGGCAACACTCTCCCTTGCCATGTAGGTATATGTCTTCATGGGACTTTTCTCCCAGAGAATCGGCTCTCTTAAGGGTAGCACCCTAAGACAGGAACCAGGTAGGCTGGAAGATGGATACTAGAAAGATTCCTTTCCCTACAATTCATCCCAAATCAACCACTTTCCCTTTCATTCAGTCCACCATGACCATACAATTCCCTCAAGACTTGATCTTTTGAAGAAGCCACAAACATGGTTTCTCTTCATTTCCTCATAACTGTAACGAGGGTGCTAATGTGGCTTCATTATTGCAGTATGTGAACATGTTGAAACTTTTGAATTGGTTAGTTCCTATCCAGCTTTCAGCATGGGCTACAGAACCTCTTTTGAGCTCTCATGACCCATCTAGGCCCAGCCTGTAGGAGGGTTAAAAGAAAAAAGTAAAAGGGGACAAAAATCAATGAATAAAAGTAAGAGAGATTCCTAACTTCTCTGTTGCTGTTCCACATTACTTTGAAAAAGTTAAGTACAGCGGCACTTTTGAGAAATCCAGGGTAAAAACGAGAAATTCGAGACTGGATTTTAAGCCAAAACCCTTTTGCTCAGGGCTAGTGTATTTGTGAAGAAAAATAGAACATTCTAAAGTATTTAGTGCCACTGTGGGTCACATCTATTGATGTGTAATGGCCTCTGACCTTCTGCGGTTTCCAATGATTCATACTTAGTTCTAAGTCATAAAGTTGGCTTCCTCTAATTTAAAGTAGTATTTTTCCAGGGTCCTAGCACAGCCCTGAACATTCGAAAGGGACGTGTAGCTTGGCTGAAGGCAGTGCGTGCTGTCAATGCAGGAGCTCCTTGGAAGCCACTGCTTCTTTTCCTGTTCTTCAGTCAGAACCTTTCTGCTTGCTCATGCTGAGAACACGTGTTGAATTCAGGAAACTGGGAGGAAGCTTGTGAGAGCATTATCATCATCCCAAAGTCCAGTGGTTTCCTGTAAAAGTACTTTTTCATTGCAATTGAAACTAAGAGGGGGGTACCTACCTGTGACAATATTAGTGCCAGGGTGTACCAGTTAGCTCTCCCTGGGTGGCTGCTGTTCATCTACCTGACTCTCATGGGTTTCTATTCGTATTTCTTACATCATGTAACGATGGAGAGAGCTTAGGCCACTGAAGTTAAGATACAGGGACCTTAGTTAAACAGAGTCAGGAAAGTCACGCTACAGTTAAATTTCTGTTTCTTTGTTTGAAACCTGAAGGTACAAATACCGACCTACAGGAAGCATCGTGACACTGGAGTCAGAGGAGACGTCTCCTCACACAAACCCAGTGACATGTAGTAAGATTAAATGGTGGGTATTCACATTATTGTCTAATGTCTATAGCCAGGCAAGGGTGCTTTTATTCCATTCTTATGACTTACAAATTGCCTAAATCTGGATGGCTCCCAAATCTGTATGCCTGTACAAACCTCTTCCCTGAACCCCAGATTTGATTTATAAAGCCTCTTTCACATCTCCATTTGGATTTTCAGAAGACATTTAAAATTTAATGTTCCAACTAAATCCATCATTTCTGTCCGAAGGCAAACAGTACTTTATATCACCCACAATCTTTCTTTCTGAATGTGCCCTTTCGAATGTGTAGGCTCATGCCAGTCTGCTCTGAGGACCTGCTTCCTTACACCCATTCATAGCTTGCACACTTGCACACACACACACACACACACACACACACACACACACACACACACACCTACCTACCTCTAAAAAGTTCAGTGGCAAGTATTCCCAGGTCTTCTATTACTTTATGTCCAAAATTTAACAAAGTCTCACCACCATCCCCTTTAGTCTAAGCCAAACCATTTTTCTTCTGTATTTTATCAGCTTACATGGAACTAACCCCTGTTGTCCAGTCTGAGAAAAAGAAACCTACATAAATGTAAGGCGGATTATGTTCCACTTATAGTAAACATCTCTAAGACTGTTTTGTCTCCCTGTAAATAAAGGTCAAAGTTCTTCAAACAGACCTAGGAAGGCCAGGCAGGATCTGTACTCTTTCCTGCCCTGTCTCCTCTCACTCTTTCTCACATGGGGACACTTGCTCTCTTGATGTTCTCTGAAGACAAGTGTAGTTGCATCTTAAAGGTTGTTTCCTTCTGAGTAAACCAGAGGTCAGCAATTGTTTTATCAGTTAGGTGGATACTATGTATTTTCATTGTTTTGGAGCCTGTATTTCCTGAATGGCAACGAATCAACATTGCCAAAGCTGCCATAGACAATGTGTAAATGTCTGAGAATGGGAGACCTCCAGTGACACTTGATGAGGATGGATGGATG
Source organism: Mus minutoides (assembly GCA_902729485.2). Taxonomy (NCBI): domain Eukaryota; kingdom Metazoa; phylum Chordata; class Mammalia; order Rodentia; family Muridae; genus Mus; species Mus minutoides. Next base: position 4,315,275 of record LR749507.1, read on the forward strand.
AACTGAACTTGGCCCACCTGACTCTTACAGCAGATATTTTCATGATGTATCCCTACAAGTCCTTCTTGTGCTTGCCTGATTGTCACAAGATGATAATATTACAAAGATAAGTAGACTCACCTTATTAATTAGCTCTCTTTGACCTTTTCCTTTTAAAATACGAATAATCTTCTCATACACACACACACACACACACACACACACACACACACACACACAGGCTCTTCCCAGCTCCACACAGTACTTTTACCCCATTTTATTTTTCTCCTTAGCACTGCTCTCTGAAGCACTGGGCATTTATGTGTAAGGGATTTGGTTTCTTTTTTTTTTTTTTTTCTGGGACAGTTTTAGGACAGAATGAATTAGTAGATTTTGGACTAAAAGACATGACATCCTACACCTTTCCATCTAAGTCAATCTAACCCACTACTCAGTTGACATACATTTCTCTGAAATGGCAAGAAAATCAAATCTGCTGTGGAAAGCAAGTCAAGTAGTAAGTGTTAAGGAATAAATGATTATTGCAGGCTACTGAAGCTCACTCCTGCTTGCTATTACCCCCATCGCACAACTCACATCAACACACTTGATACCAGTATCTAAAGAATCCCAGCACTCAGGAGGCAGAGGCAGGCAGATTTCTGAGTTCAAGGCCAGCCTGGCCTACAAAGTGAGTGTCAGAACAGCCAGGACTATACAGAAAAACTCTGCCTCAAAAAACAAACAAACAAACAAACAAAAAAGAATCAAAGTAATGTCTTCATTTTCATTTCTGATTTTATTAATTTGGATACTCTCTCTGTGTCCTCTGGTTAATCTGGCTAAGGGCTAATCTATCTTGTTAATTTTCTCAAAGAACAAGCTCCTGGTTTGGTTGATTCTTTGGATAGTTCTCTTTGTTTCTACTTGGTTGACCATATCCAGTGGATAGGCACAGCTGCCAGTTGAGGGATGGGGCTACCCACCCACCTCAAAAATATTAATCCAGAATTTCTCCTTTCAAAAGGAAATGCAGGGACAAAGAGTAGAGCAGAAACTGAAGGAAAGGCCATCCAGTGACTGCCCTACCTAGGGATCCATTCCATCTGCAGTCACCAAACCCAGACACTATTGCTGATGCCAAGAAGTGCTTACTGACAGGAGCCTGGTATAGCTGTCCCCTGAGATCCTCTGTTGGACCAATACAGATGCATATGTACATAACCAAACATTGGACTGAGCGTGGGGACCCCAATGGAGAAGTTAGGGCAAAGACTACAGGACATGAGGGGTTTGCAACCCCATAGGAAGAACAACAATATTAACCAAACAGACCCCCCCCCAATGTTCCCAGGGACTAAACCACTAATCAGAGAGTATACTGGGTGGTGGGGAAAACCCACAGCTCCAGTTGCATATGCCTTATCTGGCATTGCTGGGACGGGAGCCCCTTGGTCCTCTGGTGGCTTGATGACCCAGGATAGGGAAACACTAGGGAGCAGAGGCAGGAGTGGATGGGCAGTTGGGGGAGCACCCTCATAGAGGCATGGGGAGGGAGGAGGCTTGAAGAGGGGAAACTGGGAAGGGAGATAACATTTGAAATGTAAATAAATAAAATAACCAATAAAATAATGAAAAAGTGATTACTTTGCTTCCAGATTTTAAAAAAATGAAGTAATAATTGTTGGTTTACATGAATGCCACTTTTATTGCTGAGATAAAGGAATGAGATGAGAGCTGTACCCAAGCTGTACAGATACACCACTTGGGCACACCACTTGGGCTGAGCTCAGAGCATTTCTTTTTCTGTTCTAACTCTGCCTAGGCATAGGGTGGAAGCCCCCATACAATCTAATATTCCAAGCTGACTGATTTCAATCCAGCCTCTCTCAGCTTCTGACTGAATTGCTCTGCTTCACTTCATACTAACTTTGGAGGTATGTTCTAATTTTCTGGCTCCTTCTCATTCTCTGGGTCATCTGTCTTCATTTGGGTCTAGCTTGTTCTTTCTGAAATCTGTTTCTGTAAAACTGTCCTCCTGTTGCTATTAAGTAGCCTCTTTCCCATGCTGTTCTCGTGAGAGTGGGGCAGATTTGATCTTTGACTCCTTCTGTCAGATCTTACTCTGATGTGTCAGTTTCTCTGACCCTCAACTAGATGCCAATTTAAACATGGCTGCTTCCTTCTACAAACTTAACTTACTTCCATTGTTAGGGGTTAAATTAAGGGTATGTCTTTATTGTAGTCAGGTCTTACTATAATCAAGGGCATGTCTGCATTCCCGTTGGATCAAATGGACCTAGAAGATCTTTGTATGTGATCCCTTCCCAGAGCAGCCACATTTCTGGGTTAAAATTCCTTTACAGGTTTATGTTCATACTTCTGGCCATCCTTTATGTCTAACTTTACATCTTCAGAAATATTTTGTATAGTCAGTGGGATTGCTTTCTCCTTTTCCCCAACTATCACCCAATAATTCAAGCATCCATTACAAAGACCAAACACAGGCTCCCGTGCTATCATTTAAGAAATGTGGGTTATTAAATTTTCATGAGCTGATGCTACAGCAATATCACAGACCCACCTGTTTCTCTCAGTAATTCAACCTGAAAGCTATCAATTATATTTTAAGTGGAATGATCATACATCACAATATTATTTACTGTCTCTGCATAGTACAAAGGGGAGTCCCTGAGCTGATTTTAATATGAGTTTTTATTACTTCTAAAGTGATCAAGTTTTTGAGATATATAAAGGCATATCTAATATCAAACCTTCATCTCCCAGGGAAAGGCTTGACACATTCAGATAAATTAAAGTGAATGTTTTCTATACCTTTAAATAGTTGGAATGCTATTGACCAGAGAAGTATTTTAGAGTTCAAAGAACTTGGAAAAGAGATGGTGGGTGGGGCTAATCAAAGAATAAACAGGCAAACAAAAAGAAAAGTAAACCAAAACAACCGTGGCAGAATAAAGCCATTTGGCTGCTGCCTTGAGCATGGGTTGTGATGTCCAATTAGCAAACATAGGATCTGGGGTTTTCTTGGCTTCTGTACAACTCCAATTGCTGTTGTAGTAGCAGCCAAGTGATTATCCTGGAACACTTTAGGGACAGGGACAGAAATTCCCAGAAGAGCCCTATCCAGGGCGTTATGATCACCATAGCAAACACTGGGATCCCCATGTACATTAGAAACTCTGCATTTTCAAATGCTAAAATTAATTTTTTTGATGTGTAGACAAACCTCTTTTATTATTTTCTTTGATGTAGAAAATTAATCTTGTTATATCAGATAAGCTTAAGAAGGGCCATTTGAAGTTTAAAACTCATTCATTTCAAGATATCTGCTCCTTGTGCTCATTGCAATGATGCCAAAGTGGCGAAGGGCAGCAGCATTGCTTCCCTGTTGTGTTAACTTTCCTCATTGCTTAGAGAAAAATTCTCACAAAAGCAACTAAGGAGGGAAAAGTTTACTTCGGTTCACAGTTCTAGGGTACAGTCCCTTCATGTACCAGGAGCTTAAAGAAGCTGGACACATAATGCCATACTCAGCAAGCAAAGATAGGTGAATTGTACTATGTATCTTACTGTCATCATAATCATCATCATCACCATCACCATCATCATCCTCATCATCACAGCCCATGAAATGCTGATATAGACATTTAAGATGAGCCTTCCTACCTACATTAATTCAGTCAAGAAAATACCTGACAGGCATGGCCAGGAGTAAACCTAATCTAGAAAATCCCTCACGGGCATGCCTCTCCAAGATGAATTTAAAATCCTATGCAGTTGACAACCAATGTAAACTATCACACCTACCTTGGTTGCACCTTCCAAGTCTTTAATACAGCAGCGAACCTCAGTCCTTAAAAGAGAAAACATACGGTGGTAGGAAGCTGACCCTGACCCTGTGTAGCTGACAAACTTCACTAATGATAGCAATGGACATAGCAGATTCCCAGTGGCATCTTAGTGGCGCTCCTCTGTACAGCAGGGAGGCACAGCTGAGGGTGGAGTCTTTCTGCATCTTATCTATGGTGACACCATGTTTTCATTGCCTCGGCTGCCACAAATCACTGATGCAAGTGGTTTTTCTGGGAAGCAGCTGTATTCTTGGACCTCACCAGAACAGAGGACAAGGTCCCTCCTAAGGAACTATAAAACAAATTTTAAGCTCTCATGTTGTTTCAGGCTCCAGAGGATATGCTGCATGATTCTCTACTGCTGAATCTTAAGGCTGAGAGATGAGATTACATTTCTTTGGGAACAATTTATATTTCTGTTTACTTTTTCCTAATTTCATCCACTACCATGGTAACTAAGAAATAAAGACATGGCCTCTGTGGTTTTCCTATTTGCTATTGTGCCGTGTTCTGTGGGATACTATTCCAGCTGAGTTCCCTGGGACGTGGTGGTGAGAAGGGGAATGAGACTTTGACATATATATATAATTACATCATATACATCATATACACATATATCATATACATATACATGATATACATATACAATTACAAATACATCATATACATATACAATTACAAATACATCATATGCATATACATCATATATGTACACATCATATACATATATATACATCATAGACATATATGCCATATACCTATACATATACATAGATTAACCTCCACATGGTCAGTACTTTTTCAAGGTCTCCAGACTGAGGAAATACAGTGTCTCATCCCCAGTATGAATTAAATACTAGCTTACAGTATATGTTTTGAGTCCTTTCTGATTCCAGATCAAGTCATATACCTTTGCTGGACTGACTTGGCCCCTGAGTATGTATTTTACTGGATTTGGCTCAGGATTTTAACTGTACCTCAGGCTCAGCTTAGGATCACTTCTCTCTCTGTTACCAAGCTGCCTAGTCTACTGAAAAAACTCAGAAGCTCAACAAAACTGAACACTAAGCTGATACCAAAATAAGGAAGGAAGGATGGATGGAAGGAAGGAAGGAAGGAAGGAAGGAAGGAAGGAAGGAAGGAAGGAAGGAAAATATTCAGTAAAAATCTGAAAAAAACTAAGATGTTAACATTCTATCTTTATAAATGTTCACTGAGACGTAGAGTTTGCCACTGAGCTTATGTTTGTTTGGCTACCTTAATCTAGCCTTGTGACGTTTTTATCTGTGTGATCATTACAATAAAATGAATTTATTATATTAAGAAGTTTATTGTTATTGTCTGGTTAGTACTTCTAACAGCACCTACATATCACTGACCCCGTTTTAGGATCAAGGCAATAAGGCTCAGAGAAGCATGGCTTGACTCAGTAAATGTCCGGGCAAAGGTGAGATCTCCACTTTGGACATCTGTGCAGAGAATTCTTTATTCTGTACCAGTTTTTTGTGAGCCATCCAAGTCCAGACCATAGAGCTAACTGTAGCAAACATGTTTCTCTTTTGCTTTGAGTCCCAGTCCCTGCTGGCCTCTGGAGTTCTTTTCCTCACCCCCCCCCCCCGCCCCAAGGCCTTTTCCCTGTACACCCTTCTCCTTCTGCATGAGATCTGATCTGGATCTAAAAGCTTCATCTCCACCTGCCTGATTGTTTTCTCCTCATTGACAGTCTTTGATTAATCCTAATCATTAAGACTATTATAGAGTGTATTCTTTTTTTTTCATTTTTTATTGAATGTTTTCTGCATTTACATTTCATATGCTATCCCCTTTCCCACCCCCTAACCCCCTATACCATCTTCTGCTTCTATAAGGGTGATGCCCCCAACCACCCACCCCAACTCCCCATCCTCACATTCCCTTACACTGGGCATCGAGTCTTCAAAGGACCAAGGGCCTCTCAGCTCATCTCCAGCACCACATCTGCCTGCATGACACCATGCTTCTCACTGTGAATAATGGACCAAGCCTCCAAACTGTACACCTGAACAGTCCTAACTCTAGGTCCTCAACTGTAAATGTGGTGCTTTATGAGAGTTGTTGGATCATGTTATCTCTTCACAGCACATCAAATATACCCATCCTCTTTCCCCCAACTCCTCCAATATCCCTTGCCCACTCTTCCTAAGTTCATGTGCTCTTTTCAAAATAAATCTATTGAGTCCACTTAGTGATGCAGTACATGCATGGTTGTGGGGCGATCCACTGGAATATGTGCAGACCCTAAGGAACAGTATCCCTGAGAAACCCTCTCTCCCCCTCTTCCCCTCTCCCCCTCTCCCCCTCTCCCCCTCTCCCAGCATCCAGGCAGTAGAGGCATTGTAGATCTCTGTAAGTTCAAAGCCAGCCTGGTGTACAAGGTGAGTTCCAGGACACCAAAGAAACCCTATCAGAAAGAGTGGGGGGTAGAGAAAGAGGGAGAGAGGTGGGGAGAGAGGGAAGGAGGGAGAGGGACAGAGAAGGAAGGAGAGGAAAAGAGGAGAAAGAGGGAGGGAGAGGGAAGGAGAAGAGTATATAAAAAATGCTTAGAACAATGCCTTGCCATAGCAGGTCCCTCACAAATACTGATTTTTGCCATTGTTATAACTGCTTTATTAGCAATGGTGCATGAGTCTTTTTGTTTACACCGAAGATATAAAAGTTGATTTGATTTTTGTTTTTATCTTTTTTTTTCTGGTGTATGAAACTTCAAAATAGTATACGCTAGTAAGATAATGTGCTGCTTTGCTTCTTGGATCCCTGTCTTTATGGGCCAGGAGAATGACTCACTAGCAGAGGCCCTTGCTGTGCAAGCCTGCTGATTTTAGTTTGATCTTCAGAGTCCATCCACTGTAAAAGAAGAGAACTGACTCCAGGAAGTTGTCTTCTGACTCCCACCAGAGTTCTATAGCACACGTGCACTTGCACACGCACAGCATAATCTACTTAGTGTTATTTGTATGTATATAACTTCAGGCCTATTCACTTGGTATTGAAGATCAATTGTGTGTGTGTGTGGGGGGGGGGTGTTTCATCCCTGGGAGAGATTATTTTTGCCAACCTCAAAATTCCTTAGTTGTCTTTAGTTGTTTGCCTACCCTTGGTGCCTGTGAGATTTCCAGCTTCCATGTCTGCTTGCTTATTGGAGATGTACTTCTTTAGGTCTTGACTAAGTAGACACATTTTGAGATACCATGGGTAAAATTCCCTGTCATGTCTAGTAGACATGCTCTTATAGCAGATTTCCTGGTCTGTTGCTTACAACTGTTAGAAACCGTTTCAGAAATGGTCTCTGAGGCTTAGATACATGACTTGTAGATTTATCCAGTGTGACTGGTCACCCCATGGGCATTTGTTCTTTTCATTTTCACCAGTTGTGGTTTACTGTGATGGTCTCCACTATTGCAAAGAGACACTTTTTTGATGAGTGGTGAGAGCTACACAAATCTGCCAATATAAAGATAAAGACTGAGAAAACAACTATGAACTCTGTTGGTTTAATAAAATAGCAGTAGTAGGTTTTCCTCTGGCTAAGTTTCCAGTACTAGGCACAGTTTCTTTCCTGTTGAGTGGTCCTTGTATCCAATTAGAGGGCCTCTGGTTACCTACAAGGTGAGAAACCTTGGGTTGCATGGTACTCTAGGCTTAGCTTTTTCAAACCCTACTTTAATAAGGATTTTTAAATGCTTCATCCTCCCTTATAGCCCATCAACCAAAGGTAGGTGAGGAAGATTGCTAATAGGACAAAGCAGGATGTGGACATTCCTATCTTTATTATCAGGATACCAGCAATCCAGTCGAATAGTATCAGGATACCAGCAGTACAGTTCAATAGTGTCACCATAAACACGAATCAGCAGCAGTAGCTCAATACAGAAGAACCACGAGTCCCTCTAAATTGGTACGAGTCCATGGAAGTTGTTTGGTTCATTTCCTGTCTATGAAGTCACAACTGATCATCAGCAATGTGGTAAAAGGCCATCCAATGCCAGAATGTCATCAGCAAAGACTAGCGAAGCGAAGCAAGGGGAACCAACGCAAGAGAGTGGTCAGTGAAGCCCAATAATGACCAGCAAAGACTTGTGAGGTGAACCAATTAAAAACATTATCCACTGTCTGTCTGTTGGATTATACTTATACTCTTTCCAAATATCCCATGTCCTCTCAAGCATCTGCTCCAGAAAAACATCATGTGACCTTTCACCAAACAGCTTCCAGAAAACATCACATGCCCTTTCACCAGACAGTTTCCAGAAAAACATCACATGCCCTTTCACCAGACAGTTTCCAGAAAAACATCACATGCCCTTTCACCAGACAGCTTCCAGAAAAACACCACATGCCCTTTCACCAGACAGCTTCCAGAAAAACATCACATGCCCTTTCACCAGACAGCTTCCAGAAGAACATCACATGCCCTTTCACCAGACAGCTTCCAGAAGAACATCACATGCCCTTTCACCAGACAGCTTCCAGAAGAACATCACATGCCCTTTCACCAGACAGTTTCCAGAAAAACATCACATGCCCTTTCACCAGACAGCTTCCAGAAAAACATCACATGCCCTTTCACCAGACAGTTACCAGCAAAACATCACATGCCCTTTCACCAGACAGCTTCCAGAAAAACATCACATGCCCTTTCACCAGACAGCTTCCAGAAAAACATCACATGCCTGTTATTAGCAAACACCCTCTCATAAGACAGTTTCCAGAAAAACATCACATGACACAACTGAGGAAACCAGAAATTCTCACTTCATGTTAGCTTCTAGAATTATGAAAGGTAGTCCTCAGAGTTAAGTCTTTAAATGTTTGGACCATCTTGGGCCCTCAGTGGTGTCTTTAGCAATAGGGACTTATGTGGAGAGCTTTTAGGGCCACTTCTAGAAACTTGGCAGGAATTTGACATTGGGCCAGGACATGGAAGTAAGCTTAAGCAGTAGTCTGATTTTTGGCTAGAACAAAGAAGTAGGCTTCGGGCAAGAATTTAAGATAAGACAGGGAAGTAGGTTTACATATTTTCGTCATCCTGCTAAGCCCCTAGAAACAGTGATCAAGGGACTTTGTTTATTGCTTTGTTTCTTATCTACCTTGTCTATGCTTTGTTTGTTCCATAACTACTTCATTTATGACTTAGGACTGACCATATTCTTTGTGTGCCTCAGCCTCAGAACTGGCTGGAGTCAAGCTACAGTGTTGTGTCTTTTTCTTTTTCATCTTTGCTCCCTCCCTGGAGAACCCGTTGACTGACTGAGCTGACTTGGTCAGACTTACCTTCAACTTCTGGAAGGCAATGTAGGGCATAAATAAATAAATAAATAAATAAATAAATAAATAAATAAATAAATCAGCTGTTGTTGTTTGTCCTGAGACTTACCTTCAACTTCTGGAAGGCAATGTAGGGCATAAATAAATAAATAAATAAATAAATAAATAAATAAATCAGCTGTTGTTGTTTGTCCTGAGACATATCTTTACTCTGCAGCCCAAGGTGATCTAACCCTAAAATCCAGGCTGGCCATACGCTCTGGGTAACCTTCCTACATATATATGCCCCTTGAATACTCACATTACAAGTGTGAGCCACCATGCCCAGTTTCTTTTAATCCTTTTAATCACTAAGGATAAAAGAAATGAGAATAATTTTCTTAGTATTCAAAGGTTCTTCGGTTCAAGCTGTTTGGTTCTCTGACCTGAAATAGAAATGTATTTTAACTTATAGAATACTCATGTTGAAGCCCATCATTATTATACTGAAAAACCCAAAACAACAATAGGAACAAAAAATCCAAATGCAACCTGCAGGGAATGTATAATCAAATACTGTTCTATAATTCAAAAATTACTTCTATTTAATAAGGTGCAACATGGGATGCTTTTACTGGCACCATCATTTGCATAGTCCAGTAGAACTATTACCACCATGGAATAGAGATGCTGTATCAGTATGGCTATTACAAAGCCTTCTGGGTTGCAGGGTTTCTATCTTTTACCCACAAAGTACTCTCCCAACTAATAATTTGCATTGACTTATCTTACTCCTTCTTGTAAGTCATTCCCAGATTTATTTTGCATCCTACTCTTTCCATGAAACCAAACCCAACATCCTATAAACAGATGCAAATTTGAGACCTCAATGAAGATTTAAAAAATACTTTGAAGGGAGCATCATTATTTCCCCGTGCTTTGTCTTGCTTCCATGTATCATGCCAAGCTTACCGTGGCTCATATTACATACTTTGATATATATGCACTTGCTCATGTTTATTAACTTTAGCCTAGGGTGTTGGCTTGTACCTGTTTGCCATGTTATATATAAAGTTTAGGTCTCTACTTGCTCTTGAAGGACACCCAATCATCCTGTCTGCAAAGGAACAGATGCCCCTCAGTCAGCATCAGACTTCCCCTACAGGACAGTTCCAAGGTGCCAAGCCACTGTCTTCTGCAGGTTGCCTGATCCCCTATGTATAAGCCGAACAGATCTTGGAAAGCTGTACACCCTGAAGACATCTATTCATCTGTGTCATAGGCAGCTGTCATCTGATTACTCCTCCAGGGATGCTACACAATGATTCTTCTAACAGAACACCAGACTCAGAGCTGTCCACTTCTTCTCTATGATTCCCCTAACAGAAGACAATTGGGATTTATCCTCCCCATCATATCCAGACACAAAGCCCCAGCACTCTGCTTCCAGTCACCAAGTTCTGGAACGATGCCTCTAGTTACCAAGCCTCAGTCCTCTGACTCCTGCTGTCTCTCACTCTACTTTGTTCCCTTACTGTTTCACATAGATTATTTATTTCAACATGGGCTCACCATGTCTCCAACAAAACCACATCTTGGCACCCAAGATATATATATATTTTTTCTAAATCAGCGTCTACTAATGTCTGACTTTATTCAAAGTTGCAAGTCTCTCCTCTCCTTGCCTTCAGGATACAATTTGATTTTCTGTGTCTTCACCATCTACTTTCAGCCTGTTTCTCCAGTTTATCTTCTACCACTACCCATCTTGTGCTTCACATTTCAGAAACATGGAGAGCTGTCTTCTCCTGCCAACTCTTGTTTTTGCTTGTGCTTCTGAGACATCTTGCTTCTTTTCTTGGCTAGTGTCAAGTCCTTTGCCATCTAATCTACGAAGACTGTCATTTCTTCCAAGACACTTGGTTCTTGGTCACCCAGTTCTCCATACTCTATGCTTTCTTTGATTTTGTAAATTTTTATGACTATTGAGCAACTCTGAGTTATACCAGTAATTCCCTAGACTACAGAATGGGATGTCACAACACATCTGACTTATCTATCACCATTAGATTTCATCCTCTTAAAGGACAAGATCATTTACTTGTTTAAATCTCCAGGAACTCATGCCAGGATCCTTCTCCCTTTTCCCTTACCTCTCTCCATCTCCACTCACCTTCCTGCCAACACAATCACTCCTAAAAAAATAATTTTCCTTCTTGGATAATTTAAGCATAAAATACAGTGACAGATAAGCAAACTTCAATTCCATGCAGTTAGAGAAAATCTCCCTCAAACTGAATTTACCCAATTAAACCTGTTCTAGTGATTTCATGACACAGTTGGAGTGATTAAAGAAGTGGTTAAGCAGTTTTAAAAATTACAAAACTAATCAGGACTAATATCGGAAACTTTGGGAAATGAAGACAACATACACAATAATAAGCCAAAGCAGTCTGCAGCAGCTACTGACTCTATGCTAGCATTTGTTCTTGTTTCTAGTATTCTCTCTCTCTCTCTCTCTCTCTCTCTCTCTCTCTCTCTCTCTCTCTCTCCATATGTGTGTGTGTGTGTTTGTGTGTGTGCAAATACAAATGTGCCAAATGCATAATTACACACATTTGAACTATACTTTCTGAAAATTTTATATTCTCCCTTTTTATGAAATAAAAAGTCAGTGCCTTTTCTGTCCTCTTGATATAGATTAAGTAGTCTGGGAAGAGGGAACTTCAGTTGAAGAATTACTTCCATTAGATTGAGCTGGAGGCAAGTCTGTGGGCATTTTCTTGATTAATGGTTGAGGCAACAAGGCACAGGCTTTTATGGGCATTGCCACCCCTGGGCAGGTGGTTCTGAGTGATGTGGGAAAGCAGGCTGAGCAAGCCATTGGAAGCAAGCTAGTAAGTAGCATTCCTTCATGGGCTCTGCATCATTTTCTGCCTTTATTTCTTGACTTAGCTTCCCTTCATGATGGATTGCAAGGTGTAAGAAGAAACAAACCCTTTTTTTTTTTTTTTTTTTTTTTTTTGGTTTTTCAAGACAGGAGAAAAGTTCTAGGTCAAAGTTCGTATAGGTTGTGTGAACTTGAAAAAGTCCTTCAATATATCTTTATCACTTGAATTTTTTTGTTGTTGGGGATTAAATTTAGGGCCTTGTGTGTGCTAGGTAAGTAAATGTTCTGACATTGAATTTTATCCCTAGACCTTCATTGGTTACTTAAAAAAATTTGGATAATAATATTTTATAGTGTTCCTATAGGAGTATAGCTGCAGTAAATACATGGGATAATTTTAAACATCCATCCATTGGCTAGTAGAGCTTGATTATAACCCTAAAGCTCTGCTGGAGTAGAATTCACTGAAACTCCTGGTTCTCTGAGGAGACTTTTTTTTCCTTCAGCATCTCATGTCAGCTGTGGGTGGATATGGTCTGAATTGTGATACCTGTAGCATGTTTTGATTTTTAAAAAAGATTTATTTATTTTATATATGTGAGTATACTGTCATTGTTGCTATCTTCAGACACACCAGAAGAGGGGATTGGATCCCATTACAGATGGCTGTAAGCTATCATGTGGTTGCTGGGAATTGAACTCAGGACCTCTGGAAGAACAGTCAGTACTCTTAACTGCTGAGCCATCTCTCCAGTCCCCCATGTTTTGATTTTTTTAATATCCCAAATCATACTTCCTTAGATCGAACTTCTTTTCTTCTTTAAAAATTATATTATTGAAGCCTGACTATCTCTTCTCGGCCTTTTGGCTAAGATCAAGTGTGAAGCCTGACTAACATGCAATTGCTAAATGAGAAAATGATCAAATGATCTCTTCAGTATGGGTTAAAACAGGCATTATATTAGAGTACAAGGTTGATCTAAACAAAAGATATCATAGTCTTCCCTATTGTTTTCTTTGTAAACCACTCATCAAATTGATAGATTAGGCCCAGCGGACACAGCTAGGGACATCCCAGGACTTTAAGAGTGCATCGGGGTTACGCGTGAGTGCAGTGCAGAGGTGGTGTTGGGAGCATCGGGTCAGCGGTTGCCCCCAGAGTCAGGATCCGAGAACTCCGCCCCACCGGAGGCTGGGCCTCTCCCAGCCAGAGCACCCGCCACCCCGCCATCTTTCCTCTGAGCCCAGCGGACACAGCTAGGGACATCCCAGGATTTAAGATCGCATCGGGGTTACACATGAGTGCAATGCAGAGCTGGTGTTGGGAGCATCGGGTCAGCGGTTGCCCCCAGAGGCAGGATCCGAGAACTCCGCCCCACCGGAGGCTGGGCCTCTCCCAGCCAGAGCACCCGCCACCCCACCATCTTTCCTCTGAGCCCAGCAACTCCAGGACGTTAAGACCACATCAGGAGCTCAGGGCCCAGGCCTGAGGCTCTGTGCACTCTCTTAGGCTCTTTCGGGACTCCCCAAGCTATCTCTAGAAGTGAGGTGAGGAGGGGAACACAGCCTCTGTTCCGGCCCAATCTTGTGGAACTTGAGACATCAGCCAGGAGATTGATAAGGGACCAGGGCAAAACAGCGGGTCCTTTCTGGTCTGCACCAAAGCCAGGTCACCTCGGGCAGAGATG
>LR749507.1:4331533-4345146 GCA_902729485.2 Mus minutoides
ACACAGGGTTCCCAAGGAAGAAGGAGCTAGAGAAAGTACCCAAGGAGCTGAAGGGGTCTTCAACCCTATAGGTGGAAGAATAACCATGAACTAACTAGTACCCCCTGGGCTCGTGTCTCTAGCTGCATATATAGAAGAGGATGGCCTAGTTGGCCATCAATGGGAAGAGAGGCCCCTTGGTTATACAGACTTTATATGCTCCAATACAGGGGAACGCTGGGGCCAATGGGTGGGAGAGGGTGGGTAGGAGAGCAGGGCCGGGAGGGGGGAGGATATAGGGAACTTTCTGGATAACACTTGAAATGTAAATGAAGAAAATATCTAATAAAAGTTGAAAAAAATTGATAGATTAATGGAATAAAGATGTATTATCCACTGGATCTATTTACCAGACTTAGAAAACAAAACTTGCTAACTCCTTAGGACACCTTTAAACATTTTTCATTTTCTTACAGAATAAAATGCAAACATGATTTTCCTGTGCTAAATTCTTAACATTTTGCTCCAGTTGCTTAACATTTGTTCTCCTTTCTTTTTCTGCTAAGGTGTTACAGATACCAGGGGATATGGTTCCTAAGGACCTCCTTTCACATTCATCTCCAAAGTACTTTTGTACTCGTCAGCAACATAATACAATATTATTATGCAATCCACACTATCAATTTAAATATCACAAACTTATAATGATTTTCTAATAATTTTATAATAAAGTTCTGGTTCAGCATCCAATCAGGATTGGATCTGTCCCCACAAAAACTACAACTCTCACCTTAAAGGAAATAAGAGATCATTTGCTCTGGAGCTAAGTTACTCCATGTCCTGTGTTCCCATGTAGAAGCAGTTTCACAGAGTTTGGTAGTAACAGACCTAAGAGAGAGTTACCAATCAAGGCATGTAAAAATTTTAGTGGTGCGTTACAGCAAGGTGGAGGAATGTCTCCTCTAGGCCTCAGATGATATCTGATGACATTCTTACCTTTTGGGCTGGTGAAAACGAATTGTCTGCTAAGTTCCAAAAGTCTTTAAGTCTACTCATCACAGAATGTTATTTCTGACACAGAGGTGGGCAAAGAATGGCTATTCAGGTGGGTAAGATTAGCTAACGATAAAGTAGAATTGGTCTCTGACCTGCAACATCACTGCTATCTTTTGTTTGTTTATATTTGTTCACTTTATGTCTGCATGTTCTGTCTGCATGTGTGTATTGCACCATCTGCACACTTGATGCCTGTATTTATGTATTGCATGATCCATGTACATATGTTAATGCCTGCATTATATGTACTGCACCATGTATACTTGACGCCTATAGCAGTCAAAGGTTGTATCTGATCCCCTGGATTTACAGAAGTTTGTGAGCCACCATGTGGGTACGTGGAATCAAACCCTGGTCCCCTGCAAGAGCAGTAAGTGCTGTTAACTGCCTAGCTGTCTATACAGCAAAAATTTGTGCATGCTAATCAATCAGTCT
Source organism: Mus minutoides (assembly GCA_902729485.2). Lineage (NCBI taxonomy): Eukaryota > Metazoa > Chordata > Mammalia > Rodentia > Muridae > Mus > Mus minutoides. The sequence continues at coordinate 4,333,004 of LR749507.1, forward strand.
TTCCAGATACAGCTTCTGTCCAGGAAATTTTGCTTGCAGATCTTGGGTTGTATTCATAGTCTCAAGTCGTTAATATGTAGAGTTCCTCAGACTTATTTTATGATCTTAATGTTTATGGTAGAGTAAAATTGGCAAGTTTGTAGAATATTCTTTGATGTTTCCTCACAGTTAGCTTCAAGTTTGTATATTTATTTTTTATCCACGCGGTGTTGTATCTTTAGGGAATCCTATAAGGAATCTCATCGTCTTAGTTGCTGTGATGAAACACCATAACCAAAAGCAAGGCAGGAAGGAAATGGTTTATTTGGCTCACACTTTAGCATTGCAGTCCATCACTGGCAGAAACCCAGTGGCAGGAGCTGATGCCAATGTCATGGTGGAACGCTGCTTATTGGCATGCCCAGACTTCTTTACTTCTTTTTACAGAACGGAGGACCATCAGTTCAGCAGGAGTGGCAACATTCCAACAGAATGGGCCCTTCTTCATTAGTCACTAATTAAGAAAATGCTCTACAGCTAGATCAAGCATTTCTTAATTGAGGTTCCCTCTTTTCAGATAAGTCTAGCCTGTGTTAAGTTGACATAAAACACTCATGATGGCAATTCATTTTGCTTCTAGTGATAGTAGTTTCCATTACTTAAATTTGCGACTGTTAGGTTAGTCTACCAAAACATTACTATTTTCTCTTTGCAATTAAGTACTTTGTAGGTGGTTACTCCAAAACTTCTTTGTAAATATCTTCTTACTCATCAAGCATGATTTTATTTCTACTAGCCTTAGGTTTCTTTTCAGTTTCTTTGCCTCTTAATATTTTGGGTTTTTCTTAGTTCCCAATACAGCAAAATACTTTAGTATCCCTGGTTTTTTGTTTGTTTTTAATGAAAAATAATATTTAGAAACCAAGATTTCCATGTTTGATGTGCTAATTTGTCTTTTATTTTTCCTTAAAAGCACATATGGGTTCGTGTTTTATATATTTCTTTCTGTCAAATTATGTTAGTATTATTTGTCTAATGTGGGTTTTATATTACAATGCTTAATTATATTCCATGACTTCATATTGACACTGATGTCAGATGTTTGTCTGCAACAAAGCCAGTCTCAGCTCTTGGTCAGCCTAACTTGGAGAGTTAGTATGTTTCACAATTGACAATCACCAAAGTCACCCCAAGAAAATGGCTCTGGCGTTTATTATCTCACATCCAAGAAGAATAAGGAAACAAGGATTGGGAGTGAGCAGAATAAACATAGAAAAAGTAACAATATTTAAAGAATAGGCAGGACCCCAAGAGAAGGTACTGTGAGGTGCTTTATTCAATGACTTATAAAATTTATGACGGCAACTGGATAGAGGCAGAGGTGATCTTTATTGAGATGGATCATTTGTGAGTTCATTATGCAGGGAACCAAGAAGAGGCCCACATGTCCTTTGCATTACTTCTCTGCATGTTTGCAGAGGCCACCCATGTGTTACTTGTCCCAACATGAAATTAGTCTTGTGTGTGTCCTGGGCACCTTAGTCTACTGCTTTGCCCATGTCTTCTAGCTTGTGTTGTAGACTATTGATTAATCAGGCTATGCCTCTTTCTTGTCTAGAGATGTATGGTTGGCTAATAATTGATCAGGGGCCCTTATTTTCAATGGAGAGTTAATTCCTATCTCATTATGCCAAGTTGGATTCAGTATGATAAGGGATCATAAACTATCTTAGTAGATGAGCCTTAATGGTGATTAGGTGCTGTGTGAAAGAGAGAAAGAAACAAGTAAGTCATATTAGAGTGGAATGTGCTCTTTTGTGCACCAATATTTTCTTCATGTGTAGAAGTAAAGCTAATATTTCTTAACAGCTCTTATCAGAGACTTTCTGTATATTGATTTTTTAGTCAAATAAAATCAAGCCCTTTCTTGCTAACTGATGTTGAATAATGGTTTCTACATCTCTTCTTATGCGTTTAACTTAAAAAAAAAAACCCTAATGCTTGTAAGCCTGTGAAATTTTATAATGTCACCATCCACTATCCTCAAAGTTTTTTGACCATCGTTTAGCTAAATACTAATTTTTTCCTATAACCTGTTATACGAACATTTAGAATATGCTTATTCTGTTCTTAGGCTGATTTCCACAGCAGATCAATCAAAAAATACAGATGTATCAAGGTGCAGCATGCTGGTGTGTGTGTGTGTGTGTGTGTGTGTCCTCTTGTCTCTTCTTCTAAGTGATCTAGTCTACGATGTCTATAAACTCTTCAAAGACTCTCCTAGAATAGAGAATTATAGTTCTTTTTCCACTACAATTGAATTTCATAGTTTTTGTCAATAAGTGGGGGTGCATTTACAGATCATACTGTAGTAGATGTGGACATGGGGTGCCTCCTAGGAGATTCTAGTCTAACTAGAAAGAGATCCACACAATTCATCCATTACTTACGTAAGACTTATCTGACTTTAGACTTCCTTCTTTCTTTCTTTCTTTCTTTCTTTCTTTCTTTCTTCCTTTCTTTCTTTTTTTCTTTCTTTCTTTCTTTCATCCATTCCTCTGTTGAGAGACATCTGGGTTCTTTCCAGCTTCTGGCTATTATAAATAAGGCTGCTACAAACATAGTGGAGTATGTGTCCTTATTACCAGTTGGAATATCTTCTGGGTATATGCCCAAGAGAGGTATTGCTGGGTCCTCTGGTAGTACTCTGTACAATTTTCTGAGGAACCACCAGACTGATTTCCAGAGTGGTTGTACATGCTTGCAATCCCACCAGCAATGAAGGAGTGTTCCTCTATCTCCACATCCTTGCCAGCATCTGCTGTCACCTGAATTTTTACTCTTAGACATTCTGACTGGTGTGAGGTTTCCACCACACCAGGGTTGTTTTGATTTGCATTTCCCTGTTGATTTGTAGGGAGCCGCGCCCGAGCCGGTGCCATGCCCGAGCCGGTTACCTAGGAGACGCAAACAAGTTCAGTGCGCATGCATTTGTGACGAAACCACGTAAGTCACCGCCTATCCCCGGGTGTGGCTTGAGGTAATGGGCAGTCAGCCAATCCTGACGACACATGTCACACTGAGGTGTAATTAAGCGGAACTATTTCTAGAAATGCTTTCTCTTTCTTTTGCTCTTTCTCCACATGGTGTAATAAAGATATGCTTGTAGAAGGATTCTTTGTGTCCATATCCGTTTCTTGCAGGCAAGGCGGTAACGTGGGCACTTACAGCTGGTGCCGAGAACCCCGGGAAATTGACCTTCGCTGGCGCCAAGAGAGAGAGCCCCCCACATGGGGAGAATTCAGAACTACAAGCAGGTAAAGGGAAAGCTCTGAGAGGTATGTTTGGTCTTGATTTATATCATTTACCCCCCCATTTGAGTAGCGTAGTGGAAGTTTTCATCATTGTAGTGGCAGTGCTTACTCTCCTTAGACTGATGAGACCATACTTAGAGGATGAGAAATGCCGCCCAACGGTTAAAGCAAGGCAGGGGGCGCTAGGAAAACTACAGGACCGCATATCAGAAACAGAGTGGAAAAAGATAATAGGAGCTCAAAGAAACAGAAGCATGCTTAAGCAGACAGGCCTCTCCAAGGATCTTAGATCTAAGGGGATGAGAGGAAAGGGGAAGGACACCCGGGTAGCGAAAAAAGGAAAGAAGGAGAATGGCCAGAGGAAAAAGAAAAACCTCTGCCCAGTAAAGGAGTTGGCTAGCCCCTCTGAAGAGGAAGACTCAGAGGGAGCAGCCCGCTTTGAGGAGGAAAATTACCATCTAAATGAACAGCAGCTACAGCAGAATCATAAGCGAAAGGAGGCAGGAGATAGGAACCACGTGGCTCCTTGGCCCATGACAAATGCTGCTTATGGAATTCTTAAGAGAATTAAGGTAATTGGATCCAGGAATGGATCGAGAGAGAAGAGAAGAGAGTGAATTTTTAAAAGAAGATTCCTAGGCTCGCCTGGTTTATTCTCTTTCTCTGGAACTCAGAGAAGTTTTTTCTTTATATGTACGATGCATCATTTGTCTATATTTGTGTTTCATGTCTTGTCTATATGGCTTTTTCTGTGTTGAAAAAAGAAAAATGGTTACAAAAAGCATGTCTATTGGTCTCTGACTTCTTAATTTTAGTATGAGCCTCCACAGAGGCTGAGAAGGGCAGGCAGGTTTGCGCAGGATCTGGCGGGGCCATGTGGTTTTGGGCCTTGCCTGGAGGAAGGCACGGTAATATAGATTGTTAACTTCTTAGCCCCAGGGATGGGAGGCTAAGAGTGTTTGTTTCTGAAGGAAGATGTCTGCCTAGGCATAGAGCAGCCTTGAACAGCAGCATGTGGCGAGAGGCGGCGCAGAGGGCTAGGCCACCAGGATATTTAATAATGTTTAAATAGTGCTGAGGTCGTTTCAAGCACGGGATATGAACAAGTCCGGAAAGGGTCTCAGAAATTTTTTCTAATTGATACAATGTTTTATGGAATTTTTATCCTAAATGGTAGTCTTTTGGAAATAGGGTCTAAGTTAAACTTTAAAAGGTGCATGGTTATGCATTTGTAATTGACTGGCAAGCCTCCTGGAGTTTCTTTGTTCCACAAACTTCACCTCACCCCCTCCCTGCTCCTTGCCTCCAGGGCAAGTTCCTCCCAGCAGCTAAAACCGAGGACCCAAAGACAATTAAGATAGGGGTTTAGACTTAAGAGTTATATAAGATTTAAAGGAACTTTTCCAGGCTAGATTACTTAATTTTTTAAAGGGTTATTATTGATTAAAAGGCTTGATTTTGCTTTACACCCTTACAAATTTTAAGGAGTTCTAGTGAACCAGAAAAGGTTTTTGATTTTAGATACGGCTGATAGCCTTACATTATGTTTTAAAGCGGCTCCAAATTACAGCCAGGTTGGCTCAGTCAGTAGAGCATCAGACTCCAGGGTTTAAGTCCCTGTTCCTTAAGAAAGTTTTCAAGACAATAGCTAGGGTTTAATTATGCTGGTAATGTCATGTCAAGAGTCATTAAAATTCTCAAACCTTTGTTGGGTATTATCTAAAAAAGACACAAGCTAATTGGTAAATATGAAAAGACGTTACAGAAATTTTAAAGGACTTTTTTTGATTGATATTGATTATAATTTATGGATATTAATACTAGCTATTCTTTTTAATCATGACCATTAAATGTGAAATCATTCTTTACCTCAAATTTTAAGGGCTACTGTGGTACTATTAAGAATAATAAGGTAAATTCTTAGATTTTAGAGAATTAATTTAAAGTTGTGTCTTAAAAACCTGACAAAGTGTTAGCTTAATCATTTTTCTAGAACAAATCAAAAAATTGTTTTGTGCACGCTTTTACCTTCTAGATCTCCATGCATTTTCTGTATTTAAAAGCAGCCCCTTTATGGGAAAAAGGGTATTTAAAATTTGAAACATATATTTTATTCTTTTGAGGTTCCTATCTCAGCACAGATAATTAAATTGTGTGCTACAGATGGTGCTTTATAAGGTTAAAATTTTGTCAAGTTGTATACTAAGTCAATATAGGTATATCTCAGAACTGACAATTGCTAAAATTGTTTGACCTTCAGATATTAATTTTCTAGTTCGCAATTGTCCAAGAACGTACATTTTGGAGAATAAATGCCGTCCTGTTAAAAAGACTATCTTTAAATATTTAAAAAATTGCTCTAGGTCGCCTAGATATGTTACTCACATTCCATCCTTTGGAAAATTACAATATTTACATGTTTCTATTGATACTTGTTCAGGAATTGTATTTGCTTCTCCATTAACTGGAGAAAAGGCAGCACATGTTATTCAGCATTGCCTTGAGGCATGGAGTGCTTGGGGAAAACCCAAAATTCTTAAAACTGACAATGGACCAGCTTACACTTCTCAGAAGTTTAGACAATTCTGTCACCAAATGGAGGTGACCCATCTAACGGGTCTACCATACAATCCTCAAGGACAGGGCATCATAGAACGGGCCCATCACACTCTCAAATCTTATTTTATAAAACAAAAAGGGGGAGTCGAGGAAGCTCTACCCTCAGTGCCAAGGGCAACCGTTTCTATGGCTCTCTTTACACTTAATTTTTTAAATCTTGACAGTCAAGGCCATACAGCAGCTGACCGGCATTGTCTAGAGCCTGACAGGCCAAAAGAGATGGTGAAATGGAAAGATGTCTTGACTGGTCAATGGAAAGGCCCAGATCCTATTTTGATAAGATCCAGGGGAGCTGTTTGTGTTTTCCCACAGGAAGAAGACAATCCATTTTGGTTGCCAGAACGACTGACACGAAGAATCTTGGCACGTGAAGATGATTCCCAGATGAACCCCCCAACGACCTGTTCTGCTCATCCTGCTGAATCGAGGGATGAAGCCATCTTCTGTCGGACTATCTCAGAAGGAGTTGGTCGTTGAGGGCGGAGCGACTCTCCAGAAGGCTTCTCTTGCAGATTGGGCAGCTCAATGGGACTCAGCTGAAACCCATTGCCTTTGGGGACTTCCCTTCCTAGATATCCTTAGCCTTTTCTTTCTTTAAGGAGTGGGTGGTAGTTGCCTTATTCGCCATTACCCTCAGCTGTGGTGTTGTGTTTGTTTTGGGTGGTTTACAAGCCCAGAACCCAACAAAAAACGTGACAAAGTGGTGATTGCTCAAGCACTCGCAGCACTAGGACAAGGAGCCTCTCCCGATATGTGGCTCAGCATGTTAAAAAGGAGCCTCTCCCGATATGTGGCTCAGCATGTTAAAATCATAAAAGTTAAAAATTGGCACTCGCCCTAGAGTAATTTTGCAGAAAAGTTGTTGCCTGCCATTTCATGAATGTGCACACTAGACCAACCTAAGACAGGGACCTAGTGGCGAGAAGTTTTCCCAGTGACGGGTAAGGCTATTGACATATCGTGGTGGCACCCTTTCTTCTTTTCAGCCCTTGCACCCAGAGGACTTGATCCATTGCACCTGGTAGGGTGAAAAGATGCCATAAAAATTGAGCCCTTGATCACTGACACTCCCAGCAAAAAGGTATCGTTTTGATCGGGTTTAAACTCCTTATTCTGGCAACAACTATGTACTGCGTATCTCTAGGCCAGACATTTAAATAAAATAGAAAGGGGGAGATGTAGGGAGCCGCGCCCGAGCCGGTGCCGTGCCTGAGCCGGTTACCTAGGAGATGCAAACAAGTTCAGTGCGCATGCGTTTGTGACGAAACCATGTAAGTCACCGCCCATCCCGGGGCGTGACTTGAGGTAATGGGCAGTCAGCCAATCCTGACGACACATGTCACACTGAGGTGTAATTAAGCAGAACTATTTCTAGAAATGCTTTCTCTTTCTCTCTCTCTTTCTCCACATGGTGTAATAAAGATATGCTTGTAGAAGGATTCTTTTTGTGTCCATGTCCCTTTCTTGCAGGCAAGGCGGTGACGTGGGTACTTACATTGATTAAGGATATTGAACATTTTTTCAGGTGCTTCTCAGGCATTTGGTATTCCTCATTTGAGAATTCTTTGTTTAGCTGTGTGCCCCATTTTTTATAGGGTTATTTGATTTTCTGGAGTCCAGCTTCTTGAGTTTTTTGTATATATTGGATATTAGTCCCCTATCTGATTTAGGATTTGTAAAGATCCTTTCCCAATCTGTTGGTGGCCTTTCTTTTTGTCTCATTGGCAGGGTAACCAGGAATGCTAGGGAAATGTGGGACTTAGTTGCTGATATTTTATGTGATTGTATCTGAATCACCTTCTGTTTCCTTTGACCTATCATGTTTCTCAGGCTTCTCTTGAATATTTTCTCATTTGCTCACCACACAACTGTACTTTGTGCACTATGGTTGATTCAAATCTAACTTATTTCATTTTATTCAAATTTCTTTTCCTTTCAGCTTCTGTTGTCTTTCTAGATCAGCTAGCAGGGCCATTCTAGACTCTCTTCTCCCTTTGGTCTGTATCTACTCTAAACAAGATTTCTGTTTGTATCTGACTTGTTTCTTCTTCTGTCTATCTTTTCTTCTCTGTTTTCTAGTTTACGTTTTGTGTAAAGATGAAGTTCTCTCAAGCAGAGATTAATACAACAATATTGATAACTGGCTTTGTTTGTTTGTATTTTAGTTTCTAACCTCATCGAGCTAGCTGAGATGATGCCAGTCAAGCACTTAGCACAGTGCCTGAGACATACATTAGTTATTATTTATATAGTTATTAATATTTTGACTTTGTTAACCATGGGACCTTGTTACATTATTATTATTGATGTTTTTGTGCCATAATTATTCTTAACATTGACTCCAGGATAAAATCAAATTCCCTGGTGATTATGACTAATACTTCATAATTTGTTCCCCAATTAGTCCTCTAGATTTATTTTTGGTTTTATTACCTTTGCAGCCCAAGATTAGGTTTATTAGACACTTTTTGTTGCTACAATTGTCAGACTTTTCCCTACCCCTGTGCACACTGAGCCCTCTGATTAAGCAACCTGTTTCATTGTCTTTCCCTAACCTCTATCACCCATTCATTTTTCGAATCTCAGTTTGAATAAATAGATTCCCGTATTCACCACCTCCATGACTTCCTATGGTGTTTTCTAGTCTATTTGAAGTACATGTCTATACAGGTCCTCAGCAACATACCTTCTCATTCATTGTATCAGGTGGAATATCATTCAACTAAGTTTTACCCACATAGGTAAAACTTATTCTTGGTGGTTTCTTTGCCCATCTTCCTTTCCTGAGTAATTATCCTGACTTGGTGGGCTTTCCTGGCATTAAATATATGGGAATTTATATTATTTATTATATCTGAATGACATATATGTAAAATGTAAGTCAAGAAAAGTGGTTACATTAAATTGACTTATTATGAAGCTTTGATTGATGAACATATAGTCAGAAACTATGAGGCATGGTTTCTATTTAGAGCCAGAGTTGGCCATTATTCGGGAAGAAAGGCCCTTGGTCTAGCAATGTTTATGGGCCCCAGTACAGGGGAATGCCAGGGCCAAGTAGCGGGAGAGGGAGGGTAGGGGAGCAGGGCAGGGGGAGGATATAGGGGACTTTTGGATAACACTTGAAATGTAAATGAAGAAACTCTCTAATAATAAATTTAAAAAGTGAAAAAAAAAGAAAGGAAAGAAAATATAAAGTTTACACATATGAAATCATAGGCAGAATACAGAAAAGCAAGGGTAATAAATAGGTAAAAAATGGATCTTTTGAGGGAGGCATAGAATAGAAACTTAATAAGAAACTTGACAGAAACTAAGATAAATGAGCAATTTTTTGATCAGTTTGAATTTGGATTCATTAACTTAGAAACGTTGAGCAAGTAACTGAGCAGAGTCATGTCTCCAGTGTAGTTTGATGTCCACTTAGCTGTATGCATTTATAGTAATATAAGAAACTAAATAAAATTCTGATAATGCTGATTAATGACAAATCACACCAGATTTAAATCATTAAATAAATGAACTAATATGAGTATCTAAGGTCAGTGTTACTATTACAGTACAAGTATCTTTTCAATTCTTATTCAGAAGGGTGATGACTGGTAGCTAGTGGCCATGCACACATCACGTCTCTCTCCCACCAGCACAGAGTAACAAGAGAAACAGCAAAGCTGCCCTGCCTTGCAGATGCTCTTACTACAGAAACTGAAACTTAGGGCAGCCTTATATTCTTACTTCTTTTTTGGTTTGCAGATATAAGTCGCAGGATTCTAGAGAAAATGTCTTCTTTCATGCTTAAGATGTGATATGGAGATTATATTCAATTTTCTTTTCCACCTATGTCTTCTTTTAGCTCAGCTCCATATTCCAGTTGAGTTGTATATTTCCAGAATAGTTACATTCATAAAAACTGTTAGATACAAGGACTGAATGAGTAGAAATTTAAGAATTATTTGTGGACAGATTACAGGAGAATATTGACTGAATTATCTGAAGGGCAAAGTTCTAAACTCAGCTTGGCTATTATTTCATCATATGTTCCAGGGTATGGCAGTTGCCTAGAGGGCCCCCCAATCTCTTCATTGCATGTTTTTGAATACAGCAGCTACATGGAGTCCCCACCCTCAACTTCAGTTGTCAGAGAAGAAGGATCATAGTTTGCTACTGCTTATCTCAGAGCTCTAAATAGATGCTTTGAAAACGTTAACGGTTTACATGCAATATCCTGCTATAGAATATTTGCTAAGGCTGAGACACCTATCAACCAGCAGATGCTCTAGCAGTCACAGGAAAAGGAGCTTCTAGTTAAGTTCCACAGCCTTGCAAGCACGGGCCTCCTTTTTTTCACAGCTCATAAGTGGTGTTTAACAACTGCAAAAGGAAATTGGATTGTATGAGTTTAACACAGCTCCTAACATATGGGCTCTTGGAGAATTAGGTGTAGAAGTAAAAGGTAGCTCAGGTCTTTGATCTGGGGTGGAATTTAGAGAAGGGGATTACTGATAAGAAGTGTGAAGCTGGTCAGGTGCAGAAATGTGTTTTCAGGTGTGGAATTTCACAGCAAGCCCTGCTTTGGCCTGTCTGTAACATTCCCTAAGGCATGGAAGGATCTCCAGCCTCGTGTTTGTCTTACAGGAGTTAAAATGTGATTGATCTTTAATTCATGTGTAGTGTAGTGTCTTTTAATGAGTTGATCTTAGATGGCACTCCCCCCAAACACCAATAATCAATTTCAGTTAGACAGTGAAGTTTTTAGAGATCTTTTTTTACATTGTAGAATTAATCCAGTGCAAATACTGAAACATTTAGCCAGTGCTGCCTAGTTTATTTAAAGTTTTTCAACAAATATTAATAGAAAATTATCATTGAAAACCACCTGTACTATAACAAATTGGTAAACAAAATACTGAAAAACATTTGAGATGAATATTGCCTTATACAACAGTGCACAGAAATGGAAAATACTCAAAACTTCATAAGGAATATTATTTTATAGATATGCATAATTTTTCTTAAGTTTGCTCTTTGCTTCTTGTTTTTGAGAAAGAGGTTTCTTTTTGTAGTCCATACTGGTAGTAGTGTAGTTACATAGGGCCTCAAACCCACAATACTTCTCTTGTCTTAACCTCCCAAGTATTTATATTACAGGAATAATAATAGCTTTAGCTGTCTTCATTTCTCTAAGTTGTTGTTGGATTATTATGATCATTGTTCAGAATTACACCCATAATTATCTTTAAGATGTAATTATCCTAAGTACCTATAAACAGAGGCCAGGATGTTCCAGTTTCTTAATGATTGAAATCAAGAACTGAGCTACAGTGCAGCAATAATACTGATGAATAATGATGAATAATGATGAATACTAGAAACAGTATACCATAATTCTAACAAAGGAACAATCACACAATATTAATTCATAGTCAGAAAATAGTGAGAAAGAGTTTAATTATAAAACATTGGGCATGCATTCATGGAAACTTTTCTGATCATTACTATATTAAGATATAAATGAATTAAAGAACTTTTTGCATTAATTCTTCAAAGAAGAAAAACAACTAAGCCCAAGTTATAGATGATTGTGGATTTCACAATTGGAGTGTTATTTCCTGGCTTATTAAATTTTAATATCATGTTTCAAATTTTGACTTATAACTTTAACCTTTAGAAGTATTTAGCTATAATTATATTATTTTCTTTGTAGAGTAAAAAATACATTAAAGGGGAAAGTGATATGACTCAAAGTCATTATTTTTGATGACAGGTTTTAAGCTATTCTTTTGGTTTGAAATAACTGCAGCATTTAGACTATCTTTGTTGAGAAACGCTACAGGATTAATTGGTAGCTGTATTTATAAGCAGCAAAATACAGTACCTCACCACTACTGTAAGCTATGTGCTTCCATTGATTAAGACTTAGGTTTGGATTTATAGAGAAAGTACTAGCAGCTTAACCATGAAGATTAGAGATTTTAGTGTGTATTGGTTTTCAAGAAAATTAAAGGTATTTCCCCAAATTTCACCATTCTCCTTGTTAGCATCAAGCTCCACTTAACCTGTGTACCTGCGTTGCCAAGGCAACCACCTTCAATCCCATAGCCCACCTGGCTCAGTCTCCACCCTCAGTGGTATGACGTCATTCTCCCTATAAATGGGGAAGACACCCCCTCCTCGTTCTCTTTGCCCTCCTCTTCTCTCTCTTCTCTACCCCCTCTATCTCTTTCTCCTCTT
>LR749507.1:4395162-4444773 GCA_902729485.2 Mus minutoides
TCCACCCTCAGTGGTATGACGTCATTCTCCCTATAAATGGGGAAGACACCCCCTCCTCGTTCTCTTTGCCCTCCTCTTCTCTCTCTTCTCTACCCCCTCTATCTCTTTCTCCTCTTCTCTGCCCCCTCCCCCACCGGCTCAATAAACCTCTCCACGTGGAACCCCTTCAGCCTGGTCTGCTGCCTGGTTATTCGCCCAAACACATTGATATTTTTATCAATACTCCTTGTATTGGAATTTATAACAGTCTGGATAGTAACAGTACTCAAATGTTGTTCACAACATCCTGAGCTGTCTTTCAGAACCGTGTACTTTCAGATTCCATACCCTGTCTCATCTGACTGATCTAGGGTGAATGGAAGAATCTAAGAGTCTAACAAGACCTCAAACGATATGATATGGACAGTCTACCCAACATATTTGGAACAGTTTTTTGTTTGTTTTGCTTGCTTTTTTTTTTTCTGAGACAGAAGACTTTACACATGTAGAAAATGTTCTAGTACTGACCCACCTTCTTCTTCTTCTTCTTCTTCTTCTTCTTCTTCTTCTTCTTCTTCTTCTTCTTCTTCTTCTTCTTCTTCTTCTTCTTCTTTCTATTTTTATCTTTTGAGAGAGTGTCTCACTAAGTAGCCTTGCTGAGTAGCTGGAATTACATGTGTGCCTCTGCCAGGATACATAGACGTTTAAATGGCTGTGAGAGAGTAAACAGCTGGTCTGCAACTCATGCACCCTCATCTTTATTTAACATGACTCTGAGTGATGTGTGGATTCATCTCAAAAGAGGACAAATATTGTACTCCATTGATGTTAGGTTTGATTGCAATGCACTGAGCTGTGAATTGTGTATTGATTCTCTTATATTGTTAAGGGCACATGTGAACGTGTGTCTTTGCACGAGCTGTGAATTGTGTGTTACTTCTCTTATAGTGTTAAGGGCACATGTGAACGTGTGTCTCGATTCTGTGCTTTCTCATCCAGTATGATTGTACTCTCCTCGGCTCTCGGTGAGATTTCACTTGAGCTGAAGAGAACCACTTAAGAGGGAGAAATGGGCTTCAAAGACCTACTCACATCAATCCGAGTTACTTTTGAGAGTTTATGGTTGTCTTCTACTACCTTGAAAAAGGAAAACTTGGTGCAAAGAACAGTAGGTCTGACTTTATTTGTAGGAATCCATGGAATAAGAAAGCAAGCTATAGGTCTTAAAAGGGTGGAAGGCATCTGAACTTTTCAAGTAGACAAGTATGCTTGCCTGAGAATCAGTTTTAGGTTATCCTTTACAGTTCACAAACTCATTTGATCATTTGAGTAGAGACAATGTCATGTGACTCTGCTTTATCTATTTATAGGCATTCAAAAAACTTTTTCGTGACCCTTTAGTGTTGGGGTCCACTGCCCACAGTAGACGGGGTCCCTGGAGGATTGGCCCGAAGCTGAAATGAAACTAAGGGAGTTGGGGAGAGAAAATGATCGCTAAGGCTACTTGGTTGCTTCTGTTCAAAGCGACTGTTTAATGGCAGACAAGCATTTGGGGAAAAAGGGAAGGAAGGCCCCGCCCCCAGTCTTCTGCACAGGCGTTCTAGAGTTTGGCGTTCTAGAGCTTGGCGGAAGTCTGGAGTCTGGTGAGATGTCCCAGGTTTGCGCCGGTGGGCCGGTGGTAGGTCGCCTGGGCGGAGCCGGGGGACCTGGGAGAGGTGCAGAAGCTGGTTGTTGGGGTACCGGGCAATCTCTTAGCCTAATTAACAAGACAACAGGTGCTGCTGAGTGCCTCTTCTCAAGGCTTAGTCACAGGCATCAGCTTTGCTGATGGAGAAGGGATACCACACTTTAGGAAATTAAAACCACCAGTCATTTAATGTTAAAATGAACTTGACTGAACTATCCTGGCAAATTATATCTGGCTCAAGCATCTGTCAATGAGTTTTCATGTTTCACTAACTCATGGATGGAAAAAAAATCCATTTGATTTTTCAGCTTTCTAATGCCAGAGACAGAATGTCCCTAACTTTAAAATGGATCATCTCCAAAACAGTAAAACAAATAGAGATCATGACACATTAACGCTCATATTTTTAGTTTTTTTGGAAACACACTGTACATCACCTCTATTGAAATGTGCAGTTATGACATCTGATGCTAAGGACAAGGGGTGGGGTTTGACCACAGGGACCTGGTTCTCCCCTGGGCTCTGTTTGGAAAGGAATGGTATCCAAGGCAACATATGGTATCATATGTTGCCTAGCTGACATCAAAGCGTGGGACTGCTAGTGAATAATAACTATCAAATAGTACAAACACGTGTAAGGCTGTGCAGGCATATGTGTACACATATTTAAACATAAAACTGAAATTGCCATTGTCATCACCTCTGTTTTGCAGGTGTATAACTGAACCAAGAAAAGATTCAGTCCTTTACACAAGGTTACTTGGCTTGTTATTGGCACATGTAGGATTCAAATACAGTCAATGCAACGTCAGAATTTCAGCTCTACATTTATCATTCCTTCACAACATAAAATCATTTGTCCTTTTAAGTGGACATGCTAGGGGGAAGATGTACAGTTATTCTATCAATATTAGCATTACTGAGAGCATTCATGCAGTCCATTTAATGTGATGGATTGCTGATAAATTAGAAGGCATTTGAGATAAAGAGTGAAATATCCCTTCAGGTCAACCTGGTAATTTAAAAGGGAAGTGAACCATCCCCTACACTAGACACAACCCATTGACAAGCTTTGTCTGGCCTTCGATTTTGACCTTTACAGTGTTTTACATTTTAATTTGTTACCAAAATAGACACAATAAAATTTAAAAGCTGTATACACATCTGAATTTCTGCTCTCTGAGAGAATAAGAGCCTTTATACCACAGTCATTACCATGTTCTCTCACAAACCTGGGCCTGAGTGTCAAATTGTAACCCTGAATTCACTCCATGATGTCAGATTTGAATGTTTTACTCTTTACCCATTTGATTTTGTGGCCCTGTATAAAACATTATTTTTAAGGAACAAATGGAAACAAATTCTTGCAACTTATGTAAGAGTTGCTTTTAGTGTAGAAGGACATGTATTTCAATTGTGTATCATAGATAGAGTCAGTTTCTCAACTCTTAAGAACATAATGGGTTTTCCCCTAGACACTGTGAAATGGCTTTAAAAAGTGTCATCAATGCTATTGTCCAATATACTTTTCCATAGAAGATGCATATGTTAGCAGAATGACAAAGGACACATTGCTATAGCAAACCACAACTGCTAAAGATAACAATTAATTCTTCCATAAACCATTCCTCTTGGAATGCCCACAAGAACAGATATTAATTTAGAAACTATTTCATAATACGATGTCTTCATCACAATTACAAACTTACTCTCCACTGCCCCCTGAACTGAACATACATGGGACACACATGGTGGCTGGTGGCTAGAAATATTGTATACACTGACCCTCCAAGTTTAGTAACTTTGAACTGAAATTCACAGGTCTGGCAATGGTTAGAATTTTTTTCTCAGAGGGGTGTGTGTGTGTGTGTGTGTGTGTGTGTGTGTAATATTTGCATATACAGAATCAGATAACTTGAGAATGGGATTCAATGCACACATAAAATTTGTTTTATATACACCACATTATAACCTACCTGAAAATAACTTTATGCAATATTTTTTGTCGCCTACCTCTTGAGACTAGGTATCAAATTTTCCACAAGTAATATGTTACCACTCAAAACGTTTCTGGGGTTGGACCATTCTTTGGCTTCCTGTTCATTTTCTCCCCGAGGATTAATCCAATCCTTGTGTTAACCACCCTGAAAGTATCTGTGTGGAGCTATATACCCAAGCCTCCAACTAGTTATTAGCCCATTCAGCTAATAAACTCAATTTTCTTCTGTTTTGATGATTACTTGTTTGAATGAGAATGGCCCCCCATAGGCTCATATATTTGAATGCTTAGTCATTAGGGTGTGGCACTATTTGATAGGTTTAGAAGGACTATAAGGTGTGGCCTTGTTGGAGGAAGTATGTCATAATGTAGGCTTTGAGGTAGCCATACCAGTCCCAGCACCTCTCTCTCTGTCTCTCTCTCTCTCTCTCTCTTTCTCTTGTGTGTGGTGTATGGTGTGTGTGTGTGTGTGTGTATGGATCAGGACATGGCTCTTAGCTACTGTTTCAGTGCCAAGTTTATTTGGGGGGGGTGGTGGTGATGGTGGTGGTTTCAAGACAGGATTTCTCTGTAGCTGTCCTGGAGCTCACTTTGTAGACCAGGCTGGATTTGAACTCAGAAATCTGCCTGCCTCTGCCTCCCGAGTGTTGGGATTAAAGGTGTGCGACACCACACCCGGCTGTGCCATGTTCTTAGTCATGATGATAATGGACTAAGCCTCTGAAATCATAGCAAGCTCATGGTTTAGTAAATGCGTTCTTTTATAAAGGTTGCCCTGGTCATTGTGCCACTTCACAATGATAGAACAGTGACTAAAACAATTACTGAATACTTGCTACATGCTAGTATATGTAGTTCTACTTTTGAGGACTGTTGAAAGGATGAGTGGTATCCATTTATTATGCAGGGGCCTCTATGAAATTGTTGATTGTTCTTGGCTGTTTGATCAGTGCTACTGATATTCATGAATAAATTTTCATCCACTTAAAGTTTGAAAGATTCTAGCAAAGGAGCCAATATCATATACGTACATTGTTTTCATTTTTTACAATCCAAGCTACATGGTGGTATAACATCATCTCTGTATCATCAATCTCTTGGGATGGTAGGGGAAAAGATGATGAGATTTTTAAAAAAATTTATTAGATATTTTCTTTATTTACATTTCAAATGATATCCTGAAAGTTCCCTCTACCCTCCCCCCCCGCCCTGCCCCCCTACAAACCCACTCCTACTTCTTGACCCTGGCATTCCCTGTACTGGGGCACATAACGATGGCCAACTAGGCCATCTTCTGCTACATATGCAGCTAGAGACATGAGATCTGAGGTTCTTGTTAGTTCATATTGTTGTTCCTCTTATAGGGTTGCAGACCTCTTCAGCTCCTGGGGTACTTTCTCTAGCTTCTCCTTTGGAGTCCCAGTGTTCAATCATATACATGACTGGGAGCATACACTTCTGTTTTTGCCAGGCACTGGCATAGCCTCATATG
This sequence comes from Mus minutoides, assembly GCA_902729485.2. Lineage (NCBI taxonomy): Eukaryota > Metazoa > Chordata > Mammalia > Rodentia > Muridae > Mus > Mus minutoides. The sequence continues at coordinate 4,400,320 of LR749507.1, forward strand.
AGACACTTATATCAGAGTCCCTTCAGCAAACTCTTGCTGTCTGAGTTTGGTGACTGATTTGGGGATGGATCCCGGGGTGGGGTAGTCTCTGGATAGTCCATCCTTTAATCTTAGCTCCAGACTTTGTCTCTGTAACTCCTTTCATGGGTATTTTGTTCCTTATTCTAAGGAGGAATGAAGTATCCACACGCTGTTCTTCCTTCTTCTTGATTTTCTTGTGTTTTGCAAATTGAATCTTGGGTATTCTCAGATTCTGTGCTAATATCCGCTTATCAGTGAGTGCAAATCTAGTGACTTCTTTTGTGATTGGGTTACCTCACTAAGGATGATATCCTCCAGATACATCAATTTGCCCAAGAATTTCATAAATTCATTGTTTTTAATAGCAGAGTAGCACACCATTGTGTAAATGTACCACATTTTCTGTATCCATTCCTCTGTTGAGGGACATCTGGGTTCTTTCCAACTTCTGGCTATTATAAATAAGGCTGCTATGAACAGAGTGGAGCATGTGTCCTTATTATTAGTTGGGACATCTTCTGGGTATATGCCCAGGAGAGGTCTTGCTGGATCCTCTGGTAGTACTATGTCCAATTTTCTGAGGAACCTCCAGACTGACTTCCAGAGTGGTTGTACAAGCTTGCAATCCCTCCAGCAATGGAGGAGTGTTCCTCTTTCTCCACATCCTTGCCAGCATCTTCTGTCACCTGAATTTTTGATCTTAGCCATTTTGACTGGTGTGAGGTGGAATCTCAATGTTGTTTTGATTTGCATTTTCCTGATGATTAAGGATATTGAACATTTTTTTAGGTGCTTCTCAGCCATTCAGTATTCCTCAGTTGAGAATTCTTTGTTTAGTTAGCTCTGTTCCCCATTTTTATGTGGTTATTTGTTTTTCTGGCATCAAGCTTCTTGAGTTCTTTGTATATATTGGATATTAGTCCCCTATCAGATTTAGGATTGGTAAAAATCCTTTCCCAATCTGTTGGTGGCTTTTTTGTCTTATTGACAGTGTCTTTTGCCTTACAGAAGCTTTGCAATTTTATAAGGTCCCATTTGTCAATTCTCGATCTTACAGCACAAGCCATTACTGTTCTATTCAGGACAATATTGAATAGGTAGGGAGAAAGTGGGCAGTCTTGTCGAGTCCCTGATTTTAGTGGGATTGCTTTGAGTTTCTCTAAATTTAGTTTGATGTTGGCAACTGGTTTGCTGTCTATCGCTTTTATTATGTTTAGGTATGGGCCTTGAATTCCTGATCTTTCCAATACTTTTATCATGAAAGGGTGTTGGATTTTGTCAATTGCTTTCTCAGCATCTAAGGAGATGATCCTGTGATTTTTGTCTTTGAGTTTGTTTATATAGTAAACTATATGGATTTCCATATATTAAACCATCCCTGCCTTCATGTGATGAAGCCTACTTGGTCATGATGGATGATCATTTTGATGTGTTCTTGGATTCGGTTAGGGAGAATTTTCTTGAGTATTTTTCATCGATATTAATAAGGGAAATTGGTCTGAAGTTCTCATTCTTTGTTGGATCTTTGTGTGGTTTACGTATCATAGTAACTGTGGCTTCATAGAATGAATTGGGTGGAGTACCTTCTGTTTCTATTTTGTAGAACAGTTTCAGGAGAGTTGGAATTAAGACTTTTTTGAAGGTCTGATAGAACTTTGCACTAAATCCATCTGGTCCTTGGCTTTTTTTTTTTTTTTTTTTTTGGTTGGGTAGTGTACCTTCAGATTCTATTTTGTTGAATACTTTGAGAAGAACTGGAACTAGGTCTTCTTTGAAGGTCTGATAGAACTCTGCACTAAACCCATCTGGTCCTGGGCTTTTTTTGGTTGGGAGTCTATTGATGACTGCTTCTATCTCTTTAGGGAAAATGGGACTGTTTAGATAGTTAATCTGATCCTGGTTTAACTTTAGTACCTGGTATCTGTCTAGAAAGCTATCCATTTCATCCAGGTTTTCTAGTTTTGTTGAGTATAGCCTTTTGTAGTAGGATCTGATGATGTTTTGGATTTCCTCAGGTTTTGTTGTTATGTTTCCTTTTTCATTTCTGATTTTATTAATTAAGATACTGTTCTGTGCCCTCTAGTTAGTCTGGCTAAGGGTTTATCTATCTTGTTGTTTTGCTCAAAGAAACAGTTCCTGGTTTGGTTGATTCTTTGAATAGTTCTTTTTGTTTCCACTTGGTTGATTTCAGCCCTGAGTTTGATTATTTCCTGTTGTCTTTTGGGTGAATTTGCTTCCTTTATTTCTAGAGCATCTATGTATGCTCTCAGGCTGCTAGTGTATGTTCTCTCTAGTTTCTCTTTGGAGGCACTCAGGGCTATGAGTTTTCCTCTTAGGACTGCCTTCATTGTGTCCCATAAGTTTGAGTATGTTGTGGCTTCATTTTTATTAAACTGTAGAAAGTCTTTAATTTCTGTCTTTATTTCATCCTTGACCAAGTAATCATTGAGTGGAGTGTTGTTCAGTTTCCATGTGAATGTTGGCTTTCTATTATTTATGTTGTTATTGAAGATCAGCCTTAGTCCATGGTGGTCAGATAGGATACATGGGGTAATTTCAATATTTTTGTATCTGTGGAGGCCTGTTTTGTGACCAATTATATAGTCAATTTTGGAAGAGGTACTATGTGGCGCTGAGAAGAAGGTATATCCTTTTGTTTTAGGATAAAATGTTCTGTAGGTATCTATTAAATCCATTTGTTTCATCACTTCTGTTAGTGTCTATGTGTCTCTGTTTAGTTTCTATTTCCAGGATCTATCCATTGGTGAGAGTGGGGTGTTGAAGTCTCCCACTATTATTATGTGAGGTACAATGTGTGCTTTGAGCTTTACTACAGTTTCTTTAATGAATGTGGCTGTCCTTGTATTCGGAGCATAGATATTCAGAATTGAGTGTTTGTTCATCTTGGTTGATTTTACCTTTGATGAGTATGCTGTGCCCCTCCTTGTATTTTTTGAAAACTTTGGGTTGAAAGTTATTATTTTTTTTTTTTGATATTAGAATGGCTACTCCATCTTGTTTCTTCAGACCATTTACTTGGAAAATTGTTTTCCAGCCTTTCACCCTAAGGTAGTGTCTGTGTTTTTCCCTGACGTGGGTTTCCTGTAAGCAGCAAAATGTTGGGTCCTGTTTGTGTAGCCAGTATATTAGTCTATGTCTTTTTATTGGGGAATTCAGTTCATTGATATTAAGAGAAATTAAAGAAAAGTAATTGTTGCTTCTTGTTATTTTTGTTGTTAAAGTTGGGATTCTGTACTTCTGTCTTCTTTTAGTTTGTTGAAGGATTACTTTTTTGCTTTTTCTAGGGTGTAGTTTCCACCCTTGTTTTGGTGTTTTCCCTTCATTATTTTTTTAAGGGCTGGATTTGTGGAAAGATATTGTGTGAATTTGGTTTTATCATGGAATACTTTAACTTTTCCCTCTATGGTAATTGAGAGTTTTGCTGGGTATAGCAGCCTGGGCTGGCATTTGTCTTCTCTTAGAGTCTGTATAATATCTGTCCAGGATCTTCTGGCTTTCATAGTCTCTGGTGAGAAGTCTGGTGTAATTCTAATAGGCCTGCCTTTATATGTTACTTGACCTTTTTCCCTTACTGCTTTTAATATTCCATATTTATTTAGTGCATTTGTTCTGATTATTGTGTGTCTGGAGGAATTTCTTTTCTGGTCTAGTCTATTTGGAGTTCTGTTAGCTTCTTGTATATTCATGGGCATCTCTTTCTTTAGGTTTGGGAAGTTTTCTTCTATTATTTTGTTGAAGATATTTGCTGGCCCTTTAAGTTGAAAATCTTCATTCTTGTCTACTCCTAGCGTATGGTATACGTAGGTATGGTCTTGTCATTGTGTCCTGGATTTCCTGGATGTTTGAGTTAGGATCTTTTTGCATTTTGCCTTTTTTTTTTTTTTTTTGATTGTTGTGTCCATGTTCTCTGTGGAATCTTCTGCACCTGAGATTCTCTCTTCCATCTCTTGTATTCTGTTGAAGATGCTCACATCTATGTTTTCTGATTTCTTTCCTAGTTTTTCTATCTCCAAAGTTGTCTCCCTTTGGGTTTTCTTTATTGTTTCTACTTTTCTCTTTAGGGCCTGGATGGTTTTGTTCAATTCCATTACCTGTTTGGTTGTGTTTTCCTGTAGTTCCTTAAGGGATTTTTATGTTTCCTCTTTAAGTACTTTTACTTCTTTAGTAGTGTTCTCCTGTATTTCTTTAAGTGAGTTATTAATGTCCTTCTTAATGTCCTTCTAAATGTCCTCTACCAGCATTACGAGATATGATTTTAAATCTGAGTCTTGTTTTTCAGGTGTGTTGGGATATCTAGGACTGGCTGAGTTGGGAGTGCTGGGTTCTGATGATGGTGAGTGGACTTGGTTTCTGTTATTAACAGGGCGGGGGAAGGGGGGAGGGAACTTTCGGGATAGCATTTGAAATGTAAATTAAGAAAATATGTAATAAAAATGTAAAAAAAAAGAATGATAGTGAGAATAAAAAAAAAGATTCTTACGTTTGTCTTTTGCCATCTGGTTATCTCTGGGGTTAATTGATACAGTTGTCTCTGGTTGGAGCTTATTCCTCCTGTGATTCTGTTAGCCTCTGTCAGCAGTCCTGGGAGTCCAGCTCTCTCCTGAGTCTCAGTGGTCATAGTACTCTCTGCACCCAAGCTTTCCTCTTGCAGGGAAAGTACACCGAGATCTGGTGTTCAGACCTGCCTCTTGGCTAAAGGTGAAGGCCTGATACAGGGCCTGTTCCAGAAGATGTGTTGCCTCTGCTGCCTGCACAGACTGGTCTCCAAGGGACCCAGGACTCAAGTTGGGTCCCACAAGAGCTCTCAGGAGGGGAAGGTGTCCGGATGTCTAGAGCCCCAAACTAGGCCTGTCCCAGAAGCTGTGTTGCTTCTGTGGTCTGCTCAGTCACCCTTTGCAGTCTGAGAGCTGACCTGTGCAGATTTGTCTCTTGTTGGGGATCTCCTGCGGTCCCCCACAAAACCTGGGTTCCCTGGAACGCAGAATGGGGCTTGTTAGGACTAGGTGGGAGAGAAAAGAAAACATTGAGTTAGTTGTCTGGTCAAAACATGTCTGTATCTTTTAATGCAAAATCTCTCTTTGTTTTCTGGAGGGAAAACCCTGTCTGCCACCCCCCACCCCCTCAGTTCTGAGCAGGTGCCTGGAATGTGGCAAGAAGTCCTAAGCGCTGTGGAATGTCCCAGCTGGAAGCAGGGTACCCAATATGGCATGGCAACAGGCATCAGCCTCTGGAGAAGGCAAGTGTAGATTAGTACAACAATGGAAACCAGCCTTGACTGGAGAAACACAATGTATGGGTCTGAACTCCCAGCCTTGAGCCAGCATGGGGGGAAGGGAGACCACAGTCTCTGAGTGATCTGGGACCCAAGATGGCTCCCTCAGATGATGAGATTTTTAATGAATTAATGATCATACAGTTTCTCAATACTTCAGAAGCTGAATCACACTTCCTTGGCCAGCTGCTTTTTTTCTCTATCTATATTGTCTTTCCAACTTCCTACCTGTTTCTTTCCATTTCACTTTATTGGTTATACTGAAGAGAAGTACTTTTAGTCATGTATAGCATAGCTTCTTTCCTATCATTTATAGATTATACAAGTGTAATATATGTATAATTCTTTCCTCTGAGGCTAAGTGGAGTAACCTGTAATTCTGCCTAAATCTCTTAAAGCTCCCAAAGTATATTTCAGACAGTGCCTATTAGAAATTACTTAAAATCTTGCTTCCTATCCTTGCTGATGTTCAAACATAGTTAAGAGTATCTTGGTAGGATGACCATTTTTACTATATTAGTTCTGCCAATCCATGAGCATGGGAGATATTTCCATTTTTTGAGATATTCTTTGACTTCTTTCTTGAGAGACTTGAAGTTATTGTCATGCAGGTCTTTTATTTGTTTGGTTAGAGTTACCTCAAGATATTTTATATTATTTGTGGCTATTGTGAAGGGAGTTGTTTCCTTAACTTCTTTCTCAGCTTGTCTATCATTTGTATAAAGGAAGGCTACTGATTTATTTGAGTTAATTTTATATCTGGCAACTTTGCTGAAGTTGTTTATCAGCTAGAGAAGTTCTCTGGTAGAATTTTTGGGCTTGCTTATGTATACTATAATATCATGTGCAAATAGTGATACCTTTACTTCTGCTTTGCCAATTTGTATCCCCTTGATCTTGTTTTGTTGTTTTATTGTTCTAGCTAACACTTCAAGTACTATATTGAATAGATATGCGAAGAGTGAGCATCCTTGTCTTGTCCTTGATATCAGGGGGATTACTTTAAGTATGTCTCCATTTAATTTGATATTGGCTGTTGTAAAATGCTTTTATTATGTTTAGGTATGGGCCTTGAATTCCAGATCTCTTCTTTTAACATGAAGGGAGTTTTGCAGGCAAATGGATGGAACTAGAAAATATCATCCTGAGTGAGGCAACTCAGACCCAAAGGACGTGCATTATATGGTATGTACTTACTAATAAGTGGATATTAGCCTAAAAAAAAAAGAAAAAATACAAAATACCCAAGATAGAGTCCACAGAATTCAAAAAGTTCAACAAGCTGAAGGGCCCAAGTGAGGATACTTCAGTCCCACTTGGGAGGGAAAAGAAAGCAATCACAAATGGGGATGGAAGTGAGGGACCTGGGAGGGAAAATGGATGGCAGGGGAGTGGAGAGAGGGGAATCTGATAAGGTATTAAGTGAGGAGAAAGGACTGAAGCTCTGAATACCAGCAGAAAGAATGGAAATAGGCAACCTGGGGAGGTAGAAAGTTGGGGGAGTAAACCACTAGAATGCACCAGAGACCTGAGAGGTGAGAGACCCTCAGGAATCAAAAGGAGGAACCTTAGATGAAATGCCTGACAGGAGGCAGAGGGAACTTAAAGAGCCCACCTCCAGCAGGAAGACAGGGCATCAAGTGAGGGAGAGGGTTTCCATCCCACAGTCACAATTCTGCCTCATAATTGTTCCTGTCTAAAAGAACTGCAGGAATGGAAATGGAGAGGATCCTAAGGAAAAGAAGGTCCAAGGATAGGTTCAAAGTGGGATCCAGCTCAAGGGGAGGCCCCAAGGCCTGACACTATTACTGAGACTATGAAGCAATCACAAAAAGAGACCTATCATGACTGCTCTCTGAAAGACCCAACAAGCAGCTGAAAGAGTCAGATGCAGATATTTGCACTCAATCAAGGGACAGAAGCTGCTGACCCATGTGGTTGAATTAGGGAAAGGCTGGAAGAAGCTGAGGACATAATATGACAAATTGGCAACCTACAGATTGGGGGAAAAAACCCCCACATCTAATAGAGGGCTAATATCCAAAATATATGAAGAACTCAAGAAGCTAACCACCAAAAAACCAAATAACTCAATCAAAAAATGAGGTCTAAAACTAAACCTAGAATTCACAATAGAGGAATCTCAAATGGTTGAGAAGAACCTAAAGACATGTTCAAAGCCCTGTAGGAGGGTGACCCTGTAGAAGTACCAGCAGTCTCAATGAACCTGGACTCCCCCCTCAACCCCCCATCCAGATCTCTCAAACACTAGACCACCAACCAGGAAGCATACACCAGCTGATATGAGGCCCCAACAGAGAGGCCTGCCAGGTCTGGTTTTAGTCAGAGAAGATGCACCTAACCCTCTAGAGACTAGAGACCCCAGGGAGTTTAGAGGTCTGGTTGGGTGGGTGGTGGGTAGTGAGGACATCCTTGTGGAGACCGGGGAGTGGGGAGGAAGTATGGGATGTGGAACAGTTGAATGGTGGACAGGGAATGGGGAATAAAATCTGGAGTGTAAATAAATAAATAAATAAATAGATAAATAAATAAATAATAAAAAAATAGAGTATCTTGGCCAGTTGTACACTAAACAACTGTAACAGGTTCCAATTGACCTTGTCAGCCAGAAGCTCATTAAGGCTCTAATGGCAGCAATTTATATCCACTAAGTCACAGTAAGACAGGCACAGGAGGGGAAGGGTTACCTCTGCAGAGGATGTCTTGTTTTGTTAAATGGAAGTGTAGTACAAAGATCTTCCCCCAGACCATGAGAGAAAATTAAACTATTGCCTAGAACTGTTTTGAGTTGTGTTTGCTTAGCTCCTGTGGCTTAGCATGAGTTTCCTTGCAATAGAGAAATGAATGTCTTCTCTACTTTTGTTTCACTATTGGGAAGTTCCCTCTGTTTCTTTGTGGACCTGAAATGGAGTCTCAAAGAAAAGGAAATAGAGTGAGCTCTGTAATGGCTGTTCCTGGTTGTCAACTTGACTATATATCTGGAATGAACTACAATCCAGAATTGGAGGGCACACCTGTGATCCGGGTCTTGAGGCTGGAAGACACAGTACTTTGACTTTTCCCCCTCATAATGCTTGGCATGAATGATTACATAATATAGCGGCCCTTATACTGGGTGGACCATGTCTCCTATGAGGAACCCTATGGAAATACTGTTCATATCACCCTGTCCTTGTACAGGGCAGGTTCTCAGTTAAGTTGGATGCTTAGTAAAAGGGAAAGTCACACAATTTGTGATTAATCTTTTAGAAATATGAAGGTAGCAGTCAAAACTGACTCTCCTTTCAAAATTTTAAGTAGCTGGTAACTAAGACAAGACACTACTGATAGTAAAGCTCTTCTCTTAGAAACTAGAATGTTTTTCCTTTCCTGAGTTGTGATTGAGCAGCAAGTTACTTATAAATAAGTTTAGAGATTTTTTTTTATTAAAATGTAATGACATAATCTCTCCCCTTCTTCTCTTTATCCCAACCCATCCCAAATATGACCTCCCTTCATCCTGAATTTATGGTCTCTCTTTTTTGTGTTTTTGTTGAGACAGGGTTTCTCTGTGTAGACCTGGCTGTCCTGGAACTCACTCTGTAGACCAAGCTGGCCTCGAACTCAGAAATCCGCCTGCCTCTGCCTTCCAAGTGCTGTGATTAAAGGCGTGCACCACCACACCCGGATATGATCTCTCCTTTTTAATGGTTGTTACTGTATATACATTTAAATGAATCAAAGCCCAATACAACCTGCTGAGTCCATTTGATGCTGTGTACTGTATGTGTTTCTGAGGCTGACCACAGCCACAATAACTATCCTACCAAAACTTAAAGAAACCAGTTAGATTTCAAGTGAGAAGCAAACTGAAAGAAAATACAGATTATCTTCTTGTTAGCACATTAACATATCTGTGAATCCAAGAGACCCTGAGATTTCTGAGGTAGATAATTCTGTCCAGCTGTCATTTTCTACATCAAATATTCATAGAGACTACCTAAAATGCCATGAACAGATAACTTCTTCAGGCTCCATCCCTGGTATTCGGACTGACAGACCCAGTCATCTGTATTTTGAAAGGCTCTACTCAGGCTGCTGTGCAGACTTTTTCTGAGGCAGCCCACACCTTCATCTCGGAGGAGGCAGAACCAATGGAAGGAGCAAGGTTGAAGAAAGGAACAAAGCAGAGTTGGAAAAAGCTGAAGTTGGCCTGCACCCAGAGAAGGGGAAAAGGGCCAGACAGCTGCAGTTTGAAAATGGTTTTGCTGCTATCTGCAAAACCCAGAAAACACTGAAATTAGAATTTACCAGTTGCTTTATCTGTCTTGCAAAATGATTTCTTCTGATTCATGGCTTGAATTTTAAAATGTCTCTATGTCACAGATTTTATAGGCAGCTTACTGTAAGAAGAGAGCATCTATCTTGAGACTTCTGCTGCCTTTCCAATCTGTATTGACTAATGGCATTCTACTACTGTTCCATGATCTGTTTTTTCCACCACTTACCAAATGATTTACCAGTAATAAGATAAATTATATTCTCAGACTTAACACTCTTTTGTTAAGCAAATTATTTAAAAAGGCTTTTTACAAATCATGCTTATTTATTTATTTATTTATTCATTTATTTTAGAAGCAACATAGAAACTCTTTAGTAAGAATTCATCTCATGCAAGATTCAGAGAATCTATAATTGATAGCATGAATTACTATTGGAAAGTTCACCTTCATTTCTGACTAGCAATGTAAGAAGCCTTTTTGAATATTTTCTATAAGCCTTCTGAATTCCATTTTCACTTTGGCCATATCTGGTTCTTATAAGGCAGCCAATGCAACTGGAATTTTCATGATATTTTCATGTTATTAAATAATGTGATGTAATAAATGATAAACACATGTTAACCAAAAATATGGTAGTGGTAAATTTTCCAATAACTTTATTGCAGTGACTGGTAATGAGCATAAAAAGTGTCAGTGTGTGATGTGTGTAGAGATGAATGGAGAGCTGCCATGTGAGAATAAGCAAGGGTTGTATACTTGGAGCTGGAATCCTCTAGTTAGGAGTGTGTTGGCAGAGACTTGAGTAAGATGAGCAGGAAAGCTTTATAGACACAGGTGGCTAACTAAAACCTGTGCATCCATGTCCTCAGCTCTGTGTGAAGCTTGACCCTCATTTAATTAAAAATTAAAATAACATAAAAGAAAGAAAAGAAATAAAACCTGACTAGGTGTAATGGTACAAGCTGTTATTGTATACCAGGGAGCCTGATGTAGAGGCATGGGGGATACAGGGAAGTTCTGCATATTAATGTCATAATATCCAACAGAAACAGCTCATGAGGGACTGATTACTTCGGCTGACAGTTTTAAGGGTTACCAGTCATTCTTTAGTGGTCAAATCATGGTTACCACAATCATTCTGTGGATAGCAACAGGAACCTACTGCATGGCTATATCTTAGATGAAAAGAAACTAGAGAGAAGACTGGATAAAACTGGAAGTGGGGATCACTTGAGAACTCCAACAATTTTCTGCTAGCAAGACTTTTCTCCTTAAAGGGTCCACAGTTTCTCAGAATAGCACTACCTAGAAGTAACTTCCCCTAAGATGACATTTATAGTTAAGGATACATTATGAATCTCTAATAGGAGGATATATTATTTCAAAAGTATTTTTTTCTTGAATACCTCAAAATGATTGTGTTCCACAATCAGGCATGGTGGTGCACAGCTGTAATTCCAGCACAGAAAGAGGGGAGGTAGGGGGATCAGGGCTTCAAAGCCAGCCTTGCTCCATAGTGAGTTTGACACCCAACCAAAACAAAACAAGGCAAAACCACAATTAATTTTCTGTTTGTTTTTTGCTTTAGTTCTGAATGGAATAGATCATTAGAGGATTAAGAGAAAGACTTTCACTATTCAACATTGTTTTTCTTCTGGAAACAATTCCCTGCATACTTAAAAATTAGGAGTCTCTTACAAAAAACATTTTTTTCCCAGACAAGTCAAGCTAGTTGCCTGTATACTGTTACTTACATATTTTAGAAACAAGAACATTCTCTTACAAAGTAACAGTAGCCAAACTGAGAGATTACCATCACTGACCTTTGATCTTCAAATCCTGGCTTTGATGTTCTAGTTACTAAGTAAGAAGCCCATGAGACTGGACTGACTATACCATCAGTCAATCTCTTCAGCCATGAACAAATGGGGTTAATTTTCTTCTGACATTTTGCATGTACTGCTTCCTATTTTATTCCTTTTACTCCTTTGCCACTATATTCTCTTCTTCAACTTATATTTCCTGCTACTATTATTTATTTCAAATTAATTTTATATGAAATTTATACAGGAGATGATGGTAAGATGACAATAGGTGGATGTGTGCATGTGTATATGTGTGTGTGCATGTGTACATGTGTGCATGTATGTATATGTGTATGTGTGTGCATGTGTATGTGTGTGCATATGTGCAAGTGTGTATATGTGCATGTGCATGTATGTGTGCATGTGTATGTGTGTATGCATGTGTGTCTATGCACATGTGTATAAGTTTGTATGTGTGCCAGAGTTCAATCTCAAATATCTTCTTTACCCACTCATCATTGTTTTTTGAGACAGAATCTCTCACTGAATCTAAAGCTCACTGATTCACCTAGGCTGGGTAACCAGGAAACTACAGAGCATTTAAAATCTTTTAAGAACTTTACTTTTAGATCTACCAATTTAGCATACCAACTCAGACTCAAGTTAAACTAGAAGTGATCTTTGATATTTTATACTCTTAAAAAAGAAATAGAAGTAATGTGTTTTATCCCTATTGGCTTTATAGCACTATGAAATGTTGCTTTCTGGTCTAAGTGTATGGATAGCCACCCATACACAGCATTTATAATTAAAATACCAGATAATCCCTCTGAGAAGTATAAATTAAAAGGTCTAATAAAGTGGATCTGTCAATGAAATTTATAAATGAGGTACTTGTTTTCAATAAGTTGAAGAAAGCTATTTTAGAAGACAAGAATTTCTCCTATTACCACTAAAGACACGATTGATCAGTTTCTACTATATAGTATAACCAATGTAATATATAGAAACCTATGGTTGAGTTGTGCACAGTGCATTTTTTACTGAACTATGCATGCTTATTCACTGACCCTTCTAGAAAGCTACTGAAAGTAAAGCTAGTGTCACCATAATTTACACAGATATTTACAGGCAAGCAGTAAGCTGCTGTGTTTTCCTTATTAGAGTAAGAAACTGTAAGCATTTAGTGTTCTCCAATCATGTGGGGCATATACACAGTCTTGAAGTATTTAGTAGTTGCATTGACATAAGTATTACTTGTTTTATTCACTTAAAGATGAGATTCATTTTAATACATTTTATTCAAACATTTCAGTGAGTAAATACTAGAAAAATTGATAAGCCATTTTTACATTTTTCAGAAACATCAAATCTATGAACTGAGCTGTGTCCTTTCTATTACGCACACGTTTCTGCTAGCCATGTTCCAGCTGTGTCCTTTCTATTACACACACTTTTCTGCAGGCATGTTCCACTTGTTGTATAACCATGTATTGGAGATAACTACTATGCAGTCCATGCATAGATTAAGTTTTGAGCACACACAAAAATTCAACATCAATACAACAAAAATGCAGGCAAGCAAGAAGGAAGGAAAGGTGGAAAAGAAATGAACAAATTAGACATGACTTCTTTGAAATGAGATCAATGATCTTTCAAAGCTAAAAAAAAATACCATTAATTGTATAATTAAGGCTGAGGGCAAATATGGAATCGTGTGGCTTCGTTTTCTACTAGTTTCTTGGGTAAATGAGAATGTGAAGTTCCTAAGGGTAGGAGGTTTTCTTACTCATATCATTACTTAGCTAACATATTGCCCGGGGTATAATAGACACATATATTTTTATTGAGCATGTATATAATGAATTAATGACAGCATTTTTATACAGAATATAAGTATTGGCTATGTTTGCTATTAATAAGTATCACTATTGCTATGATAAAACACCATAACCAAGGCAACATATAGAAGAAAGGGTTTATTTGGGCTTAGGGTGTCAGGGGACATAGAAGTGGCCATCTCTACATCTGGAAATGAAAAGCGAGAGCAAAAAGACAGCCCAGACTCAGAATGGCACAAATCTCTCAGCCACCAAAACTCACCTCCAGCAACATCACTTTATAACAAAGACAATTTTGCTGAGTGTGACCCTCAGACATCTTTTCAATAGCACTCACTGATGTAAAAAGCAATTCCTCTTCATGGTAAAAATAGCACAGAAGACTAGGAAAAAGTAATGAAGAGCCACAGTCTCAATATTCAAAGTAAATATAATATTTTAGTATATTTTTCTGGAATAATACAATGACATGATTTTTGCTAATTTCTCAAGAACTTCATATAATCTATTTGGATCCTATTCACTTTTTGTGCCTACCTGCTTCCATATCTACCTCTCTACCTTCACTCCCCACCCAACATTGAGTTTTCTTCTCCCTAACCTCATTATGTTGCTCAACTACTTTTAGGTGTAGGGAATGCCCTGTAGTGTGATTGATCTACCAGGGGTCACATCACTGAAGAATACTTTTTAAAGATACATGTATACATCAGTTTTATATACACTGTGTTTATGACATCATAAGAATTTTCTTGTTCACGATCAGTTTCTTTGAAGAGTTTAAAGACATTGTAGACTAGATCACTTAGAAGAAGAGACAAGAGGACACACACACCTAAAAAGAATAATGTGTGCTTTTTGCACTACTTCCTTCCTGATCCCAGAGACTTCAGAATTGTTGATGAAAAATTTCAATGACATTCATAAGGACTTGCAAGTGAGACAGGGAGATGAGTTTTGTGGTCTTGCTCCTCAAAAGAAGAGAAGATTGGAAAGATAAGAGGAAGCCAATGGCAGAATGTAGTGTGGTGTGAATTTTTAGCATTTATCCATTGTCTCAGCTAGCTCTGGCTGGATCACCAGGAAATTTATATCAAACTAGAATTGTTTGAAGTTCAATGGTACTTTTTAAAAATGACATCTGGCGACAGTGCTTGATGTCAGCGTGTGACGAGTTATGGCACTGTCTTTCACATTCTCTCCACATCCCCATCTACTGACCTCTCTCATCTTTGAGCTCTGAATTTCAACTGTATTTCAGTTCTCTCCCCCTACCCCCACCAACACAAGCACATTCCAAAGCTTATGAAAGCCTTCCTGAGGGTCTCCATTCTGTCTCTTTAGATTCTGATGGTAACTGGATCATGATTACGGCTTGCTCTATTTCTTCCCTGGCCTCTTCCCCTCTACCCACTCCACTCTCACACTGAGAGCAGACAATAGTGCTTTTTAGACCCCAAGTGTCTGCCTTTCATTTGTCATTCATATTTGTCATTTATCTCTCCCATATCCCTTAAACATCCCATAATGTCTAAGTTAGAACGTTACTCTTGGATTATACTGTTTTGGAGAGAGTTGGGAAGAAAATTGAGTTGCTTTATAACACATCGTGAGATGGATTAGCCCCATAGCACGGATCCATGGCTTGCGTTTTACTTTGTGTCTACTAAAAGGGGCCTTCATAGGACAGCTTTCACTGCTTCTGATGGAGAATCTGAGAGGATTATAGAGGCTCTGCCATATAAATATTTAGAGTGCTGTGCAAGAAAAACTCACTTTGCAAAAATGGCAACATGTTTAATTTATTCTTCCTTGGAGAACTATTCTGAACTAGAAGCTGTGTTGTAAGAAGTGGCTATGTGCAGTGTGGTTTGGAGGTTAAGAGCCAGTTGTACAGCCTGAGGTTACCTCATAGCCTTTAAAGTGGCTGTGGTCTCTCATCCAAGCACAGGCTAATGACTGAGCACTGGCATTCCATACACAAACATTTAAGGAGATTTCAAATTACTTTGAAGTTGGCTGCATAGAAATCATTTCTTACTTCTAGAAAAGAAAACAAAAATATTTTTGAAAACCACTTCCCCTTAACATACAAACAGGTTTAGTTAGATATTTTCTCTGAGCTTTCTGTTTGTTTTTATGAGTAAACAAATGCTTGTTTCTCAGTTACTATTACAAGGTACTATATTAGCAGCTGGAAGTGAATATGTCAAATGGGTGACTTACTGCACAATTTTAAGATTTGTATTTATGAATAATCTTTTTGATATCTTGGTATTACTAGCTCAGCAATTTTTCAACTATATTTCCATTGCTTTACATGCAACTCTACCAAGCAAATCAATATAATATGATTAAGTGGATCAGTTATAAATGTTGTTGGCCATTCCTCAAACAACCTTAAAAAGAAAATGACTTTCTTTTGAAACCATTCAACCACTTTCTACTATTAACATGGACTTCCTATATTTACTTTGAAGCAAAGGAAACCAGAAACAAAGAAAAAAGTTGGTGCAAAGCTTATTTTAACATTAATTTTAGCTTTATCTCAGTAACTGTAGTAGGCACTACAGAGAGGAATATCAGATGGGAAGTAATGATTGTGCCAATCAATAATGAAGACATGAAATAAAAGAAGACGCTGTACAAAATGTGCTGTAGGAGATGACGGTGTGTTCACAGAGCCTGCGAACTTTGGTAAGGACCTTGGCTGCTTATGAGGCAGTACAGACACATGAAAGACTTAGACCCTTGACCAAGCTCAGTGCACAAACCTAAAGTGAGAGATTAAGACCATTTTACTATATTCACTTAGAATGCCACAACACAACTCCCCAGTTTTATGAGGAGAATCTTTCAGTCATTACAGCTGTTGGATTTTTTTTTTTTTTTTTTGCTTCTAGTCCATGTTATATCTAAGTTCTTGACACACTAGCTTGTTTAGCCATTGGCTTAAAATTTAATTTATGTTTTGGACATTATTTATGCCAACTAATAAAATGTTCAATGTATTGTTTACTGAACCATGTTGATGTAGTATATTATCCAGACATCCTATGGTAGAAGAAACTCCTTTAGTTTTTTAAAAAAATATTTAATACTCAAGGACTTTCCACTGCAGATATCTTCTGTAGGGTAAAGACATAGGCTATCTCAAGTGCACATAATGGTTGTTTATTCTGTCTGTTTTAATTTAGTAATTTTTAAAAGATAGTATTTAAACTGTAGATTATATTCTTTTTTCACTGCATCTTTACTATGAAGATAGCTCAATGCTCCCCAATACATGTGAGTGGCAAGCAGTTTATTAATACAATGAAGAGATGTGCTTCTATACCTGAAGTATGAGTTTGAGGCTCTAATAGCCTCAATACAGGTTGGTATTTGGTTTGATTCAGTTTTGTACATTTATTCTAGAAGGGGACAAGATAAAACTAATAACCATTACACTTTGCAGTATGCATTACTAAACCACAATGAGGTTTTCCTTGTGATCCCAACCAAACTTGAGTAAAGTAGCACAAAATCTGCGTTAAGTTTTGAAAGCTATTGCTAAGATTCCATTGGATTGTAGAAATCTTCTGGCAAAACAGCAGCAGTGTGAGAATCTCTCCTAAGAGCATCTGAGGTGATATTTAGAAAGATCAAAGTAAGTTCTTGCTGAAATTTTTTTTCTCAGTCTATTTCATTAGAAATGCCCATGTAGTAGAATGCACTACTATTTCTTGTGACCAATCATAATTTGGCATGACTAGAGTATTTCTAGCTTTTGTTATTTCTTCACCTTTCTCTTCTGCCTTCCCTCTTTCTCCATCCTACCCTTTCTCTCCTTCCTCCCTCCCCTGCCAGGAGGACCTATTTTATTTTATCTATCTATCTATCTATCTATCTATCTATCTATCTATCTATCTATCTATAATCTATCTATCTTTTATTTATTTAGTGATGGGAAGGAGACTCAGATGGGGCAGTAGTTTTTAAAAGTTCTAAGAGCCATATCTGTGTTTGGTAAAAGAGGATAAAAGGGGACAGGGGAATTCAAGAATGAAAACTGAAAAGGTGCCTAGAGAATTCGGATGATGTTGACTTTTGGTTGTGGCATGCACGTTGCCCCACTGAAGCCTGCACAATTGTGATTACCCAGAGATATAAAACTGAGCTCAAAGAGGAGAGGAAGTGCTTACAAGACAAACACTTCGAAAATACGAAGCCCCACCCTCGCTGAGGATATATAAGTTTTGCTGGGGTGAGTGGTGAGGAGGCTCCACAGGAAAAGCTAACAGGTCAGCCGACAAAGTGGAAACTTTGCATCATTGTCTCAGCATGCTCCTAGCCCCAATGTCTAGCCTTTTACCTCTCTTAAACTAAGCTACAGAAGGGCAGACAGCCTCTCTCTTCTGTGGGAGGTTTGGCAGAAGGTGCAGAGCAGCCTGTTTTTTGCACAGGATCCCAACTGGGAGTCTAACCATGGGGAATGCTTGGTAAGGACCTGGTGACAGAGGGTTCTAATAAATTCAACTTGGAGATTAGTGTCAATATGATTGAATGACCTTCCTTTCTGACACCCATATATGGAAAGGGACCTGAACTGGGGCTTTGATGCCTCTCAGCTGAGGCGAGATGGACAGAAGGACCAAGAAACAGCTTCTGTTGTTTTACTCCAAAACAAAAGATAGAAAGTCTGGCAGAATTTGGAGAGACAAAGAGAGAGAGAGAGAGAGAGAGAGAGAGAGAGAGAGAGAGAGAGAGAGAGAGTAGTGATACGAATAGGGATAGGGTTGGAGGATGGGAGATGGGAGATAAAGGAGGGAGTGGGGGATGGGGAGGAGAGGGAGAAGAGGAGGGGGAGGGACAGAAACAAAGAGAATATGAATCTTTAGCCTTTCCTTCCCCTCTCTTTTCCTGTGCCTCAGTTTTCCCCCTGTTACCATTGCTTTCTAAGACCTAAGACCTATTCCCATGTTTAGCATGAGAGAAGAGATCAAGACTGGGAGGGATGCTTAGAGTGCACATGTCTGCATGTGAACGATGATGTTCCTTAACCTGGGAGATGTACCTGCCTGCCCGCCCCCCCACCCCCATGTGTATGTATATGTATATACTCAACTCCAAGTACTTTGATTTTTCCCATATTTGGGAAATGAATTTCCGCGCTCCTAGAGTGGGTCCTGGAGCCTTAGAAGCTCGTGGAGAGAGAAGGCAAGAGATGGAAACTTGAACACTTTAGCATGGGGAAAGGGAAAAGGGGTTCCTCTTATTTCAAGGCATGCCTAAATTTCTTATGTGCTTATGTTTCATATGTTTACATTTTGGAATTTACCCATGTTTGCTCTCTCCCATCACATGACTTTTAGTACCTCTAGGAAATATATACCGTTCACTTTCTAGCATAGCCCACAACTGTGGAACAATGAACATTGACCTTGGTAGCTGTCCATGCCTTGTTATCACAGGGCTATTGGTATAGGAAAATGACGGAGTGCCACACCAGGCCAAGCTTGGATACACTGCTTCTTCAAATGCTGAGATGTTATTCAGCCCACAACTGCAGGCAGGTAGCACGTCTTCATGAGGACACAGAAATGACAGTATGAGACCCAGTTAAAAACCAGCTTCACTCAAAATGTGCTAACTTAAGTTATATTTTATGAGTTATATGAGAATTTTAGAGATTTGGTAGACATGATGTTCTATGGTAATGAGTCAATCACCTCTCAGTGCTACATTGGAAGAATTCAAAGCTGTTATTGGGGTAGTTGTGTTCCTTTTTGTTTTGCTTTCTGCTCAGTAGAGAAGAAAGGATAGGACTAAATCTGATTTCCTATGACTGGAGCCCTTAAGTAGTATTAAAGGAAATGTCATTGGTAGTGAAAACCTTAAGGGTCAATCTCTCCTCTTCTGTTTGGTTCTTTACCCATGGTTCATTGTGTTTTCCATCAGCTGTTCCTGTGCCAGGGGTTTATACTGTGTTGATAATAAGGAGTTACCTTGTACTGTTTCTCTGTTGCTTACAAAACTTTGAAATCTGCTAGATAGCCAATAGAAACACAGCACAACTCTAAAATCTGGACAGCAAAATATTACAGCAAGCCTTAACCACCATTAAGTTTTAAGTTTTGATAATTGTCCCAACGGGATTCCTTAGGGAGAAAATGCATGTGTAGCCTGACCTCCATCACCCCCCCCCAATATGCATTCTATGTGACACCCAAACACTCAGCACAAAATGAACTGTGGCTTCTAGCCAGATATTTGTCTTATTATAGAAGGTATACACAACATGTTTAACCAGGAACACCCTTAAGATGTAGCTCTGCTTGTGTTTGTTGTGAACAAACAGGTTTGAATGACTAGGCGTTAGAAAGAATTTCAGTAATATAGTTCAAATAAGCAAGAAGTTCTTTTCTCAGGAAGCTTCAATTCTGAAACTATATGTCTACACTTGACGACGGTATCACAGTGCTGACTGGAGAAAATTTATCAGTCTCAAGAACAGATTGTTCCAGCCTGCTGTCAGGTGTCTGCACGGTGATTCTCCAGGGTGGCAGATGCCTGGAAAAGAAATAAGAGTGAGCTATGGCCAATGGGCCCTGAGAGCTGCCTTTTATCTTGTCTCTGCCTTCTGTTACATTGTGTGAGGGAGTTTGTGACCTCATCACCAGAAAGCACTCAATAGTGTTAAGAAGCTTGCAAGTATATAGAGTGAAAGGCTGAACCGAGGCTGCCCCAGAGGGAAGAGTACTGATTGAAGCATGACGTGCCGCTACTATGAGGTTGGAAGGGTCACATTTGGCAGCAAGGAAAACTGTGGATGGAGTAAGAGGCAGAATGGCAGTTTATCCGCAGAAAGTTGACAGCAACAGAATAGAGGGAAGTTCTAAAAAAAAAAACTAGCAATAACATCTGGTCAGACTGACTGACGTCCTTG
This sequence comes from Mus minutoides, assembly GCA_902729485.2. Taxonomy (NCBI): domain Eukaryota; kingdom Metazoa; phylum Chordata; class Mammalia; order Rodentia; family Muridae; genus Mus; species Mus minutoides. Next base: position 4,420,491 of record LR749507.1, read on the forward strand.
AATAATCTTGCTGAGGGAGAAACCTGCATGGAAGCACACTTTTCTCATCCTTGGCTTACATGCACAGCTGACTCATTCTTTTATTAAATAGCTATTATTCCAAGGAACTGTACCTGATGATAGGCATCTAAGGATGAAAACAGTCATTGTTCTGCTTGAGTCCAAAGAGCCAGTCTTCGGCAAGGAGGTGGGCTAGAAACACATATGGCAGAACGGATATGGTATTTCTTGTTTATCAACAATAGCATTTCTAATTTTTGCCTCATTTTTTTGCTTTTCTACATGCTCTTTAAACCCATGTAACCTGAGTAGTACCCTGGCCTTATGCTTTCTGTTTGGGTGAAGCACAGACATGCTTCCTTAAATATGTAGGAAAGATATCCTGTTTAATGTAGGCCTGCCCTTCCCTGTATAGCAAAAATGTTAGCTTTCTAGTGGTGGTGGAGGGAGACGGTGGGGAGGTATGGGGGGGGGGGGCGCGGATGGACATCCAGCTGAGCTGGAACAGACAACGGGAATTCAGAAATCATCTGGTCAATTCCAACTGAGCCTTGTTCTGAATGGGTACTATGAGAATGGAAATTTCAAGAGAGGGCAGATGAGGAAGGGACAGGATAGTGGTTTCGTAGAAAGAAACTAGGCAGTTATGTCTCTAAGGAAGGTTGCCTGGGAAGTGAGCACGATAGCTCTATTCCCAGCTTGTTCTCTTGCTGGTTGACTCCTGAAAAATTTCCTCATGTCTTTGAATCTCAGTTTCCTTATGTACAAAATATGGGGTGATTAACTAACATACTGAATAGATCATTTGGTGTGAGCCCCTCAACTCAGTTTCTGATTTTTAGACCAAAATGAGATGGTGGAGGAGATGCTGGTAAGAAAAATGCCAAAGAAGGGAAAAAAATTGGTGACCTCCAAAATATAATAATTTGTGTAGAACTCACACAGACGGCAACACAGATATGGTTTCTGGTCTCCCAGAATGTATAAAGCAGACAGATAATTGCAGTGCACCAAAATGAGTGTGGTTGGAGAGACAGTGTTCTGAGATCTCCTAGGAAGAATATAAAATTCACATTAGGAAGGTTGAGGAAGACTTCTTGCAGAAAGAACTATTCAAACAGAAGATGGAAGATAAAATTAGATCAGTGTAATATAAACAAAGAGGAAGAAGGCAGGACCTGGGAGGACCTGGGAGGACAGAGCATCCTTGGAGAACACACTGAGGGATGGAGGACACTGTGGTCCAGGAGGGAGAAGATGTTCTGGAAGGCTGCCATAGCAAGTGCAAGATGCGTGTGACACAAATGAGCCTGCCTTGTGTGACAGTCAGACCTGCAGCCTGAGGTGCAGGCTGTGCTGAATTCTATCAGGCATCAGGACGTTATATGTAAATGATCAATGAACCAATTCCATATCTGAAAGCTCCCAAAGGTCACGAGATTGGACAAGTCCGTCTGGATTACTGCAGCCATCTAAGAATTAAACGAGGAAGGGATATAAATATAGGGAAAGCAGTTAAATGTGAGATGCTCTCAGAGAGTAAGACTCAAAACAATATACTGTATGATTACAGGGAAGAGCAGAGCTCAGGGAGACAAGGTTAGGCCAAAAGTCTGGTTTTGACAATGAGCTGTGTGATGTTATATATTAACGTGCTTTGGGCTGTAAGGGATAGACAATACCAGGTTAATTATTTAAGCTAACAGTTCTCAATGTACACTCCTTCTTGAGGGTCAAGGAGAGGAGAGAAGCATGTGTCTCTGAAATTGAAAGATTCTAGCTAGTTAAAAGACACATTCAGAAGACACAGAGCTGGCTTCTGTTGCTCTCACCTGTCATCCACGGACTTAGGAGGCTGAGATGGGATGTTTGCCATAGGTTACATAGAGTTCTAGGGAAGTGTGCTGTAGGGGAAAATTGATCTCAAAACAAAGCCCGGAAAAACAAGAGAAGACTAATAGAAGATAAGATACCTATTTGTATAAAGTGTTTATGATGTAATTTAAAGTCAGAGATTAAGAATGAATTCACTACTTTAATAATCTGATTCTTAAAGGAGACTTAGTTTCCTAAACCATAAAGTACAGCTTAGATGGCCATGGTCATCTTTAAGTATAATTTAGGGGGATTATCAGGGAAATGGGAATTAAAACAGCATTGGGATTTCATTGTGCTCCAGTGGGAATGGCTATCAAATGACAGATACTTGCAAGGCTATGAGAAAAGGACATAGATTGTCCTATATATGTCACAAGCAGAAAATCAATATGGAAGTTCCCCCCAAAACCTAAAGCAGAGTTATGATGTTGTCCAGGTAAAACACTTTTGCATACATACCCACAGAAATTACCACACCTCTGACATCTGCACTTCCACGCTGTGCCAAAACCTGCCCACTCCTGCCCGACAATGGACTCCTTTTCTTTTTAATATTTCACTGTTTTTGCTCCTTCTCTGCTTCTTGGAACCATTTTCTTAGCCTCTGCTTCAAACACACCACAAACGCTAACTTTTTTCATGATCTGCTTTCTTGTAGCACAAAACCTAAATGCCCATCGTTAGATCAAAGAATAAAGAAACTATAACATATATTTTACAATGTGATATATTTACATCTATGGATATTAGCATAGAAAATAGGAATCTGGGAATCATTATAGAGAGCAAAAATAGCCAGAATTAGTGCAAAAGATGTCATATTTCCTTTCATATGTAGTGTCTAGATTTAACATATATGCACAGAGAGAGAGAGACAGAGACAGAGACAGAACTGTGCATGGCAGAGATGGGCTAAAGGTAGGGAAAACAACAGAAGGAAAATGGTAAGAAAGACAATATCATATTTACTTTAATGTAAACATGTTTATATGGACTGATAGATGAGGACAGAGATACACATAGGACATGAAACATGAAAGCAGAAATTCAACTGTTTTGGGGGATTTGGGGACCAGTGAAAGGGGGATAAGCAATACGGGAGAGTGATAGAGTGGCAAATACTAGCAAGGTACAATTTTTATCTATCTATCTATCTATCTATCTATCTATCTATCTATCTATCTATCTATCTATCTATCTATCATCTATCTACCTACCTACCTACCTACGTACCTACCTACCTACCTACCTACCTACCTACCTACCTACCTACCTACCTACCTATGTGTCCATGTGACAACAAAACCATTGCTTTGTTTATCAACCAAAATGTTCATTTTAAAAATTGTATAGCTTTGTGATGGCTTTATAGCAATGTTTCTTAACCTGTGGGTTATAGATCAGGTAGCCTTTGGGATCGTAGATCAGGTATCCTACGTATTAGATATTTATAATTCATACCAGTAACAAAATAGAAGTTATGAGGTAGCAATGAAATAATTTTATGGCTGGGGTCACCTCAACATGAGGAACTGCATTGAAGTGTCAGTGTTAGGAAGTTTGACAATCAATGCTTTATAGGAAGGGCAGGGCTCTGAACACACTTTTGAATTGCTTTCTGGATAACACAAAATTAGGAAATGTCATTTTGTCTTCCACACCATCAAATGTCCTTATCAATGTAGTTCTAAAACTACTGACCAAGTCAACTAATAGAGATGTAGCCCACACAACTAGAGACATGCTTTATAATTCAGATGAGAACTCAGTTTCTACTAGAATAATTTACTAATACCCCTCATACTGGGAGAACCAGTGTAAAAGATATGATTTACTAGTCTGATCCTGATTCAACCAGAGAAACTGGATTGAAAATTAAAGCCTAAGAAAAGACAGGAAATGCAATAATTAACAAATAAAATTTGTTTTCATATCTAGAATTTTCCGAGTTTTTGTGTTAGTATAAATTATTCACATACTTACATGCATCTGTTTTCCAAATATAAATTCATTCTCTGTTTAGCGAAGATTTATTTTGTGGTGTTACCAAATAAGAAGTACAGTCACGAAAACAATATTATAGGTGCAATTTACTACTAAATAACAATACTATTTTGTTGGTTGTAACAAAAAATTGACATCTTATTTATTTTGTGTTTGCATACATGTGTGTGTGTGTGTGTGTGTGTGTGTGTGTGTGTGCGACAGGATGTACACATGCAATGGTGCTCTTATGGAGGGGCTCAGTTTTCTCCTTCCAACATTTGGGTAGGTGGGATCAGACTAAAGTCTTTAGGCATGGAGGCAGGAGCTAGTGTTGCAGCCCACGTTATAATTCGTTATCCTAATTTAAAGAGATTGCTATTTTAGTTCTTGGAGCTATTGCTCAGTAGCATTTTTCTTCAACTGTCTCTCAGATACTTGAAATATCATACTTAATTTTTTTTTCATTTTATGTATCTTCCTGTCACAGTTTTTGTGATAACTTTCATAGATGAACTATCGAAATACACGGTTTGCTTTAATATACTTACCTTACATATTTGTTAGTATGCAATGACTTGCTTACAAGGAATTAGTGATGAATTTCATATAATTTATTATTTCAGTTTGATAAAGTTATTACTAATAATAGTGGTATATATTTGAAATGGCAAGAAAATCTATAAATAGGAAAGATAATAGTGATCATGATTGTCAGAATAAACTTTTTTGGAAGCATAGAAATTAGCCAAAGTTTTGTAATAACCTAGGAAGCATATTTTTTCAGGAAAAAGTAATGAATTATGGTTCAAATATTAAGATTTTGGTTGTTTTAACCTAATCTTATCTCAGTTCCCAGTTCAGCAAGCAAATGGGAGAGCAGAGAAAGAGCCAGCATCCCTGCAGACCATCTGTGGCACTTTATCAAAGCTCCATTCCCAAAGAGTTAGCACGGATTCATCTGCGCAATAATTCCCTAGGAGACCTGACCAGAAAGGATTGTCCTTATTTAAAATGATCCTGGCTTTTCTGAATCTTACGACTATGCACCATCACAGACATTTGTTGAAAGTATTTGATGGCTGGTGTTTTAAATTTGTGATAACTAGAGGCTATGGCTAAAAGATCAAAAAAAAAAAAAATAGTAGACCACAGGATTTATATGAAAAACTAAAAAAATGGAGTCTCCAAAGAGCTTTGCAAAAACTGACAAATTTCTGGGGAATCTAGAAGTCTACGAGCAGATTTAAGGGCCTGAGACTAGTTCCTGAACATGGAACTATGGACACCTTTAGCTACTACACAGCTCTCTCCACAGAGGGAAGTAAACAGAAGTTACAAACTAAATATGGAAGGAAAGGTCCAACATCAACATATAATCCCCCAATAATGATTGAAACACGTGTTGATTTGGGGCATGTAGAAATGTCTGATCACTCAGCTCGCTTACTGGAGTCTTACTGGCGATCTGGGGCAAAGGACAATAACTGTAAAGTTAATCACAATGCATTAGAAAGCAACTATTGCCAAAATCCCATCAAATATTTACATCCCTATTAGCTCAAATTCTTTATAAACTCTCATGCCTTCCAATAAAAAGAGAAATGATTTCCTAGTTCAGCCTGAGATTACTCATATCATGACACAAAAACACCAGAGTCATCCCAAGAAAAGTAAACTACAGGTCAGTAATAACCTTCATGAATATAGTCACTAACACTCTCAACAAACATTAGCAAATGCAGTCTAAAGTGTATTAAAATGTTTACAGCTTTACCAAGTGTGATTTTTATATCAAAAAAGGCAGTGGGTGGGGATGGACACATAGGTTAAGGATGCTGGCTGCTCTCCCAGAGGACCCAGACTTGGCTTCCAGAACCCACATAGTGGCTTACAACATGCTTGTAACACCAGTCAAGGGCATCTGGCCGTCTTGACATCAGGGATATACATGGTTTACAGATGTATATGCAAGCAAAACATGCTTGACAGAATCCTATGTCATTTTTAGGATAAAATGCTCATCAAGTTGGAAATGACCTGGAAACTTTAAGGCTATCGAAACTAAGCCAATGATAATGTCATGGTTAAGAGGAAAGTCTGAATGCACTGTCGCTAAGATCAAAAGCAAGACAAGGTTGCTTGTTCTTACTCCTTTAACATTGTAAGACTATTAGACACAAGGATGAAAAGGATCCAAATGGGAAGAAGTGCAAGTATCTCTAGAAAGCCATTGCCCTGTGTATAGAAAGTACTAAGATTGTACCAAACATGATATTATAGCTGAAGAAGAATTTAATCTTATTTATACAAGACCAAGATGCAAAACTAAAGATACAAAAGCTATTAAACTGCCTATTTGTGTAGTGGCAATTAAATCTTACAATAAAATTCTAACTACAGTTGAATCAGCAATAATAAAAAAATCTAGAATTAAGTTTACTTAAAGAAATTCAAGACGTGTACACTAAAATTTATTAAAAATAAAGAAAACCTAAATAAGGAAGGCATCTTGGGTTCATAAATTCAAAGGCTCAGTCTTGCTTAGATTTCTACATACACTTGTGTGATCTATAGATATAATGTATTCTATAGGCAGGAAACCCTTGGCTGTAAAATAAAGTCATCTGGGAACCCTTGTATCCTTTGTTTTCTTCTTTGACTGGCTGCAGATGCACTGTTGCTAGCTGCTTCAAGCTCTTCCTTCCTTTGTGGAATGAACCATATATCTAAAACTTTGAGTAAAAGAAAACCTAATGTCTCTTAAGTTGCTTTTGCTCACATGTTTTATCACAGCAGTAATAATAATAATAAAAAGTAACCTAGGCATACATCACAACAGCAAAGTTCATCTGCCAGAAAAGGAACAGGCTCCAGTACATATGTAGCAGAGGATGGCCTTGTCTGATATCAATGGGAGACGAGGCCCTTGCTCCTGTGGAGGTTTGATGCCCCAGCATAGGGGAATGCTGGAGCAGTGGGGCAGGAGAGGGTGAGTAGGTGGGGAGGCAAAGGGAAGGGGGGAGAGGGCAGATATGGGATGGGGGGTTGTGGAGGGATAACCAGGACCTGGAATATCATTTGAGATGTATACAAACAGAATTATTAATAACAAAAAAAGGAATAACCATAAGTTATGTTTGTACTATACCCAGGTCCTAGACATGTAAGACTGAAAGCGTTAGAGGGAGAAGCATGACTTGTGATGGGATATGCTGAGGAATGCTGAACAGAGATGGGAATATCAAGGCAAATGGCTCTTTAAACACTGGACAGTAGAGTTAGCTTAGTCAACTTCCCATCTCTCCACCTTATCTTCACTGTCTATCCCCTCAGCCTAGATTTCATAAAGACTTGAGCTAGCCAGGCACACTTATTTTATTGTGTGAAAAGAAGGGATAGCTTTCTGAGAATAGAGAGAAAAATCTCCATATAGCTATTCACTGCCTATTGAACCTGCATTTACTTTAATATGTATTTTAGTTATTTCTATTATAGCTTATATCTTTATCTTCTACTTTTTAAAGAAAGAAAAAGATGTGTAAATTCTATCATGTGTGGTGAAATTTGCTAAAGATATACTTGAAAACAAACTACATATGTGAATTCTACTTTTAGTAGACAAAGAAGTAAGCAAATGAGTCAAAACCAAGTGACAATATTTTGTTAACAAAAAAATGGTCTGCATGGATTTGTGTCACTAGAAATCAATCCAATTTGTGACTTAGCTTTTACTTTCGGTACATCTCAATTATTAAGAGCAAGATTTATAGTGCACTAATCTATAGATGAAGATGTGTTGGGTAACAGAGGAATCATATAGGGTTAGGACCACTAATTGAACATTAAGGATACTGACATGCTCACATTTATTTCTTTGAAGTGTGTGGAAAAAGCACTGAACATTCTAGATAAAGTCCCAAGTGTGTTCAACTGAAATTTTAAGAATCAAAAAGAATTTGATCAAGAATAAGAATTAGTATGGTGTAGTCTAAAGCAGTATTGAAAATGATTTAAGGAAATGGTTATTGAATGTTTCTTATTCTGTCATCTAAAATTTAAAAGTTGCTTAATTGTGTTGGCTAGCAGTTTTGTTTTTAGACTCAATAAGTTAGCTGCCAACCTTTTATTTTTAGAACAATTTATCTTATTGAAAATTCTCATATTCCTTTGTTTATTTTTACCTATTACTATAATCTTATAGTTGCACATCTGTGCTGAGCAGTCGTTGATTTGAATGTTTAGATAAAGCTGGTAGTTTGATCTGTTCTCCTTAGTGCTTGTTTACTTTGGTATCGATATTTTGAGACATTTTTGCACATTGCAGCACAGGCTTGCCTTGAACAACCTCCTGCCCCTCCCCACCTCCCAAGTGTTGGGTTGCAGGTGTTTGTCTCCACAATGTCTTAGTCTGCTCAAGGTTCCCAACCAGGGTGCAGCATACATTGTCATCACATCTTCTGGGCTGTCATTTTGGCTGTGATGGTTATTCAGATATTCAGACTTTTGTGATCTTGGTAGTTTTGAAGAATACTTGTTTTGCATGATATAGATCATTCGGGAGTTTTCTGATACTCAGTTTCATTCTATGACAGGATCTGTAGAGTTTCAGGATGAAATTCTAGCAGGTTAAGTGTCATACTTAGCATGTAACACCAAATCTCTATCCTCTCCCCAGGGATTACTACTGTTGATGTTTCATTGAGATCAACTGTCAGAGCAGGCATCTGTTGGGCGTCTTCTCTGTGAAGTTACATTTCCTCTTTCCTTTCAACACTATACTTTTTGGAAGAAAGATGATATGTGGAGTCCATACTTAATTTATGTTTCATATCCTGCAGAGTAGAGTTATTTACACATTTCAAAAATTCTTCTGCAAGGGGTATTTGTCTATTTCTCCAATTTGTTGGGAGAATTATTTACCTTTGTCTTATGGAATCATATATATATGAACACACACACACACACACACACACACATATATGCATATGTACATATTTGCATATATATATATATATATATTTACTTTGGAATATATTTATTTTTGCTAAAAATATTCAGCTTTCACTATTATGAGCTCTCTTTAGTCAATTGCCTTGTCTCCCACACACCTTATTGTTGTGGATTCTCTTGTTTGCTTTCTTGTTAATTTTTCAATTTTCTATAATTTTTTCATACTAAGTGATGATATAAATACACTCATGTACTTTTGAATAGATTTCCAGGAAGCATTCCTTTGGCAAGGCTCCCCAATTGCTTTTATTAGAACACAGCATTAGAAAACATGATGTAGAAGTTATCTTTTTGGTCTTTTGGGTTCAAACACTTCTTGGCCCTTTACATTAGCAAAGATATGAAATAAGAATGCATATATGATAGTATGTATATATCTACGAATGCTTCTAAGTTTGTCCTCTTTTAAGTGAAATGTGGGTTCATACTGATGTCTTCAACTCCCATTCATCCCAACATGTTAGCTTGTCTTTTTTCTCATGCAAGCAGCAAGAAAACTGACCTCTACCATATTTTATCCATTTACTTGATTGTTTAGTCCTAGTGAATATAACTTAATACTATGTGTTACATGCATCATCATGAAGAACAAATTTATTGTCTGGAGTACAGTTTGCAAATAAACTTATAGACAAGTTGTTTTGCCTTTAACAGATTTTATGCATCCACAACATTATTTGAGTTATTTAGCATCATTGGATTTTTTCTTCTTATTTTTTATTAAATGTAAATACATCACTTGTCCCCTACAACTTTCTCCTTCCAACCTCTCCCATGTCTCCTTCTAGCTCCTTCTATGTAGTCCCCCTCACTCTCTCAAATCTATGGCATATGTGTTTGTGGGTGTTTACTTGTATAAGCATGTACAAATATATAAATACAATCTGCTGAGTCTGTTTTTGTTGTTTATGTGTCTATGATTTCAGGGATGAACACTTTATACTGAATAACTGATTAGGCCATTTGATCTTAAAAGAAGTTAATTCTCTGTCTCTGTCACTCTCTCAGAAGTTCTTAGCTGCCTGTGGTTCTTAGTCTAGTGGTTGAACCCCATGAGACTCGCCCTCTTTTGTGTTAGCATGCCTATTGATATTACCACTACTTGGGTACAACTTAGGCAACTACTTCTTGGAGACAGCATCTCACAGCCCTCCTAGTCCCCTGCCTCATACATTCTTCCTGCCCCCTCTGAGTTGTTTCCTGAGCCTTAGGTGCTTGAAGTCTTGTCATTGTATCTGTTAGGTCCAATCTTCCTATAATCCTTTGATCTCCACATGTGTTGTGGCTTTATGTAATGGTTTCCATTTGCTGTAAATAGAAGCTTCTTTGATGGAGGATGGGAGCTTAACTTATCTGTGGCTACATTGATAAATGTAGAATGCAGTTAGGAATTACGCTGGTCTAGTGAAGTGGCATTAATAGGTTCTGTTATAAGAGATGTGACCTCACTAGCCCTGGGTGGCTGGCTAGGTTTCCCCCCACTAACCCTGGGTACTTGGCTATGTTCCTCCCCACTAGCCCTGGGTAGTTGGCTAGGTTACTAGAACCCACATGATTTTCCAATGTGTTTTTACAATAACATTGCTAGACAGAGTAGGACTAGAAGCAACATAGTTCAATATAAAGGCATTATATCACAAACCCACAACTAACCTTATCCAAATGAAGAAAACCTCAAAACACTCCCATTAAAATCAGGAATGAAACAGTGATGGCCATTTTTCCTCCTCATTTTTAATATAGTGCTGGCAGCACTAGCTGGAGTAATTAGACAAGATAGGGAAAATAAAGATATACAAAATAGGAAAAAAGAGGTATAATATACCTGTTTGCAAAGGATATATTATACATAAGAGATTACAAAACATTCACAAGAAAACATCCAGAAAAAATGATCAACAATTTCAGCAAGAAGACAAGATACAAAATCATTTCGCAAAACCTGTAGCCTTTCTGTATATCACCAACATGTCAAGAAAGAGATCAGCAGAAACACTCCTATTTACAAAGCCTCAGAAACAAGGAAAGAGCTTGGCTATACCTAACCAAGAAAAGAACTCTATAATAAAAATTCAAATCTCTGAAAGAAGAGATTAATAAAGACACTAGAAAAAGGAAAGACAGCCCATATTCCAGGATCATATCACAAATGATATTGTGAAGATCACCATTCTACCAAAAAAAGTACAGATTCAATATAATCCATATCAAAATACTTACATTTTCACATACATATGAAAAAGATACACTAAAATTCATGTGGAACCAGAAAAGATGCCAGATAGCCAAAGCAATCCTATTCACTGTTTTGACAAACAGTAGCTTTTCTGCTGTTTTTTGGCCATCATAATGGGTTGGAAAGGAATGAGGTTGGATACACATTAGTCAAGGACTGAAATGGCATGTTGCTACTCCATTCAAAGAACATGGGTTTCTGGGAAGTTCTGTGAAATAGAATTTGTAACATGCCTTACATGAAATGGTGTAACTTCTGAAAATGTTTTCTATAACATGTTGATAAATAGCTTATATCATAGATTTGGAAAAGCTTGCTAAGAAACCAATACATTTCTTTTGGATGATTATTTAATATACCTTTAGCACAGTGTCCTTATATATTAGATGGGAATGTTAACATATTTCACAGAATTTATTTGAAAATTAAATGGAAAATTCATAGAAAGACCTTAGGACAATGGATTTCCTTTTATAAGCATTCAAAATAATATTTATTATTATTGTTACCTTATTTTCTTTATTACTACTGTTGCTAAAGCAATATGAATGCAGATGTAAGATTTTACTCTAACATCTTTTGGTTCATGGTTTGTTTTTTATTTAATGTCTTTCCTTCCGTAGCTTTCATCTTATCTTCTTCTACTGCTTATATGGTCACTCTACATAATTTCCAAATCCTCCACTACATCCTTGTGTGATGCATTTCATGTTATACTTTGAATCAGAATTATCTGCAAATATGCCATCCCCATTAAGAAGATTAAATATTCTATTCATTAATATCCTTATCAGGGAACCTGGGCATAGAGTGGTACCCAATAAATATTGGAGGATGGAACTTAAAGCAATCTAAATTATGAAGGACCCAAAAGACCTTCCTGATTTTCTCTTATATAATATCTGCAACATTTTGTGTTTCTCACACATTCAGCCTCTAGTTGTTTTCTCTTTCTCCAAGTCCATAGTGTCTTCTACAATTGTGGCAAAGCACACACTGTTCATGGGTATCCTTATTTCTTGTATGATAACTTTTAAGTTACATATATGACTATCCAAGATGCAATCTCCCTCTCAAGCTTTTTACAAACTACGGGCCCAGGTTGGTGGTGGGTGAGACATAGATATACGCAGACAGAAGGATTCTTATTCAATCAACACACTCAGTTTACTTAACATAACATTGACATCATATGTAACTTTGTCTTTATCACATGCAGGTTGTCTGTCTGCACCTATGAAAAACAAGATGAGCCCTTGGAGAAAAGACAGTACAACTTATTAATACCATTAAGCAGCCCTCTGGATCCAGCTGTGACTCAAGCCAGAGCTACACATGGCTTTCCAATTATACAAACCAACAAATCATCTTTCATTTATCCTTAAGTTAATTGTAAGTTAGGATTCATTTTTGCAACTGGAAGAATTTTGATTAATCCAAACAAGTTGCTTCAGTTTCTACTCTTTGTTTGAAATATCCCATTGAAAGTCACTTAAAATAAAAAAAACGTGGTTTTTCTTTCCCTACAGTCAAGTGCAAAGTCTTACTCTGTGCTTCATTATTACGTGAGATTTTACTAAGACAAATACACATATCTGAATCCATCAAGATTAGAGAAAAACACAATCATACAGTGAAGGATGCAATTATTTGGCTTATAAACTTATAGGATAAGCTTTGGTTGTCCTATGATGAGTCATAAACATTAGTAAGAACTGTATACATATGTACTGAGGTATACTTAGAGGATTTCTTCCTTCAAGAGCTCACAGTCTAGCTGATAAGATGAAACATATACACAAACCCAAGAACAATAGACCACAATTATTTATCTAGTAACATATCTAAGATGCTTGGGATATTAACGGGTAAGAAACACTGAACAAGAGGAATGGGAAATTAGTTGGTTGCTATGACATTGCCAAAGCTCAATGGCTGAAAGCAAAAGCAAATGTGTATTTGAAGAGACTATTCATCCATTTGATTTGGCAGATGATCCCCACCAGTGAGTGATAGATCATGAGATGGAGAAGGATTTCCCCATACTTGGAATGCTAAAACAAATAGTTATATTTTTATTTTCTGGCAAGAATGGTGACTCAAATATTTGGGTCAGATGGGAGCTGTAATGTCATTAAGGCCATGTTGATATTTCATGATACATGTTTATAGTGAAAATGTTCTAGAAAATGTTAGGGAAGACACTAGATGAAGGAGCGGTGTCAGGAGCTCTTGTGACATTTGAGGCCTGAAGTGATGAGTGTTCAGGTACAATTAGTGATGATGTGAAGGATGGACAGAAGACACGTGAGATGAAGGCAAATTTGGAAGAATGGTTAGAACCCTAAGTCAGACTGGATGAGAAGTTAGAAGCAATGGATTTTAAGTTAGAATGCAAAGTATAATGGGATAGGGTTAGGAAAGGAAAGCACCTAACTGGATGAATCCTGCTGCAGTTGTATGTTTTCTTACTTTGTCATATAATTAACATCTTTCTCTAACTGTGAAATATATGCTCCTTTACCTGAAGGGCCATTTGAGGTTTATCTGTAATGTAATATTTAACATTTAATATGGTAGCTCACCCATAACAAGGACTCAATAAATATTTGCCAAAGTAATGATTATTTAACAGCTACAATGTAACCTATTATTTGCGTGGAAAACAGTATATTGGGGGCATATAGAATAAAAAAATAACCGTTCATACAAAGTTACAAAGCCAACATTTTTTTCCAGCTTTATTGAAGTATGATTGACAAAATAAAATGACATTTTTGGTATGTACTTTGCAATGTTTTCATACATATCTATATATCTATATAGGTATAGATATAGATATTTGTTTCTATATTCATAAGCCATGAAAATGACTACTATATTAGCTAAGGTTACTACTACTAGTACTGTGATGAAACATTGTGATCAAAGGGTGTTTGAGGAGGAAAGGGTTTATTTCACTCACAGGTCTGGTCCATATAACAGTGAAGGCAGGAATTCAAGCAGGGCAGAAACCTATAGGTAGAGGCTATGACAACACCATTAAATGCTCACTACGTTGCTCCTTATAGCTTGTTCAGTCTGCTTCTTTATAGAATCCAGAACCACCGACCCTGGGGTGACATCAACCATAATTGTCTGGGGCCTCCCACATCAGTCACTAATTTCCTTCCCCTAACTGGACTGCCTGGTTGGGCTTTAGAGGGAGAGGATGCTCTTAGTCTTGCTTTGACTGGATCTCCCAGGGCAGGATGGGATACAAGCAGGGTTTTCCCTTCTCTGAGGAGAGGGGGAGGGGCAGTGGGGAGAGGGACTGGGAGAATAGGAGAGAGGGCTGACATTGGGATGTAAAGTGAATACAGAAATTATAAATAAATGAAACAGTAAAGAATTTAAATATAAGACCTTACAAAATAAAGAACAGAAAAAAAAATTAAGAAAGGAAGGAAGTACACTACAGGTTTGGTTTTCTTACAACTCAGTCTTAGGAAGGCATTTTTCAACTGTCATTTTCTCCTCTCAGATGATCAGAGCTTGGGTTGAGTTGACATAAGATTAGCCAGCACGTTGCTGTTATCAACTCATTTAATATATTCATTACTTGCTTTTGTGATGAGGACATTTAAGACATGTTTTAACAACTTCCAAGTATATGGAACACAATTATTAACTATAGTCAACATGGTGTGTTTTAGAACTTAAGAGTTTACTCATATTCATATGTGTATGGGATAGAGAACCCTGGACTCACCTATTCAGCTAGACTGATTGATTGTCAAGACCAAGAGGTGCTCCTGTCTCTGGCTTTACAGCTCTAGGATTAAAGGTGTGTGCCATTGCATGTAGTTTTATGTAAATATTGGATCAAACTTAAGTTTTCATGCTTTGACAGTAAATGCTTTAGCAAGTGAGCCATCTCTCTAGGCCTGTAACTGACTTATAACTAAAAACTTGCACACTGTGACCAGTATGTCTTCATTTATGTTTTTAAATATTTTTATTAAACTGATAATTTTTTACAATATACAACTCAGTATTGACATTTTTAAGTCATCAAAATAATTTATAATAGTTAAATACCTCTTCTTTTTTTAAATTTTTTTCTCTTTATTAGATATTTTCTTCATTTACATTTCAAGTGTTATCCAGAAATTTCCCCTTACCCTCCCCCATCCCCGCCCTGCTCCCCTACCCACCCCCTCCCACATAATGGCCCTGGCATTCCCCTGTACTGGGGCATATAAAGTCTGTATGACCAAGGGGCCTCTCCTCCCAATGATGGCCAACTAGGCCNTTTTCCCCACTTTCTCCTCTATAAGTTTCAGTGTCTCTGGTTTTATGTGGAGATCCTTCAACCACCACTTAGACTTGACCAGTTCTTTCCAGGAGGAATTTGGGTATGAAGAACTGTGGCTCATGGTCAGCTCCTGGGTGCAGACAAAAACCACGAGTATCCTGTCTCCAGCTGATTCTTGGTTCCTGTGTCCTGATGATTGTAGGAGGGTCCCAGTTGTGCAGAACTTGAGCAGAAGTGGTGGTCTTACTGTGCTCACAGGTCTGTCGGCATTTCTGGGAGACCAGCTCTCTCCAGAAGGTATTTGGGTATGGAGTGCTGTGGCATGAGATCAGCTCCTGGTGCACATTCTTTGGTTCTTGGTAAACACTCTTCTACTGGGGCCTGAGGAGTACAACTTTCTTACTCTACATGTAAGGTAAACTGTCCTTCTGTGTCTAGTTCTTCTTACTTTGCATGATTCCCTTCAGGTTCATCTGTATTGTTACAATAATCAGAATTTTTGGGCTCCATACAAAATTTTACACCATGTGTACATGTATCCACACATTCTTCACTCTTCCTTACCCCAGATTTTCTCCATTTGTCTGTTGACAAGCAGTCATTGATTTTGTATCTTGCCTATTGTAGATAAAGTTGTAACAAAAATATAAGTAGAGGTTTATCTACTTATAAAAATTTCATTTTCTTTGGAAATATGTCCAGCAGTATAATTGTTAGATGATATATTAGTTCTATTTTTTAACTTTTGAAGACCATCTCTATACTTCTGTAATGGTTGTATCAACTTATATTCTCACAAACAGTATAGAAACATCCCTTTTATAAATTCTCGTCCTTTCCAGCACATGTTATATTTTGTCTTATTTTTTTCTTACAGCCATTCTTTAAAAAGCAAGGTAATAACTCACTGTGATTTTGGTTTGCTTATCTGTGATAATTTGTGATGTTCATGTCTCTTCATATACTGGCTGGCCATTTATGTGTCTTTATATGTTTATTCGGGTATTTTGCCCATTTTCTAATTGGTATTATTATCTTCTTGTTATTGAGTTGTATGAAATGTACCCTGGATATCCATGCATAATGGATATACATTTTGCATATATCTTTATCTCATTCTGTATGTAGCTCTTGATTTTGTCATTCACGTCTTCTGTGTCAAACTGCAAAGGTCAAGTAAAAGGGGCTTTGTTCCTATATTTTGTTTCTTTGCTTGTTTGCTTGTTTTTAAAGCTTGGGGAGCATTTGATAAGAACTGGCAAGAAAATAAAGCAGACAATCTTTAAATCTTGGCAACTGGCAGGAGAGAGAAAAAAAATCAAGAAACTTCTGCTTTTCAAAATTAGGTTCTTAGGAAAAAGGCATATTCAGCTTTGGAGATGCAGGGTAGGAAGTAAGAATTTGGTGTCCCAAGTTGTAGGCTCAGCATGGACCCAGGGGCATTTGCGAATTGAATTAAGGTGTTCTCCTTGAAGATGGTAAGTGATTAAAGACAAAGGCTCTGTGGAGGGAAGAAGTCCAGTCTGCAATTATTGCCTTGTGTGCTCTGAGGGCTGCTCAGTGGAAGTTGAGGCTTCAGTGACGGAATGTGGGTGTGCAGGGAAGGAAAAGGTTCATTAAGAAAGGAAAAATGCTCTCCCAAGTCGAGTCAGCTCAGGATTGGAGGCCCCAAAGGCTTCAAGTTTATGTTTAAATCTTTAATTCATTGTGAGTTGTTTTTTTGTGTGTATAGTGTAAGAATCAATGACTGTGTGCTCCTTTTGTATGTGTATTTCCAGCTTCTGATGATTAGACTATATTTTCATCCTCCACCCAAAGTATAAAACAGCACCTTCAGGAAAACATACATTATACTGACAAATGTTGTAAGTAGGAGAATAAACCATCACATGCGTCCAGGAATCAAAATACAATGGAAAAGCCTCTTTGTACTAATAAATTCTTCACTGAGGAATAGTTTGCTCAATGTTATCATGATAACAGTTTCCAAATTTTATTTTAGTAATAGGAATTTGTCCATTAATTCTGGTTAATAAAATTTTGGACTCAGCCCCAAATTCACATGCTGTCTGTATTTCTAGGAAGCTATGTAATTTTAGGCAAGCCACTTTACCCCTTTGAACTTTAGTTTTTATCTGTAGAGATAATGCTACCCCTTTACACTATGGGTGTGACCCTTAAGTGAGACGGATATAGAGTTAACTGTGTGCTTGACTAATTGGTGTGCTTCCTGCAATCATTTGTATTATTACTGTTGTAACAACTATCAACGTCACACAAGAACTTTTTATAGGAGTCTTTATGTTGCATGCATCTTATACCTAATGTGCCACAGGTTGCAGCTCAGCAGAGATGTTCGCAGAATTGAATTAAGGTTTTCTTGTTGACAATGGTAAGTGATTACAAGCAAAGGATCTGAGGAAGAGTCCAGTCTTTGGAACTATTGTCTTGTGTGCTTTAATTTCAGGCTTAAAAATGTGAAGTCAAAAGAATCTTTTAAAATAAACACTCCATGAGTAAATGCATCTCACTACTTAAATTGAGATATTTCAGGAAAATAAGGAAGGTGATCTTTACAACTACTTTGCTAAAAATAGACTTCTGTTCTAAAATTGCTGCCATATATGCAATTGTGGGGCCCTTTTATAATTCTGGTGATTGGGTTGTCATTGTGACATTATGAATTTATGCATAACAGGTAATGTATACACAGAGAGAGAGAGAGAGAAAGAGAGAGAGAGAGAGAGAAACAGAAACAGACAGATAGACAGACACACCACTTGACTTCTTTGAGGACAAAGGACAAAGTATGTGGGATAATTTGCTATGGTGCAGTGAGGTGGGTTTTTTTTTGTTGTTGTTGTTGTTTTTTGACATGGATCATGTAGCTGTGTTATTTGGGAAGGTCAGCAGCATTGCTACTTCTGTTGTGAATGTTTCTTTTAAAATAATATATTAGAGAAGTGATTTCAATGATAATATACCAACATGAAATTGATGGCTTATTTGGAAAATATTTTCCCACCAATTATTGTTGCAATGAAAGCTGAGAATGCTCCTTATTTTCCTCCTCAACTGAAATCCACCTTTTCTGAGCCTACACTGAACCTGTAATACTTATGGCAGGGGTTACCATAGCAACCTGTATTGATGTCACCAGCTCAGGCTTCTGACTTCATTGCATAATGGGGTAGAAAGTGGATTTGCAGCAGAAACACCCTGCTAAGGAGCAAGTATCTTGATTCACAGCAAAGAGGACAAAGAAAAGCTGCAAGCTCTAAGGGTTGAATGCTGGATTGTGAGTCAGATCGCCTGAGTTCTTATTTTAACCGCGCCTCTCACTTGTTGCCTTGCTTTGAGTAATGTTTACATGTGTGCACTGGGAATTGAAGAAAAATGTCTCCTGTCTGGGACGGACAGGGCAGGGAAATACTCAGAGTACCAAAATGTTTTGTTTATTAGAAATCTAAATAAAGCTAAAATGCCCTAAAATTGAGAAAAAAAATAATTACTAATGTTCTATAGTACTTCGGTAAATAGCTAGCTCAGAAAGAGATACTGAAGTAAGAGCCACCTTGCTAGGCTTTCTTAGTTTACCTTGCAAGGTGGTATTGCTAAAACAGTAGCAGCAACCACAAAAACAAACAGATTGATACTTCAGTGTTTATTTCAGAAAAAGAAAGCAGAAAACTCATAAATGAGTTTCACTCTATGCAGCTGTGTTCATTTAAAGGTTGTTTTGTGGCATTCAATGTGAAGTTAAACATTAATGTGTCTATTAATTTGTGAGATGCTTCCTATGTGTATATGGTACCCATTGTAAGAATTAGTTCTCGCAGGGCAGTGGTAGCACATGCCTTTAATCCCAGCACTTGGGAGGCAGAGGCAGGCGAGTTTGTGAGTGAGTTCGAGGCCAGCCTGGTCTACAGAGTGAGTTCCAGGACAGCCAGGGCTACACAGAGAAACCTGTCTCAAAAAACCAAAAAAAAAAAAAAAAAAAAAAAAAAAGAATTAGTTCTCAAGTTTACTACGGCAATGTTGATCCTCATTAGAAAATGAGGAAATGGTCCTGCTAATTTAAAATAATAAAAAAAAAATCCTAAAAGTAATTATGTCCCATTTCAAAGAAAAAGTGAACTTCTCCATTTGTCTAACCTATACATTTCATTCATCTCATACTTTTCATTATACACTGAATTACAGAACTGAGATAAGAATATATTTTTATTTGAAAAGGCATTAAAACAATCAGTTTGCTCTTCAGAGACTATGGTGGAATGAGACACAGCCTTTAATTTTTAATGTAAAGTAATATGGTTAGACATCTTAATAAAGGGAGCTATGGCCTTTCATACCCTTATCCAGATAGTCAATACTTTCAAATCATCTGCAAAATATTACTATGCCATAAAACTTCATTATTTCCAATCTGTATTGATTATTCCCCATGAGTACATCATTTTTCAAGTCTTGGGAAATTTTTAGCTAATATTGAAAAATGTAGAGTGTGTTACAAGATTGGCATGTGTTTCTAAATAAGCAGAACTGCAAGTGATGTCAGCTGACATGTTTACATGCTTCTTAAAAGCTTGCAAAATCATTTTAAAAACAGAATGCCAACAATAGTGTTTTATAGAATATCTAAGAATGCATATTATCTTTTTTAAAGATAGGATCATGTGTATCTCATTAGGGAAAAAAGTCTTTTGTATAAACAAAGGAAAACATGTGAACTTAATACAACAGATTTTAACTGAGAATGTCTTAAGCATAATTTGTAACATTTGTGAAAGAACAGATAGGTCAATATATTTTTAAAATCTTGGGCTCAGAAGAGGAATACTGATTTGGTTGTTACTCTCTCCACTCTACTTGCTCTCAGTGTCAATCCCACTATT
The DNA here is from genome assembly GCA_902729485.2 of Mus minutoides. Lineage (NCBI taxonomy): Eukaryota > Metazoa > Chordata > Mammalia > Rodentia > Muridae > Mus > Mus minutoides. The sequence goes on from LR749507.1 coordinate 4,440,796, forward strand.
CCTTAAATATAGTTGTTTGAAGGACCTAAGACTAAGCAAGTACTGCAAAATCACAGACACCAAAAATTCATGATGAGAGAGAGACACAGAGAGAGACAGAGACAGAGAGAGAGAGAGAGAGAGTCAAAGACCCACACACAGAGACAGAGAGGGTCTGTGATGTATTCATCATATGATCTGATACATTCTGATGACTCTCCCTAAGTTAACCATCAGAAGAATTTAAACCTCTGTTACATGCTTGCACTTGGTGTATTATTACATCAGTTTGTCTTGATCTATCTCAATGACTTCCATTCAGAGTCATCCCTCTGTCAATCCTTGGTAATTCTGCAAAATCCATCTATCAAGTTCTGTTCTTTTGGCAAAGCTTGTAACTATAAACTAAATTTAGCTGCCAATGGTGATTCAGTTAAACTCACTTAATATTTTGAAATGTTATGGTGTTTGAAAGTAGTCTAAGAATATTTATAAAACTTTGCGGAGTGACATTGCTTTGAAAAGTGAAACAATTAGGAAACAAAATCAAGTGCATGCTATGAGTCTGTCAAAACTGTATGCAGAAGATCTGATGAAATTCCAGAAAGAGGGTAATCAGGTGTAATGGTGTTGTGTATGAAAAGAGCATTGCATAGTAGAAGATGCACTGAAGTGAGCATTGCATAGTAGAAGATGTACTGAAGTGAGCATTGCATAGTAGAAGATGCACTGAAGTGAGCATTGCATAGTAGAAGATGCACTGAAGTGAGCATTGCATAGTAGAAGATGCACTGAAGTGAGCATTGCATAGTAGAAGATGCACTGAAGTGAGCATTGCATAGTAGAAGATGCACTGAAGTGAGTGTTCTTTGTCTTCTTCATTGTTATAGCTCACCATCTTGTTCTTAGTCTCTTCTTTCATGAGCAAATCATTCATGTTTATTGTTGACACATTATGTAAAATAGCTAGGAACATAAAGGACGGCGTCATGATTGAACAAATGTTTATTCCATGTACTGCATATTATTTCTCACAAGATTTTAGGTAATGGGGCTGGAAAGTTGGCCATGCAGTGAATAGCACTTACTGTTCTTGCAGAGTACCCGAGTTCAGTTCCCAGCACCTGTATCCTGTAGCCCACAATTGTCTGACTTCCATCTCTAGGGGATCCAATACTCTTTTATGACCTCTACAGGTACCTGCACACATACGTACATACTGACAGGCACAAACCATGCATTAAAACTTAGGTTTAAGTATAAGGTTCAAACATCATCTTTTTATGAAATGATTATATACTCTTCACATTGGTTTGTAAGTTACTATTTTTATATAGCAGTATTATGTGACTAGGTTTTTATATTTATCGACATTTAACTTAAATAACATAAAGTTATATATATATTTTAAAGATTTATTTTATTTATTATATGTAAGTACATTGTAGCTGTCTTTAGACACTCCAGAAGAGGGAGCCAGATCTTGTTACGGATGTTTGTGAGCCACCATGTGGTGGCTGGGATTTGAACTTATCACCTTCTGAAGAGCAGTCGGGTGCTCTTACCCGCTGAGCCATCTCACCAGCCACCACATAAAGTTATATTAAGATAAATATACCTAAATGACTTAATCATTTTGATAGCATTTTCTTAATCTATTGCTGACATCACGTATATATTAAAATTTACATATATATAAAAGGATCTATGTACATATGGAATTTTAGCTTTCTTTTTAAATTTTTTATTATATATATTTTTTTATTTGCATTTCAAATGTTATCCCCTTTTGTGCTTTCCCCCCACAGAACCCCCCTATCTCATTCCCCTCTCCCTGCTTCTATGAGGTGTTCCCCTACCCACACATCCCCACCCTACACTGAGGCATCAAGCTTTCACAGGACCTCTCCTCCCATTGATGCCCAACAAGGCCATCCTTTGCCTCATATGCAGCTGGAGCCATGGGTCCCTCCATGTGTACTCTTTGATTGGTAGTTTAGTCCCTGGGAGCTCTGGGGGTGGGGGTGGGGGATGGGGGTTCTGGTTGGTTGATATTTTTGTTCTTCCTATGGGGTTGCAAACCCCTTCAGCTCTGTCAGTCCTTTCTCTAACTATTGGTCAGGCTCTGGCAGGGCCTCTCAGGAGGCAGCTATATCAGTCTCCTGTCAGCATGCACTTGTTGCTATCCACAGTATTGTCTGGATTTGGTGGCTGTATATGGGATGGATCCCCAGATCAGGTAGCCCCTGGATGGCCTTTCCTTTAGTCTCTGCTCCACACTTTCTCTCCTTTTTTCCTCCCATGTGTATTCTGTCCACCCCTCTAAGAAGGACCGAAGCATCCACATTTTGGTCTTCTTTCTTCTTGAGCTTCATGTGGTCTCTGAATTGTATCTTGGGTATTCTGAGTTTTTGGGTTAATATCCACTTATCAGTGAGTGCATACAATGTGTGTTCTTTTGTGATTGGGTTATCTCACTTATGATTATATTTTTTAGTTCCATCCATTTGCCTAAGAATTTCATGAAGTCATTGTTTTTTAAAGCTCCGTTGTGTAAATATATCACATTTTCTGCATCCATTCCTCTGTTGAAGGACATCTGGGTTCCTTCAAGTTCCTGGCTATTATAAATAAGGCTACTATGAAGATAGTGGAACATATAATCCTGTTTCTTTTATATATAATCTTAAACTATTGTATGACTTTTACATTGAGAGAGTGTTCAAGTTATTTGATGTATAATTGGTAGATGCTAAATTATTTTGACTGTAAAACCCTAGAAAGTGGAATTGCTAGAAGAGAAAGGTTATAAATTAAAAGAATTGTAATGCTTATTTTTAAAGTGGTTCCCAGAAACAAATGAATTGATAGTCATAAAAGTGAAACTTGTTTGATCTTAGCAAATTGTTAGAGGAAAATACTATTTACAACAAACGCATGTCCTTCACTTGGGATTCTCGTGGCACTGGACAGTTTTTATTTGTGCATTAAATTCAATTCCAAAGAAACCCAAAACATTTGTTCCTATAGCCGTTTGCTGTTCCTTCTCGATGCCTTTTGTTTTTACGTGTACAATCTGTTAATCCACTCATACTTTCTGTTCTGGGTTTCATACCATCCAAATGAGGAGATGACACAGTCCATAATGTATTTCCTGTGCACTGGCATCAACGAGGGTACATGTCTTTAATTCTACAACTGGGGAGATGGAGACAGGAGAATTCCTACCTTAATTGCCAAGTCCCAGGTTGAGTCAGAGAAATTTTCTCAAAAGCTAAGGTGGAAAGTGATTGAGTAAGACACCTAACATGGACCTCAGGGATTCACATGCATATGCACACAAGTTCACACACGTGCACATGTGTAAACATGCACAAGATACACATTTGTCTACTTTTCCTGGTATTTTCATTTATTTAATCTGTTATATATATTCATGTAACCTGTTGGAATAGAGTTAAGTTTCATGTGAAAATTCTCCAGTTGTTTTACATTTCTTCTTTTTCATAACATGACTTTGACAGCTTCTTGGCCTTCTGCCTCAGATTAAGTTATATGCCCCCAGTTTGTCTGTGGCTTTTATAATTATGTTCCATGATCTAATGTTGGTATTGTACTGCTTTATTTATTAATTATTGCTTAAAGCCTTTGGTATTACTGTGATAACCTAATAAAAAGAATTAGAAAACATCTGCTATGTCTGCTGTGGTTCAGTGAGTATAGATAATGAAAATATCATGCCCTCTTGTTTTGTTTGTCCTGCTGTTTTTGTCCTAGATGCTAAGTTTTAGTCTATTTTATTTTTAATTTTCTGAGATTAGTTTATTCTGGGCATTATAAAAATTTGTCCAGTAAATGCTTTTTCAATTTTTTTACATACCTACCCAGTTAATTTTGCTTTTAAATGTATTGGCATGCATTAACTATGAATATTATTATATATAAAGGTGCATTATATTATGACATTTTCATACAATTGCATAATATGTTTCAATCATT
>LR749507.1:4444873-4538722 GCA_902729485.2 Mus minutoides
ATATATATATATATATATATATATATATATATATATATATATATCAGGGTTGATTGTCTTTCTATTGTACAACCAGTAAGGGGACTCATCTCTAGGAGAGGTTAATTCATTCTCTCTCTCTCTCCCTCTTTCTCTCTCTCTCAGCAGTCATCAGATGCCTTTAGTTTTGTCTAGGGTCTAAACTCCATAAGATTGCCCCCCCTTTAATGTTAGCACATCTATTGCATGCCATTGTTCTAGTCTTGATTATGTAGCCATTTCTATGAGAGATTTCTTGGGATTCTGGCTCTTACATACAGTCTTTCCTTCCTTTCTCCAGTCATGTTTTCTTTTTTCTTTTTTCTTCTTCTTTTTTTTTTGTGATTCCACGTGAGAGAGGTTTATTGAGCGGGTCAGGGGGAGGGCAGAGGAGAAAGAGAGAAAGAGAGGGGAGAGAAGAGAGAGAAGAAAAAAGCCAGTCATGTTTTCTAAGGCATAGATGCAGGAGTCACAGTGTAGAGGTATCTTATGGGGGTGGACTCCCCGGGATCTGTTGATTTCAGCATCCTGTCTAATTTTGTTATTGTTGACAGTGGTGGTAGTGATGTGGTAGTGGTAATGCTATTCACTTACTAGCTTTTTCTTAGGAGAATTCAATATATATATATATATATTTCCATCTGCCCTAGAAAGAGCCTACAACAGGCCAAAGTTCAGATGGAAGATGCCACCACTTTGTGAACCAGTAAATTTTGTTGGAGTTAATTACAGGAATATGGATGAGGGGTTACTTAGAGGAGCAGAAATAACTCAAGGACAATTGTATTATCAAAGCCAGCCCCAGCACAGGTAAGAGCTCACGAAAACTTCTGGGTAACCTGGTGCCTACAGCCATCTCAGCAGATAGGATAATGCCTTTGCCTGTGACTAAGTCAGTCTAAATTGCCTTTGGGCATCTGGGCTGGTTTCTTTTATCTGAGAATGACTCTCAATAGTCTTGGTTACTCTTGGGAAGGGAATTTGCTCTACTTTAAATTATTTACCTTCCACACTAATGAGCTTTCTTAGTATGTTTCTATCTCAGAGGAAACACCATTTTTCTGTAAAGAGAGGCTTCTTCTAATGAAACTTCTTTCTGATTTCATGTCTCTTGTGTTTTCCCTTGTGATGCATTGGATTTTATTAAGGCTATCTGCAGGAACACAGGTGAGATCCTGGGCTCCATACAAGGGATTCCACCAGTGAATAAAATGCCTCCATCTTCCCTTCTCCTCCCCCTTCCCCTCCTTTTCCCTTTCCCTCCCCAACCCTCACATCCATCTTCAGTTGTCTGTAGATTCTCAAAGAGTAGTGAACCCTGTGTGTTCCTGCTCCTCCACAGGGCATTGACAGGCTCAGTTAAGTGTAGATCTTATGCAGATATTCATAGCTGCAATTTTATGGTTTTCTTTTGTCTTTTGCTGTCTAATGCAGATTGGGAAAAATTAGAGACTTAAAATAAGATGAAAGGATGGATTATCCAGAGACTACCCTACCAGGGGATCCATCCCATAATCAGTCACCAAACCCAGACTCTATTGCATATGCCAGCAAGAGTTTGCTGAAGGGACCCTGATATAGCTGTCTTGTATGAGGCTATGCCAGTGCTTGGCAAATACAGAAGTGGATGCTCACAGTCATCTATAGGATGGAACACAGGGCCCCCAATGGAGAAGCTAGAGAAAGTACCCAAGGAGCTGAAGGGGTTTGCAACCCTATAAGAGGAGCAACAATATGAACTAACCACAACCCCCAGAGCTCATGTCTCTAGCTGTAAATGAAGCAGAAGATGGCCTAGTCGGCCATCATTAGGAAGAGAGCTCCCTTGGTATTGCAAACTTTATATGCCCAATACAGGGGAACATGAAGGCCAAGAAGTTGGAATGGGTGGGTAGGGGAGCAGAGCAGGGGGAGGGTATAGGGAACTTTCAGGATAGCATTTGAAATGTAAATTAAGAAAATATCTAATAAAAAATAAGCATTGTTTTATTGTCTCTTGTAATTTTGTAGATTGAGGCCTCAAATAAAATGCCCAGATCATTCTGTTGCCTATGTGGTATTGACTTCTCTATCTGGTGACATGAAGATGGTACTATTGGGTTCCTAGAGTCCAGGACAATTTCTGTTTCTTGGGGTTTGGTGAGGGCATACGAAGTGCTTAACCTAGTTTCCTCATTTCTTGCAGCATAGAACTTCTCCTCATGTCCCCCACTGAAGAATATTAGCCATATGCCTTTTGTTGTAACCAATTCTACAAGATTGTTCCAAGGGACAGAAAATAGAAGTTCCAAGTCCTCTAAAAGCCCAGATACACCTCTCCAAAACCTTCATGCCTGCCATAAACTTTCTCAATGCAGCTTAGATTTCCCAGAGGGTAAATACATCCCTTTTCTCAAAGAGTTAGGGAACAAAAATTTAAAGTAATTTTAAAAATCCGATTACATTCATTTATTGTCTATTATGTTGTAGGTTTTTATTTTGGCAATCTTTTCTTAATTTTAACTTTTGCCTCTTTATTTATATTCTTGGGTTCTCACACCCCAGGATCTAAAACTGGAAGCTGAAATCCTGTTCACCATTTGCTTTCTCCTAGTCACTTTCCTCTTCCTTCTATCTTCTTTTTCTCTTATTACTCCTCTTTTCCTCCTCCCCTTTCTTCTCCTTTTTTTTTTTTTTTTTTTTTTTTTTTGGTGAAACATGTTTCTTATGTAACCTAAGCTGACATAAAATCACCATGTAGTTGATGTCAGCCTTGAATTCCTAACCTCCTCAATCCTTCAGTATCTACTAGACAGGCATGTGTCACCATGCTGTCGACCAATTTTTCTCCCCATACAAGGACAAAGGGTATGTGTTTTGTCACATGCCTTTCAAAATTTCATCAGTCCTGATCATTTGTTTCTCATCCGTTGACACGTAGTGTCTTTATGCTTTCATCTTTTTTTCCGTAATTCCTCTTTCCTATGTTACTTCTTTTTCTCTGACTCATTAGGTAATTTCTTCAGAGAAGCCTTTGCATTTCCTAATCCTCCATCTGGCTCTATGTAAGGTGTAAGCTAACTCAACTAGAAAATTTTGTTATGGTTATTTTTATTATGATTTTTATTCTAAAATGTTTAGAAATAATACTTAATAATTAAATATAAGTATTTGGATAAAGTTTTATCTTGCTTTGCATTTTCATTATTTCTTTAAATATTTTACTTGTATTTTATTTGACAATTTTTTTATTTTACAACTGTTGGGTTTCCAAACATGCTGTTTACTTTCTGATTTGTGCTCATGGTGGTGACTTGAGTATCTATTCAGTTTTTACAGTGACTTCATAGTCTATGGAATACCATGGAAAGAAGGCCTATAGATACAGCTTTTGTGAATAGATAATGTTGCCTTAATTTGGGGGAGTTGGGAAAACAATGCCACATTTATTCTCAAAGGAAATGTTGCCCATGTTCTCACGAAGAATGAAAACAGCTGGAAGTGAGTGGCAGCCCTGGGTAGTGTGAACTGTGACCCAGATATGCAGGGCACCAGGGAAGATCTATTTTCCTAGTGCTGACTCTTACACATCAAGACAAGTGCTTGACCACTGAGCCACACTCCAATGCCTGAAGCCCAATTATCAATGAATCAGATATTCTTGCAACTTGCTGAATTAAGATGGTGAGTAGGACCAGGAAACCCATTCCCCAAGGAACTTAAGTATGTGTAGCATTTAAGGACCTAAAGATGAAAGAAGAACTCAACCAGTTAATAAATCAACAAGAGTACTGTAATTACTGCTAACGGGATTCCAAGCATCTAGTCTTATAGACTTACTGTTATAATCCATAGGAATGTTTCTTGTTACGTTATCTTCTTACTAAGAGCACATTTGCATTACTAAGTTTCATAACCTGCATAGTCTGTGACCATCACTGCCTTCTGCTATATTAGACAACTCTGATAAACCTGTTTGCAGTCTTTCAGCTTCTTGTGACTAGTTTCAACAAGTATGGTGGGGAATATCATGGCATATTCTAGTTGATTTTCCTTGGGATAACTTGACAATGTCTAGCTTGAATGATAAGCTGTGTTCCCTGTGACATCTAAAACCAGGGACTTTCATGCTGACCTCAAGGTGCAAGTCATTTTGCTTAGTACCCACAAATGTTCTGCCTGCAATTTTAGTGGCTTAAGTTCTAGGAGAAAAAATATTGACTAATTACTTTCTCAAAGAAAAATACACAAATAGTTTTCCTTTCCTCTCAACTTCTATGATCCTGAGCTGTGGATGATCTTGCTTTTCACAGCTTAGATCTATGACATAAGGCTGTCTTCATTAGTGCTTTCTAGTGCAGCAAGGAACTAATTTTTTATATTCTATATGCCATAGCTATATATACTACATATCAGAGCTATATATTCTGTATATCAGGACCTTCTTCCCTGTCTTAATTCTCTTTGTGTTTATACTTGACTCCCTTAGTGAAAATGGCTGTTCTTAAGTTATTTGCATCTAGCTCGGCTTTCTAGGCTACTGAGGTAAAACACGTGCCCACATCATGCTCTGTATTGAGGGAATCTGGCTTGTTTATGTTATGCACTCCTTCTCCTGTGACTAGATGTCTACCACAAAGAGTGGCAGTTCACTAAACCAGTTATCCTATGCATTGCCAACATGGAGATGGAGATCTATTCCTTCCTTAGTCTACTTCTTATGGATGTATATGTGTCCCTATGTATGAACATGCATTCTATACAGGAGCATATAGACATAGGAGTGTGTATGTAGAGAGGGAAAAGGAGAGATCTGTTTTGATCTAATACAGGTCACAAATAAGCTCACGTGTTTCATCTATAGATCAACTGAAGAATCAGCAAATTGCTCTAATAATGGATAAAAAATGGCTTATTCTATTCTCACTGAGAGATTGCTCCAAGGAATATGAATGGAGGTCAGAGGGTATCCGTAGAAGTAGATTCTTTCCTTCTACCATATTGGAACTGAATATTGAACTCAAATGACCAGGCTTGGAGGCTTTTACCCACTAATTCACCTCATTGACCACTTAAAGGACTTTTCTTTTCTTTTCTTTTCTTTTCTTTTCTTTTCTTTTCTTTTCTTTTCTTTCTTTTCTTTTCTTTTCTTCTCTCTCTTCTTCTTTCTTTCTTTCTTTCTTTCTCTTTCTTTCATTGTTTTAGATTTATTTATTATTATATGTAAGTACATTGTAGCTGTCTTTAGACATACCAGAAGAGGAAGTCAGATCTCATTATGGATGGTTGTGAGCCACCATGTGGTTGCTAAGATTTGAACTCAGGACCTTTGGAAGAGCAGTCAGTGCTCTTACCCTCTAGCCATCTCACCAACCCCTTTAAAGGATTTTCATAAGCAGGATTGATCCTATGAGAATTTCACTTTTAATTTCTAACTTTGCATTCAAAATCCAAAATTATCTATTTTATATGGAGTTTTGGGGTTGTGAGGAAATATACTTCTATAAGAGAAAAGGCTATAAAAGACAGGCAGAATCTAGTGATATTGCAGATAGCATTAGCATGAGTAGCCTTCTCACTTTCCAGGACAGGAAGATAAGCATATCATTACATTTCCATCCGATGGAATTATAAGAGGCATTATAACTGCTGGAGCAGTGGTTCTCAACCTTTCTAAGGCTGTGACCTTTTAACACAGTTCCTCATGTTGTGGTGGGGCACAACTATGAAATTATTTCATTGCTACCTCATAATTGTAATTTTTCTATGGTTATAAATCATGACTTAAATATCCATGTTTTCCAGTAGTCGTAGGTGACCCCTGTGAAAAGGTCATGACACACATGTTGAGAACCACTGTGCTAGAGGCCTCAAAACATTTAAGTGGAGGAATTTCTTCTTTTCTCTTCCAGTTAGCTCTTTATTTCTATAGATGGAATCTTTTACTTCCACTTTTGCCCCAATGTGAAATTATTTGCATGTCAGCTATGTGCCAAGTATTGGTCTAAGTGCTTTGTATAGTTTACCACATAGAAAAATTGATTAAACTGTCAAAAATTATTATTACCCGCAGTTCACACCTAAGGAAAGAAAGCCTAATGTTTGGATGGTTTTGTCAGTTAGTAAGTAAACAAACAAGGTTAGATGAAGGCAAGTTAAATATAAAACATCTTTCAAGCACATGATACCCTGGATCTTAATTCGTCAACTCCAGTTTTCTTGAAGCTTCTTAGGATTGACTTGAGTATCTTTTGTAGTACATGGAAAGGTTACTTCATTTTCCTTTTATCCAAGTCTCTCCAGAGAGCCCATGTATTACAAGATTATTTTTTTATTAACATTGCACAGTGGACTCTAGGCAGTGAGAACAGTAAAGAGGCAGGCAGTCAGACCATACAGCCTGACAGCAGCTATATTCCCCCATAGTATCTATTTGTACATCTTCAAAGTCTTTTGTCTTACAGTTTTGATTGTATTTAGATAAGGCTTCAATAAGCAAGAGAGTGGTTTAGTTTTCCTGATGGAAAGTTTAATTTAGCTCTCCAGCATGTTGCTTTTAGCTTGTTTGTAGAGATAATCGTTTAGTTAATGAGGATGCACCCTTTCTGAGTACTGACTTTAAAATGACTTTCCATAGATTTACATAAACTCCCTGGGGATTGCTATAATGTGAGCAAAGAAAGAATTGCCCAGCTGTGCATTGATTTAATGGAATTATGAGGCTTTAGGGTGTGGGTTCTGAGAAAGATAACTGTGAAAAAGAGTCACTCAAACTGTTGGAGGAGTAATCCTTAAAAGAATTTGTTCTCACTTTGATAGAAGGCTATTTTAGAAGACAGCAATAATCCATGGTTTTAAAAATTTGTCTTAGGCAAAGCTCATAGAAAAGCTGAACATTCCAGAAATCACTCATTCTATTTGAACCCTGATGCTAATATTTTATTATTGTAATTTAAAGGTAGATACTTATGTTAAATTAGTTTCATCAAAAATAGTGAGAATTATCAAAAGCCCAATAAGTCATGTCCCAAACTCAAAACCAATAGCTTCCTTATACATTTACCTTGACACTTGGAATTGGGTCCTGAACTTCTTTCAGAATTTATTGCTTGTGTTCTTTGTGTGTGCTACATTTCATTCTATGTGATAGTCAAGTAGATTATTGCCAACTAGTTAATGCTAGATTCTTCTTTATGTGATTCTGTCCCAAATAATTAAGAGCTTTTGTACTATGTGGCTGACTCTCCATGTTGGCTAGAATGACCCAATAATGATTGTTTGATTCCCCTTGCACTGTATCATAGCAATGGGAGCTATATTCTTTTGAAGACAATTTAGACAGGCCTTTATAAATGTTTTTTGCTCAAGGACCCTTTTTATGTTTTTCAAGAACATGAAGGAATAAATATGATTTATATTTGGTGTTGAAAGAACAGCCACTGGTGTGGTGAGTTGATGAATACTTCAATCAGTAAGTTCTCAGTAGGGCAAGGACAATATTCTTTGTGGGATGAAGGAGGAGGAGGCCCATCTCTAGCAATAAAATGACATCAGTAATCACAGCTATATTCTGTACATTCATTGTATGCTAGGATTTTTCTTTGATTGCCTTACATAAAATTTTGTGACTTAAAAATTATCACATTTTCAGATAAGAAAATGGGAAAGAAAAAGGCTAAATTACTGAGTTACAGGTATCTCAGATAATGTTTGTGATAGCCATGGTGCTAACCTCGACACTTGGACTACACACACACACACACACACACACACACACACACACACACACACACACATTTTGTTCGAACCAGAGTCTCTTTAAGTAGCCCTGGCTGTCCTAGAACTGGATCTGTAGACCAGGCTGCCGTTGAACTCACAGAGGCCTGCCTGCTTCTTCCTCCAAAGTGTTGGGATTAAAGGTGTACACCACTGTGTTTGGAAAATCTAATATTTTTAATGGCTCTATATATGTGTTTTTTATCATTTTTCATCTTAATCATTTTTTTAAACATATGTTTCAGGGGCATTGATTGGATCCATACTGTGAAAGAACCAATATAACTGTGTATCTCTAGAAGTCTATCTTTCCATATTCCAACTTTGCCCACTACTTATTAGTTTTCCATTGCTGCTTTCCCAACCTCCCTGGAAAGCAGCACTACACTCCTGTCTCTATAAGTATGACATCTTTGAATAGCTCATTTATGTGGAATTACATAGATTTCAGTCTGTGGGGCTGATTTATTTCACTTAATATGTTTCAGGATTCATGAATTTGTAGCATTTATCGGGACTTTGTTCTTTTTTTTTCATCCTAAAGAATATGCTACTACATGAGATCCATTGATTGGTTATACCTGAAATTCCAGGACGTGAGTGGCAGGAAAAGATTGCCAAGAGTTGTAGGCAAACCTTGGGACAATATAAGATCCTCCTAAAAATATAGTTTATGTTTATGACTATATGGTATTTATACAACACATATAGTATTTATCTGTTTATGTGTGAATGCACCCCTTGGATTGCATCCATCTTTTAATGATTGGTTATGACAGCAAATGATGCTATTATGAATGTGGGAATTTACAGTTCTATTTGAGCCCTTATTTTTATTTCTTTTAAGTATATACCCACAAATAGTTCTGCTATACTACATAGTTCTAATTTAGGTTTTTGAGTAACACATATATGTATATATAATCTTCCATAGTGGATGGACCATTTTACATATATCAGCAGTAAAGCACAATGTGTTTTCAGAGAAAGAACTTCACCAAACTTTTCCTTTGTGCGTAGTCATCCTAATGACCTCACAGTGTGGCTAGTGATGTTGTACACACTGTCATGTTCTTATTGGCCATTTATTTTTTGTTGTTCCTTTTTTTTTTTTTTTTTTTTTTTTTTTGAGACAGGGTTTCTCTGTATAGCCCTGGCTGTCCTGGAACTCACTCTGTAGACCAGGCTGGCCTCGAACTCAGAAATCTGCCTGCCTCTGCCTCCCGAGTGCTGGGATTAAAGGCATGCGCCACCATGCCCATTTATAAATATTATCTGGTAAAACATTTATTTAAGTTCCTTGCTTATTTTTATAGTGATGTTTTTCTTCACTGTTCTTAGCATGAAGAATCCTTTATATATTCTGCGTGTCAATTGCATATCACATATACATTTTTCAGCTCACATACAAGTTTATCACATATGCAATTTCTTGGGTTGTTTCTTTCATTCTGTGTTAATGTTCTCTGATGCATAAACTTTCAAACTTTGATGACATCCAACCTATTTTCATTTTCTTTTTGAAGTGTGTTAAAACTCTTAATATAAATGAATCACACAACTAGATTATATGGTATAAGTTATAACTCTTCATGTGATAGCGATAAGGGTCTGTGCTTTCAGGAAAGGCATGAAGGAAGAAGCAGGGTATGATCCCAGCACACTATAGATGTGCTGAGGGCATGCTTTTTGGTGAGAGTTTATTTTCCATTAGGGTTGGTGGAGAAAAATAATATTTTGTGAACTCCATGTCTTTTTCACTTTTTGCCATGTCTCAGATGCATCTTAGCTATTTATTAGGGGAGGGGAAGACTGAAGAAGGTGAAGTCTTTGGTGGTGAATCAAGACACAGTGAAACCCTGTCTTATAAAATCAAAATGAAAAAGATGGAGCTCGCAATCTTTTGGCTTCAGGTTTTTGGTAGAGGAGTCATTATGCCTGATTTAGGAGATGAAATAGACTCTCTTCACTGTCTCCTGCACAGTTTGCTTTCTTGTGGACTTTAATTTAAGCATGGTAGAAAGTAAAGGAGAAAAGATCCTTCCTTTTGCCTTTTGTTCTCTGCCAGAGGCTGGGCTGAGCTCATTCTGTTTATTAAGGATGAGGAGATGGGTGGAGACTGAGTTCAGGTTGCACTCATTTATCCTCTGAATGTTTTTCTTTTGTTCTTAAACCTGAGATACACATAATTGTGTTTTTTTTTTTTTGTCTCCATGCTCTTAGTGTATTGCCCATTCTTTGCCTCAGATTCTTTGGTTAGGTGCAGATGCTGCCACAGTAACAATTGGTAAAATGAAATAGAGAATTTTCTCCTTCCCACCCAGTATAGAGCTAAGTCTCAAGGCCTTTCCCTGTAGGCCCAGGCCTGCTCTAGCTCTGCAGATCTTCTGGTGTAGGCAATTATGAAAGGGATAAGGGATGTGCAATTGCCACAGGGATGGCTTCAGAGACGTCAGGAAGTTTGCAACAAGCACAGGGCTTTTGTAAACCTCCCTGAAACCTCTACAGAAAGAGCATTAGATGCTATTGCTTCCTCTTCTTGAAATGTGTTGGACAATAGGGTGAACACCACCATGCTGCTTGATCATGGGGTGGGAGGTGATGGTAGTGTGATGGGGTTTGGACTCATTTGACTGAATTCCATGTGTAAACCTTCCCCCCTAGTTAAATACTGTGTGTGGTCCAGATCACCTGTGCTGGCCATCGTGCTGCCTAGTTTTATGTCACTTGACACAGATAAAGTAATCTGAGAGAAGGAACCTTCGACTCAGAAAATGCCTCAGTAAGATAGGAGGGCAGGCAAGCCTGTAGAGCATTTTCTTAATTAGTGATGGATGGAAGAAGGCCCAGCCCATTGTGGGTGGTTACATCCCTGGGATGATGGACCTGGGTTCTAGAAGAAAGCAGGCTGAGCAAGCTATGAGGATCAAGCCAGAAAGCAACATCTCTCTGTGGCCACAGCATCAGCTCTTACCTCCTGGCTTCTGCCACGTTTTAGTTCTTGTTTTGACTTACTTCACTGGTAAACAGTGATATGGAAGTACAAGGCCAATAAACCCTTTCCTCCTCAGTTTGATTTTGCTCATGGTATTTCATTTAACAACAGAGACTGTAACTAAGACATATTTAGACAAGGAGAGGCAATCTTCAGCTTCATTGGCAGTTGAAGGTCCATGATTGAAGGGGTCACTCAGAGGAGTTGAGGCTTGGCCCTATAAAGAATTATGCCTAAGAGAGGCAATTGGTGAAAGTATATACCATTGTAGTTGCAGATTCCAGCATCTTGGAGATGCCAATACACTGAGATGTCCAAGCACAATAGCAGCTGTGGGATGAAGCCAACTGAAGTCTAGAATATAAGCTGTGTGTGCTACAGGGAGCAGAGATGGAAAGTGACTTCAGCCTCTTGGAGGAGCCTGGAAGCTCATGAGTGAATCCTACACATTGAGTATTGAGTTATTCACACTTTCAAAGTTTGGTTTTGCTTTGATTCAACTGTGGCTGTGCCTTGGTTCTTCCCCTCTTAGAAGCTCAGCACTTTTGTATATTTCCAAACAGACATTAGAGGTTACTCCTTTCTCTCCTTGCAATGGCTTGGGCAACAGTGATTGTAGTGCCCTTTGATGATGGGATGGAAGGTGAAGACAACCTGATGGGGTTTGAGATCATCTGACTGAATTCATCTGACAACATCTCTCCCTAGTTAGTGCCTCTGTGTGTCTCTCTTTTCTTAAAGATGGTACTGATATGATAATCATTTTCATATAATCTTTACCGAACAGCTAGGAGAAAACTCATCTATGCCCACTATGAACTAGCTCCAGTTCCAAGCGACAGCACTGGCATCAGGCTTCTTAGAGAAAAAGTAAAATCAGGTACTCAGTAAGTCACGTAGAAGCTATCGTATACATCTAGAACTAGATGCAATGAAAAAGGACGTCTTTCTAATGTTGGTGTTTGGAGTGAGTATCAGGGGAATGACTAGTATCTTCATTGCCAATATAAATTTATCAGCAAGCATATAGCATGGAGATATTTCCATAAAATGTGAAATGATGTATTTATCTGTTTGTTTGTTTGTTTGTTTGCTTGCTTGCTTGTTTACCTGATAAAGTTGAAGCTATTCCAAAGCAAGGAGACTGGGGCAAATACAGTATAGGCAACTCTTCGGCTTTTGCACAGTGGGCAAAGTGGAATTGTATTCAAATAGTCTGACTCCAGTATCTGTGGTCCTACCCACTGTCAGTCAAAACATGGTGTGCTTGCCTATCTTGCTGTTCTCTAGTGCACACTGATGCAGATCTAACTTTTGCCATCTTTGAAGGTCAAGTGTAAAATTTCTGATGTTAAGGAAAAAAACTACCCTAATTGTCAGTGTTTTGTGTTTGTTTGTTTGTTTGTTTGTTTTTGTGATCATTGACAAAGATGTACTTGACCCCATGAAGAGACTGGCTAGCAATGTCTTTTACTTGGGGTTAGATTGAAGATCAATTCCAGCTGCATCTGCTTACTGAGCATTTCAGTAAAAGCAGGTATCATGCTGGACGCTCATCTATTGTCTCGTGGGATACTCATAACTGCATGAGCTAGGTCATTAATTTAAATGGTCCTCGAGCCCTTGGTTTTGTTTTGGGGCCTGTCTTGTTGAACTCATTATCTGGAAGCATTCTTTCCATGTTATTTTGTCACAGAAAGCAAAAGTGGATTCCCTGGCTGGTTTCATGAGTTCAGCTGTATGACAGCCTTCACCTGAAACCATAAATCATACCACATGCTCCGGCTACTCTTCTAATTTAATGAATTTTGTGGGGGAAAGGCTAGTTAAGTTTCACACATCCCAGATCCTGTTGCTTTTACTATCACACTTACCTGCATTTCCTAGTGTCAATTGGAGCAGAAAGCAGTGTCAAAATCACAAGAATGTGAATGCACACGCTCAGAGGAATGTCCTTTACTGAGGGGAAGAATTGTTCTCACTTGCGCGAGCAAGCTCTGCAGCTGACTTCCTGTGAATTGAAATGTACTTTTCCACACTGGGTAAGGTCTCAGAATCTCACTAAAATTTGGCATTTAAATTGAACTTCTAACTAATTTCAAAGTTTGCCTGTTGATGCCATTTTTTTGGCTTCAGTAAATACACCTATGTAATGATATGCTGAAAAATAGTGACCTATAAATAGCTATGTTTGGAAAACTAACACATGCATGTGTGTGCACGCGCGCGCGCGCGCGCGCGCGCGCACACACACACACACACACACACACACACACACACACACACACACACACACACTATGAGTTAGACTCCATGTGAAGTTAGCATGAAATGGCCCTGATTCTGAACACTTCAGAAAACTTTCTCTGAGCTGTTTCAAAAATCAATATTAGCATTTTCTTTCTTTTTACTTTTCTTACAGGGAAGAGAGCATAGGCCCTCTAGCATGGTAATCTCACATTATACTCCTATGTTACAACCCTGTCTTTGTATCATAACATGTTTAATAAACTTAAACACTTCCTTTTTATTTGCATGTTTCTGGATATGTGAAGTATATGTAGAGGATGTAGAGCAAACAGAACTAAGAGAGAATTGGGGACATTAATGTTTTATGTATCAATGTATTTTTCTGTTGTGATCTCTTAAAATATGTATTTTCTGTGAAATTTTATAAATACTTTAAAGATAAAGAACCACAGTATTCTAGAATACTGAGAAGAAAAATGTATCTTTAGGGCTGAGAATGAGGAGCGGTGTTCATAGGGATGTTAGCCACTCTTTCTGTGAACTTTAACCTTCACTAGAACAAATATCTACATTGCATAACCAGTTGCTAAAATAATTCACTCATTAAATCATCTATTATTTACCTGCCATACTATATGACAAAATAGTCTTGGGGTGATTATATAATTATACTTTTTGATGCTGTGACTGTCACTGCTAAGAGTCAGACTTGCCAATGCAATGCATATTTTATATTATTTTATATGTAAGTAAAAACTAAAAATGGATGACTTAAACACTTATCATTGCACCGTTCCATCTTTAGACAGTTATTGCACCAGAATAGATAGAAAAACATTTCAATGAGTCAAGCTTTCTATGGTCCTATTGTATTCTCTTTGTTCAGCTATCCAAATACTTCTCTTATTTACAGGATTTAAAAGGAATAAAAGATAGCCTAAAAAGTTTGTAATGTTTTAATCTTTTTCTTCATGATCACATAGATATGATAATACATGTGATTTTGAAATAAGGTAGTCTTTTCTACACAAAGGCCTGGTCTTCTCTGCCACCATTGGAAGGCAGCGTTAGTAGAGAAAGTGATGTTTTGTGACACAGCATTACCTGGTTATTTCTGTAGCTAGCATTTCTGACTCTAGATCTTTAGGGCCTTCATGTTGCCTTTTGAAATACTTAGATAGTCCCCTTTTCACTCTGATGTTTATGTATGAGAATATATTCTCTTCCCAGGGAATGTACTTTCAAGTCAAATAATTAATCTCTAATGACTGACTCCTGGATATTTAGAAATAGGAGAAAATCAGAAAAGAATATTTCCAATGCCTCAGAGTAAAAACTGAAAAATGAATTCAGAATGTGCTTTGCCTATCCTGGCTTGTTCTACAGAATAGATGTTGATATTATTAGAGAGAGAGTGTCAAATGAATTATATGGATCTCCTACATATTACTTGCCAGTAATTACATATTTTATTTACATTTTAAATTACTAATATCATCATTACTTTGAAGTACAGATTTTCACTTGTGATTTAAAATCAGTCACATAGTATTTGAAACATGCAAAGTATGTGGAATGTTTGAAATTATGAAAGTATTCCTCTGAAGTATTAAAAGGTTTATCAAATTCTTACAGTGTGCTAAGTTCTCTTTAAAAAGGATATTTTTTAATGTCTGCAGGTATTCATGGCACTAGGAACTAGTTCTTCCCATTTAAAGTAGGAGTCTGAAGAAACCCACATTAGCTCAGCAGTATAGGCAGAAAGTGGTGCCAGTGCGGTTGCTCTGCAGCCCTTGTGGTGCGGTTGATCTGCAGCCCTTGTGGTGCCCTTGCTCTGCAGACCTTTTGGTGCCTTTGCTCTGCAGCCCTTGTGGTGCCGTTGCTCTGAAGCCCTTGTGTCTTCGTTTGCCCCCCTAGACCTAATTGTAGTCTCAGTCTTACTAAATAAATGTGAACTACGTATCTGGCAACGAACTTAGATGCCCATATACTTGTCTAATTCACGAATGCATAAATGATCTGTCCAACTGTACACAGTTTAGAAGTGACGGAACCATGGCTCAGATTCCAGTCTAATGATTTCACAGTGAATAGCACTTCTTTCATGGGATGCTAAACAGTATAATGATGAGATAAAAGGGCAATGATTAGACATGAGGCATTTAATGATAATTCACTAAAAAACACAAATAGCAACAATCCTTAGGACTGTTTCTGAAATAAAGGAACCATAGACTCACTATTTGTAAAATATCTTAAATAGCATTGATTTAAAAGCCAAGTGAGCCTTATAATTTACATTCTTAGTATCTATGTTAAATGATATTTAGCCGACATTTTGGTGCTCTGTAGAAGTATATATATGTATATATTAAATATTGGAAATTATTTACCAAAAGTCACTCCTCTGTTGATTAAAAGTGATTTACTAGACATCCAAATGGAGTAATTTCGTGTATTTTGAATGAGTCATGGGCATGAGGAAAGGCTTTATGTCATGGCACAATGAGTAAGAAACACCAGACAAAGGATCAAAGGAAAGGAACCTAGGTAAACAGAGCTGTAGAGAGATTGAATGTAGTACAGCAGGGTTAGACAAATGATTAAAAATACATGGGGTGGGGCTTGTTACCATGACACTCATCCCTTGGTCTGTTAGACTGTGTCTCCACGCCACCAGGTTATCCCGTTGGTTCTGTAGTGAACACGCATTTCCTTTGCACCATGGCTTCTTTGTCCTCATTTAATTACTACCATTTTCCCCAGCACTTTCAAAAAGAACTTTCATATCTACCCCAGTGATTCCTGAGCAAGAATTGCTCTCCCATACTGTACAGACAGACCTTCAGTGGCCTCTATTAAAAGGGCAAGCGCTGGCAGTTTTGAGGAACAAGGGACTAGGATTAAGTGGAGGGGACTTTCAGTATATATAGGAGACACTACCTTTGTTCCTGAACATCGTAACACACGGATTTTTTAAACAGTCACCTCCTCCTCCACTTTACAATAGAATAACCATTATATTAGTTTTCTAGAGCTCCTCTCACAAAGCACCAGGAATCCAATAGCTTAAACCACAATGTGTTTATTCTCTCACAGCTCCCCAGGATCGACTTTCAAAATCAATGTGACACCAAAGAAAGGCTTTGCTCTCTCAAAGCTCTGGAGAAAAATTCTTCCTTGCCTTTTTCCACTTCCGATACCCAGTAGCACGTGGGGTTCCGCTGCTTCGGGCTGTTCATTACCAGTCTCTACTTTGTCCTATAATCCATGTCTGGGGATCCCTTTCCTTTCTATTGGAATAGTGTCATTCGATTCTAAGCAGGCATGTGTGTTCGGGAACACTCTTTGACCCACCATGAAAGGCTCATCTGGGTTTGGCAATTGTTGGAGATCAGGACACAGCTATGAGAAAAGTCCAAGGTGGACTTCTGTTCTCGTAGATGTTAGTGTCTATCATGAAAATAAGGTATTCATCAAATTGCTACTTTAGAGTGTGTGAAGCATTACTAAGGACTCAGGTTGGTCCGGCCGCCGAAACTGGTTGTGTTAAGAAGCTGAAAAAAGCCTGTAAGGAGAAGTTAGAGCTGAAGTATGAAAGATGAGTTGAGTGCAGATTAGATAGGAATGAGAAGGGGGAGAGAATGTTCCATTCGAGGGAGGAACAGACACAAACGGTTATCTATCAGAAGACATTGAAAAATCTCAAACTGTAATTGTGGCTGGCACTTTTCATTTTATGGTATTATGACCCATTCAAAGACTCTAGATATTTATATACGTGATAAGGGTCAAAGTAACATATCTGACCCCTGGTAAGGAATGGGAACATATATAACAGAATAAGGAGCTCAACAGGCTGCAGTGGCTCAGGAGCCAACCTGAAAAAGTTCCTACTAGTACAATGGAAAAATCTGAATATCAATGAAACAGATTGAAACATATTATATTTTAAAATTTATGAGTATAAAGAGTACACATGGAGGGACCCATGGCTCCAGCCATGTGTGTTGCAAAGAATGGCCTTGCAGGGCATCAATGGGAGGGGATGCCTTTGGTCCTGTGAAGGCCTGATGCTCCAGTGTAGGGGAATGCCGGGGTAGAGAGGCAGGAGTGGGTGGGTGGGGGAGCACCCTTATAGAAGCAGGCAGAGGGGGGATGGGATAGAATCTTTCTGGAGGGGAAACCAGGAAAGGGGATGATAACATTTGAAATGTAAATGAAGAGAACATCCAATCCAAAATAAAATAAATAAGTTTTAAACTAAAAAAAAAAAAAAATGAGATAAAAAAAATGACTTTAAGCTTTGTGTGAAAGAATGGATCAGTTCAGTTGTTCTTAGGAGAGGAGAGAATGTTTGAACTAAAAGGAATAAATATTAAATATTAAATATGGTATGTACATTTCGTTTGACTCTGTACTCAAAGCAACCCAAAAAGGCGACCAGAAAGGGAGAACGCGTTAGACAGTTGGCTTGAATGCCGCCTGGCTAGTTGATGAGAGCGGAGCGTTAGTCATTCTGGGGGGGAAGCAACCCAAAAAGGCAACCAGAAAGGGAGAACGCATTAGACAGTTGGCTTGAACGCCGCCTGGCTAGTTGATGAGAGTGGAGAGTTAGTCATTCTGGGGGGGAAGCATGAGGAGAGTGGTGCTTACATTCTGCATTTAATAACTACCCTCTCAAAATATGCGCTCAAGTATTTATAAGCAAAATGATAAAATCACTGAGATTTGTCTCAAATATTATCATGATTAGAAGTGAGACCTCTGTGTTGAGTTTGCGACAGGTAGTTTATACACTATTCTTTTTTAAAATTTTTTATTAGATAATTTATTTACATTTCAAATGCTATTCCCAAAGTCCCTTATACCCTCCCCCCACCCTGCTCCCCTACCCACCCACTCCCACTTCTTGGCCCTGGCATTCCCCTGTACTGGGGCATATAAAGTTTGCAAGACCTAGGGGCTTCTCTTCCCAATGATAGCCGACTAGGCCATCCTCTGCTACGTATGCAGCTAGAGACATGAGCTCTGGGGGTATTGGTTAGTTCATATTGTTGTTCCACCTATAGGGTTGCAAACTCCTTCAGCTCCTTGGGAACTTTCTCTAGCTCCTCCATTGGGGGCCCTGTGTTCCATCCTATAGACTGTGAGCATCCACTTCTGTATTTGCCAAGCACTGGCATAGCCTCACAAGAGACAGCTATATCAGGGTCCTTTGATTCCATAGGGAACATTCTTTTTTTTCAATGAGAAGTGGAAGAAGATGCAGGGTACCAATTAGGAAGCAGAGAGGAACTCTCCTTTGTGAACGCCCTCTTTGTGAACTTCACTCCTTCATCACAAGCCTTTCAGTACTTGACTAGTTAATGCTCTCTTTTTCAAGCATGGTCACCAAGGCAACAACTGCTGTCTCTCCAGGCAGGGAACATGGCCGAGTTACTAGGTGAGGTCAAGATCCCTCGAGGTCTTTTAAGTGTTGAATTATCAAGTACCAAAGGAAACTGAAAGAAGATGACCACAGGAAACTGTGAAGAAAGCTGTGCTTCATTTCCATTTTAGAAATACCTACTTAAGGGCTTTCTGCAGGAAAAATAATGGAGTCCAGGAGACAGAGCACGCAGCATCCTTGAAAATAGAAACCATGCTTCTCTTTTGTCTGAACATAGCAAATTAAGGTTAAATAATAACATAGCAATGTAGTGATAGCTAGTTAACTTTTAAAAATTGTGTAGATACTACCTCTGAAACAGAAACTCCAGTATAGAACAGTAGATAAATAATTTTGAATATTGTCCTTTCTCCCAACTTAATTGCTTTTTTCAACTAGTCAAATTACAGTTCAATATTTATTTAAAACTCATCTGGGTTACTTTTACATCATTTCAGAAATCAACTATTTAAATTTATTATCTCAGAGCTTATCTAGATTATCTTTAAGTGAAAAAAATGTTCTTGGGGATTAAACACACTGACAGATAGGAAAAAGGGGTTAGAAAAATCTATCTTTGCTTATTATCAAATGTATTAGGTGCACATGGAAATCATAACAATACAATTATAAACACTCTCCCTTCCTCTTTACCTCTCTCACCTTCCATCTTCCCCCTTTTCCATATGTGCATACAAACACACAAATCACACAATTATTTCTCCATCTAAAAATTCATTTTCTCTCTCAGATTCATTTCTTTAGTTGATGAGAATACAAAATCATGACCACTGGAAACATCAAAGTCATTTTTTGGCACAGTTTTCTCTTATGGCTCATTTTAGACAGAGTCTTGCTGTATGTCTTAAATAGACCTTGAAGTCACCATATAAGTAAAGTGCTGGTCTTCACTAACGCAAGATCTTTCTCCTTTAGCCTTATGCTATTTTCAGTGATTTCTGACTTTACTTTGAAAATCCTGCATTGCCTTTTCTTCTCTCTCAGTCCACCCTTTATGGTCCAGTTTTACACTTTGTCACGGTTCTGCAATAGTTTTAAAATGGTTTCTCTTCTTTCAGATTGTCCAGGTTTCATGCTATCCACCTATCATTGTTCACCACCACAGTTGCACCATAAAATATGGTGGTGGCACTGTATTACTTCTGAGTTCAATTCTTTTCTAGATGTTTTGAAGACAGGGGAAGTCTCCAAGCCTTCCTTCAGGTGCAGTACATAAATATACATAAGCCATGCTCATGGCTCCCAGAAGGGAACCACAGGCAGAATGCAGAGATGGTATGCTTCTGGAGGTGTAAAACCATTCCACTCCAGCCTTGAGAGTGAAGACCCAATTCTGCCCAAGCTTTCATTTGTTTTCTTCACTGGAAGCTACAAATACTGATCTTTATTGAAGTAGCTCATTAAAAGAAAAGAAAAGATTTTCTTTTGAAACCACTTCATGAGCCAGTTTGCAACTTTGGCTTTTCTTCTTTCATTCCTTTATTGTTTTATTTTCTTCTTTTCTTCTTTTTCAATACCCATCACTTCTGTGTGCTATAGCAGCAGCTCTTCTGTGAGGACCCAGAACTACAGTCTCCAAATCTTTCTTTGAATTATTCTTCAACCATCCCTCCAAATTTAGTACCTTAATAGTCTAAGCTTCTACAGAGTTTGAACTAATACAAATCATGATGCAGAGAAATATACAACATTTTTAGAAATACATATAAGAGCAGGCTTGGTGGCACACATCTATAATGTCAGCACTTAAAAGGCTGCTGAGGGAGGATTGCACAAGTCGAGGGCAGACTGGGGCTATGTAGTGAGTTACAGAAGAGCCTGGGTTACAGAGTAAGATCCTGTTACAAAATATCAAAGACATGGTATAAAAGAGTCATAAATCTCTCTCTACTTAAATGAAATTAAATTAAAACCATGAGAGGATAGTTTTTAAAACCTATTTAATAATATACATTGACCTGTTTTGAAGTTATATAACATAAAGATCAGAGAGTTATCTTTACTTTTCAAATTGACCAAAGTTTATAAAAATATTTTTAATTAACTTGATTCATATATATATATATGTGTATATATATATATATTCTAGTTATTCTCATTTCTACCCTCTTTTATTTCCCTCTCATCCCTGTCTATTCCCACTTTCCTACAGTTTCTTTCCTATACTTATGCCTTTTGTTTTGTGACCCATGTGATTCCCTAGGTATACCTATATGTCAATGGGTTGGGTGAGCTTGATGGCTTTCTAGTGGGCACAGGCCTGAAGACAATGAATGGTATATTAAAGACAAAATAACCAGGAAGGATGAAAGAGATAAAAAAATAGATGATAAATGTTAAGTAAAAAGATGGATTCAGGATGCTAGCACCAGACTGCTCAGATCATTTGTAAATGAAATAAAAAATAGATTTCAAGAATAATAAAGAGAAAAAATACCAATCGATGTTATTTTATGCTTTGTTATCAGGCAATAGATAATCTGAGAATCTCAAACTGCTATATGAATGTCCCCTCAGGTCAAAGTTGACTAAACCACCACAGGCAAAGCAGAAGAGTAGACCTACTGTGTGAGATAAACCACAGAAAATGAGAAGAAGACCTGTTAGGAAAAACAACCTTGAGGCTCTGCCTGAACAGTTCCCTGAGAAAGTAACTTTATCTCTGACGTCTGAAGATAGGCAGCAGCCCTTACAGATAGGACAGTCCGTGTGACAGAGAAGATATACTCTTACCACCATGGAGGAACATGAGCGATCTAACTGCTAAACAATTCCCATGCCGTTAAGTAGTAGCCACTTGCTCTAGTTATAAAGCCCATCTCTGAGAGCTGCTGGACTCTTCTGTCCTAATTTGTTCCCATATCAGAACATGATGAAGAAATTAACAGAAACATGATGATAGTTAACCCCCCCAATCTATCTCTCTGTATACATGTGTATGTGTGTGTGTGTGTGTGTGTGTGTGTCTGTCTGTCTGTCTGTCTTTCTTGTTTATGAAAAATAAAGCAGGCAAAATAAAGATGTCTGAAAATTATTTTTATTAAATTTTTCTCTTAAAATGTGTTTTTTTTTCAGTTATCAACTTGGTCAGTATTGATCATCCCCAGATAAAGATGAAGAGCTACCTGCATCCACTAATACATATTTTTGTTTGTATTAGTGGTATTTTATTTTAATAGTGCGTTCAGTTATTAAAACTTGACATTGTGCTCCTTAGCCCTATTTATCAAACATAACATTCTTTGTTATGGATGCTCCAGGTATCCATTATTTAGTAATCAAGTGATTTCCTTCTTTTCAAGACACACTGAGAGTTGTCTTCCTGCTAATCTGTCAGATGTTTTAAAGTATGTGCAGAAGCTGTAGAATGTGGTGAGAATTTAACTTTGCCTGTGGCCATGTGACCTTGAACAAATGACTGCTTGTTTTCATAGCTTTAAAAAGGAGGACATCTGCATGTGTTCCCTTTATTCTATTTGTCTTCGCATTTGCCTCCCTCATTCTCACCCTCATTCTCTCCCTAAGGCTGGTCACTGCTGTCTGACCTTCATTTTCCAGCTTGAGCTGGCCAATGGGAAGCATTTATAGGTGATCTGAGGTTGGCAGGAGAGAACTGGTGTCTTCTCCATGCTTTCTCTTCACTTCAGGTACATCTCTCCCCATTAGGTACTGTTTATGAGGATAGTGCCTGCACATGCCTACTTCTACAGAGTGCTAATTCCACAGAATGTCTATGAGAACTGAGCTCATTTACAGGGGGGAGACAGAAAGCAGATCCAAAGAATTCCAGTTGCTTTTTGGTTCTTTTTAAAGAGCAAAAAGCATGGTAAATGCTTTGGAATGTAATCTAAAGATTTAGTGTTGAGGCTGTCCAATTTTAGTTTTTGAGTTCATGGCAAGCTTCCTATGTTTCTTTGGATGGAAACACTGAGTTTTTTTTAAAAAACATTTTAAATTAAAATACGATCATGTAATTTCCTTCTTTTCCCTTTCTTTTCTCCAACTTTTCCATGCCCACACATGATTCCTTCTCAAACTTTGGCCACACACACACACACGATTATATGAATCACACATAAATTATATATATATATATATATATATATATATATATATATATATATATATATATATATCTCACAATTTGCTGAGTTCATTTAGTGTCCCATGAACATGATTTCAGGGATGCCCACTTGGTATTAGATAACCAATTATTATGAGTGTCCTCTTTGTAAGAAGATTGATCCCATTCTCAAGATCTCTGAGTTACCTGTAGTTTTTTAAATCTGGGAATCCATACCTGCACATTTTCCTTTTTCTAAGTTTTTTATGTCTGAGTGATGTTGTCCTACACAAAAAGCTCAAAAAACACCAATGAACAAGGAATGGGGCTGGGTAGGAGAGTAAAAGCCAGAGGACCAGAAATTTGCTGTGAGATTTGTTTCCTAGTAAGTCCTAAAAGGTCTCTTCAACCACAATACCTGAATAATATGGATGGTTGAAGAAACTTAATACATTTTACATTTCTAAGATGTTAATAGTCTATCTTATGCCATAGGCAAAATTGTGTCAATGTTCAGAGATAAAATTTGAATGGAGCTTAGCCATAGGATTTTGTTAGTGGATATTTTTCTACTATAATGTGAAGAGTGGTATAGAAATTTGGTAATCCTTATTGTATGAAATGAGGTAATAGTGAATTGAGATTCCATTTTTAATGGGAGTAATGAAATCCTAGAGGCAGAGTCGAGAGGCAGGTGTGGACCTTTACTACCAAGTCACACAGAGTGGACAGAATTTTTGTTATAAGTAGAACCAAAGTGTCAATTGTTTTGACCCATATAAATTAGTGGTTAATTGATGATAAGTTAATAGGAATGAGGTATGTATAATTTATGAAGATATATTATTTATGGTATATTAAACATTATATACAGAAACATGATGTGTGAAAATTCATGTCTATTGTTAAGTGTAGTGATTAACTACACTGGTGGCAAAATCCCTGTGGGAAGGATCTTGTAACATATCCACAAATACATATTATAAATCTCCAACTAAGGCTCTCCCTTTGGATGTTTATACAGTGACTAAAATTGCAGTAAAGAAATTACTTTGTACTTTCTGTATATAATAAGATATTTGTCCTTAGGTGAGAAAGAAGAGGCTGACAATGAATTATTAATACTAGGGGTCCCTATTCCTAGTTAACAGATGAGATAAAGGTTTTTATGTGCGTGTGCTGCCTCAGATAGGAATGTCTACAGTAGGAAGAAATTTGAGGAGTACATTAGGTGGCCTCTTTAAAAGTAAGATCATCTTCAATGTAGTTCTGCATTAGTCATGGAGTTGGTTAGCTAGACAGGCACTTAGGAAGAAGTAATTGGGAGGTTGGTAACAGACAAGACTAGGAAAGTGTGAATTTCCATTCATTTGCATGTTCTTAGAAATGGGAGAGGTCCCACAGCACCCAGAGGAGGCTCTTCTCCCAGGTTCTTTAACATGCCCAGGATCTTAGAATAAGGGGTGAGTAACTCACAATATCTGTTCCAACACTACTGGGAATAACTGGGACCAACAGGATCCAGGTACTCAGGAACCCTCCAGACCAGTGGCTCAGGTTCCTTCAGGCCTGAAGGAACCTTGGGCACAAACTCCTCAGCCAGTCCCACAGCACTCAGAGGAGGCTCAAATCCCAGGTGCTTTAAGACAGCCAGGATCCCAGGATCCCAGGAGCTTGATCACACCAGGTTCTCAGGGACCCATAGGTAGCTTGACTCCCAGGAACTCTGACACACCCAGAATCTCAGGATTACAGAATCCTGAATCACAGGATCACAGAGACAGCTGGACTCTGAGGAGTTCGGACACAACCAGGATTACAGGAATGACAGGCTCCAGTCAGATATAGTGAGGGCAGGTAACACTAGAGATAATCAGATGTCTGGAGGCAAGTATAAGAACAGGTAAGTGACAGAAGCCAAGGTTACTTGGCATCATCAGAACCCAAATTTGATACAGCATCACACTGGAAAAGCAAGACCCGAATCTAAAATCACTTCTGATGAGAGTTTTGTTCTTAACTGGGACAAAACAAAGTATAAAATATTCACAGAAAGTAAAGTCTGAATGCTTAGAGTTTTGAGTTTTGGGAAGAAACGATCATTTTTTGTATGTTATTTTGTATGTTGTTTTGGTTGGTTGCTTGCTTTGTGTTTTTTCCCTTTTGGGTCAAAATTAAAATGTATTAATTAATTGTTGTATGTATTAATTATTGTTGGAAATTAATATGGTGGTAGTTTTTACTTAACCAGCTAGTTCCCCAAATAATTGCACAGAGACCTTTTAATATTTCACAGTTTAGGCTTTAGCTGGGCAGACTCTCAACTAACTCATCTAAGTTAACCTGACTACCAGCCACGTGGCTAGCTATACCTTCCAGGCCCATAGTCACAACCATCTCCTCTAATGCCTCCTTGCAAAAAAAATAAAATAAAATAAAAAACCAACAACAAACAAACAAACAAACCTTCCCAGAGTTCCTTTCTCACTCCCAGGAAGACCCACCTTTCACTTCCTGCCCAGCTAATTGGCCATCAGATTTTTTTAAAAACCAATCAGAGAATGCCTTAGGTAAGTGAGGAAGGACAAAGACACAATTTCATAGAGTATACCCCAACATTTGGGTTTTATATACTATTTGTAATCTTAGAAGAATATGTATATGTTATCTCTATGTGACATATTAAAATACCATAGATTTGCTTTCACGGCTGATTATCTACTGCTATTGGGGAATGTCAGTCCTGTCCACAGCAGAAGCCAGCTCTTAGCTCCTAGTGTGTCTCTATACTTTGGGGACCATCCTGATTAAATAGTAAGTTGAACGTGCTGGCTTTCTTCCATTTTGTGAGGAAAACAGTCTTCATATTCTGGCTATAGTTTATGCCCCCGGAAGAGTTAACATAAAGCTGTATCTATTCCTTTGAATACTGCTAGTTATTTTTTGTGTCTTATTTTCTGTGCAACTAATAAGGTGTTTTGGTTATAGTGGAGAAAATATTTAATATTGTTATCATGCTTGGAAAAATCCCATTTATGATATTATCTGTTTTTTGTTTGTTTTTTTGAGACAGGGTATTCTGTGTAGCCCTGCCTGTCCTGGAACTCACTCTGTAGACCAGGCTGGCCTCGAACTCTGAAATCCGCCTGCCTCTGCCTCCCGAGTGCTGGAATTAAAGGCGTGTGCCACCAATGCCTGGCGACATTTTCTGTTTTAGTAAAAAGGTATGTTATCCCATAGAACAGTTCACCGCAGTTTGTAAAGAATGGAAAATAGATTTGGGTTATTTATTTATTTAATGTGCCTAGGAAAGTCAAAAGAATATTGTAGAACTGAGGCCTCACAAATAACACAGTGAAAGACCTTCATCAGTTAATATGCACACATCATTCATTACATATAATTACCTTTTTCTACATAGATTTCGTGAGCGTGCAATGAGCCATAGACACATAGGTAAAGAAAATAAGTGAAAGAAACATGAAAATTTCCTTGCTTTTTGGAGCTTACATAAAGAGAAACAAGAAGAATTGCACCATGTAACTTATTAGGAATTCAAAAACTATAGAGAAAAAGAAATTAAGTAATGTTGGTAGGGCTGTGGAATGGGGGATTTCAATTTTCTCTATTTAGAAATGATGGCTTTGAGATGGAGACATGCATGGTAATATTTGAAACATAAGTAAGTCACCTATGTTTCAAGAGCAGAAACATTCTAAGAAGAGGAAATAATATACCACCCAGATTTATTTT
The DNA here is from genome assembly GCA_902729485.2 of Mus minutoides. NCBI lineage: Eukaryota > Metazoa > Chordata > Mammalia > Rodentia > Muridae > Mus > Mus minutoides. The sequence continues at coordinate 4,471,160 of LR749507.1, forward strand.
CCGTTTCTTTTGTTGGTACAATAATAAAAGTCCTTTAATGTTCCAAGTTGCTTAGAAAATAGTTTCTGTTCTTCCCTAAAATCTCTATATGTCATGTAGCCAAATGCACTACAGACCTCAAAGCAACCATTGACACTTGTAATACAGTTTAAGTAATCCATTGAGCCATACAAGAAGAATATGCACAAATCAGTACCCCCTCATGCATACTTGCTCTGAGTTAGCATCTACAGGGTCTGTCTAAGAAGCCCAGGCAGATGGGCTTTGTGGGCTATAGCACAGACAAGCTCTGTAAGTTAACAGATCTGTCAGTTTATTATAATTGTTTTAAGACAAAGCATATTCTTTTCTATTTTTAATCGTTCCTCTCTCTTAACGGTTCTGTAGTGGACTGGGTTTCAATTGTGATTTCCTCTCTAATCTCGAGTTTGATCTGCTTCATAAAATAGAGGAAAATGATCGAAAAAGGAATGGTTTTTTTTTTAGGGAACTCCAGTATGAAAGTAGATGGTTCCCTGCTGAGCATATGCTGACTACCATTGCCTTGAAGAAGAGTCTCACACATAACTTTCAATATGTGCCCAGTTCTACTTGAAACACACATTAATAAAACAGTATTTGGATTTGAGAACAATGCACTAAAAATAGCTGAGAGCCTGTACTCCCATTTGGGAAAAATTACTGTGAAATAATTTTTCTCCTTCTTCTGAGCATCTCACAAAGCAAAACCAATTCACAGTAACTCAGAGTATATTCTCAAAGAGACATCTCCAGCCATTTTTCTCCTGGACCCTAGAGAACTCATTATTCTGCCATTACAAACAGACCTGCAGTGAATGTATGCCTCTGTGCTGATAAATTAAAATAATAGCACAAAATTTGCTATGCAGATACATTTACTAGTCACTTCCATATATTCACGTATGCCTGATACATACTGCTTTATGGAATAACTGTGTTTTTCAAAAATTCTGCCTGAGTTTAAAAGTATCTTTAAAGTTATACATAAGTGACTTCCAGAGCAGGGTTATCAGAACCAGCAAGGTTTAGAGGCCGTTGTGAACAATTTATCTTCTATCCTATCCAGTTTTTCTATATGCTATGAGGGAGAATATAATGTCTTTTATATCCACTCACCTGCTTCTAAGGAGGCTAAGAATCTCCTCTGAGAATTGCATTTAAGAAGGCTATTATAGGGGCTGGAGAGATGGCTCAGTGGTTAAGAGCACTGACTGTTCTTCCGAAGGTCCTGAGTTCAATTCCCAGCAACCACATGGTGGCTCACAACCATCTGAAATGTCCTCACCTGGTGTGTCTGAAGACAGCAACAGTGTACTCATATACATAAAATAAATAAATCTAAAAAAAAATGAAGGCTATTATAGCCCTCTGGAATGCTGGAATGAAGATCAGACTCAGCGCTGTGCTAAAGCTTCATTCTCATGAATGCTCAGAGTTGGGGGTGGGGAACAACAGTACCTTTCACAGTGCATTGTAGGTCTCTGTTCACATGTGCATACTCTGCTGGGGAGACTAGAGATGACAGTGGTGCTTATTTTATAATACCTTTCTACACAACTGCTTGAGTAAAAGAGTATTTTAAAGACAGTACATTGAGAGATTAAACTATAAAATTGTTTTGGTTTTCATGGATTCAAAAGCCTAGTTGGCAGAATAAAGCAGATGTATGTAAAGAAGTCCTTGGTTCAAATACAGCAAGTAGTATGGGAAACAAATCCTATAAGTATTTGTTTCAATTTGCTGGATCACCATGATGTATTTGTGCATATAAATGGAGGCTTATTATTGATGCTGAAAGTTAAGAAGGCAGAGATTGGAATTGCTCTTCCAAACCCAAGTTATTTAAAGAGCAGTTTGGAATTTCTAGAAAATGCTCCAGAAAGGAAGAACAATTGAATGATGGAGGATTACGAAGAAGATGAGGGCTGAGAAGAGGGGAGCAGAAGCAAGTGATATAAAGTAAAACTGGGGTATCACATGTGCTGAAAAGGCCTTTGAAATTCCAAGATTAAACTCCCAGAATGTACTGTTAGGGTGCCATTTGAGGATTGTTGGGACACGAACTAAATTATGTTATCTTTCTAGTTGGTTGGTAGTGAGCCTTGAATTCAAGGTGTGGCTATGCAGCATACACCTTGTTCTTTTCTCTCATCTCTGCTTTCCATTATTATTATTATTATCATTTTAATTTTGGTTTTTATTTGAAATAGGCTCTCACTCTGTATCGACAGGGCTGGCCTTGAGTTCTCATGCATCTTCCTGCATCAACCTTCTGAATGCCGAGGTTTCAGGAAGGAGCCACCATGCCATGGCTATCACTTCAGAGACCATACACCAACACTAATTTCGGAGTTAATAAAGCATAAAAGAGCAACTAACTAGATCATTATGGGACTCTGGAGTGAATTATGTGTGTTTTCCCCAAGTTTTTGGTAATTTCTGCCATTTATGCAAAACTTTGTATGAAGAGTATATGTGCCTTACATTGTTTTTATTTATTAGGTGCAAGAGAGGATGACTATGACTTCTAAACTGGCCAGGAGTAGAAAATGAGTAATACGGGGAGGAGAGTAAGAAGTTCTATCTACTGAATCAATTCTAAAGAAGAGGGGAGCTGGAGATAACTGAGCACAAATGTCTTCCAAGAATTTTCTAGAGTCACCAAGCAGGTGTAGGATTGCCAGGAAGGGGTTTGAGACACACTCAGATCTTACAGATGTTAGGCTCTGGGTGACATTGAGTTACAGATATGTGAAAAGAAGATATTGAAATTATAACACAGTATATTATAACTGTCAGATGAAAGACAGCTAGAATAAGTAGCGCATAAGTTCAAAGTAGAGGATGACAACTGATCTGAAGCAGAGGGGAAAAAAATTTGTAGATGATTTCTGATAGGAATCATCATCTAGAATAACAGGTACAAAGCCTTCATTTTCTTTTAAATCTTTATTCAGCTCCTAGAAGATGTCAAGGAGGATGATGGACAGTCTGGATGTGAACATCATTGAGACAGGATTTCTATCCACAGAATATAAACATAAGTGAAAAACTTCAGAAGCAAATGATCGTAATAGTGGGCAGCTGCGTGACCCCTTCACAGTTCTTTGAAAAGCCTGTGGAGAATTACACATGGGAGCATTTCGCTCTGTTTGGGTCACTTAAGGGATGACTTCACTACAAACTTGACATTAAAACTGGGCCTTGAGGGCTGTAGACTATGACTGGGTAAAGACTGGGAAAAGATCAGGGAGCAGTGTAAGCAAAGCTGAGAGGTTTGGAGGACATAAGTATGCAAAACACAGCTAAGCCCAGTGCACTGGAAGGGTGGAAGAAGGCTGGAACACCCATATATGGCAAGGAGGTGGACCGATGAGAGTAATTGATTTCTGAGCTGGGGAACATGGTTGGATTTATTTTGTCAAAGTATTATGATTGAATAAAGGGGTGGAAACAAAAGCGAATTCAGGGTTAACCTTGCCTAGTTTTCTTTGTGGGAGGTACATTGTCAGTGATGTACACATCTCACTTCTTCAGTGCTGTAGACAAATCCTACTAGCCCCTACCTATGGGTGAGAAAACTCTATATATTTCACCACACATTAATAGGAAAACCAGGTCTGAACCCATCACATCTGACTGCAAAGTAGAAGGGTAGTCCTGAATGCTACCTTCTGCTGACTTGAATCATGAATTCAAGGCAAAAGTCTAAGTTAGAGAGTATGACCTTCAGGTAGAAAAATGTATGCCAGAGTGGTCAGATGAACCAGTTTTATTGTTTGAATTGAACCAAACCAAGATGAACCAGTTTTATTGTTTGAATTAACAGAAAACAATAGAGATACTGACATCATTCTACCAAGAAAATGAGAAAATCATAGCAGCTTACTATGTTGTTGTAGCTATGCCTTTAACATGTACCTACTGAACTTCTGACAATGACATGCAAGGTCTCCTAGTAAGTGTGCTGAATGAATCTCACCATCATATATAATATCCCCCAATCAAATAATAAAAAAGAAGGTTAGTTAATCTATCAAACCAGTTTTTGTTGTCATCCATCATGAACATCTGGATGGTTTTCTGAGTTTCATCTTTGATATAGTCAATCTGCCATTATATAATGTCACATTTAAGAAATGAGGCGAGTCTCAGAAATACACATGCGAAAGAACAGACAATAATAACATTTGCGACTGTTTCGGGGTTGTAAAAGCACTCCTAGCCCCTGGCATGTGCATATAGATTGCTGAATTTCATGAAATAATAAAAATAATAATGCTTTGTATTGCAATCATGCCTCACACAGCTTTCAACGTTTTCCCAGAAAATAAATTACAGAAACCAGTATGCATAGGCACTCGAGAGTGATTAGTGATGGAACATGTACAGTTCTTAATGCTGCTTTTGGTGTTTCTCAAATGTCAATAATGTGTTCTGAATGGAAATAAAAGGATTATGAGGAGCTCAGAGGTGTAAAATCACACATGTTTTGTTGTTTGTATATTTTTGAAAGCAGCTGGAAAATATGCTAAGATATTTTGGTTTTTATGGGCTAACCTATTTAAAAGACAACTTTTCTTTGCTAAGCCCTATGCTTAGCTTATACATGGCTAATAACTTTTTTCCTTATTACATTGTAAGTCTGTTTATGTATCTTGTTTGTTTAGTTGTTTCTGTGTGAACTGGTTGATGTTCCATTTGGAACTATCAGAAGACAAAGACTCTCTGCTTACATATATTGAATAGCATGACTCAGGTTGGGATGCTAAATGAAGGACTCTATGTGATAGCTATGGAATAAATGATACATGAAGACCTACAGTGTTGACCCAGAGAATCATACCAGTACACAACTTGCAAGCTTTATCTACAGTGTATTATGTGTTTAGATGTATATAATATAATATAACATAACATAGCATATTATAGTATAATATAATAATATATGAACAATTTAAGGAGAAAGATGCTTTTGTTTCATGTTAATCCTGGAAGGCATTTGAACCATAGCCCACGGGAGTTATACTTTTATATAGTGTTTGGCCTGATGAACATTTTAGATTATAAAAACTTGAAGTTTTTATAAATATAAGGAGCCCAAAGTTTGAAGATACTGATTAACTTTTTTGAATTCATACTCTTAAAAAAAAAAAAAAACAGTCACTGAATGCAGGAGATTCATGGCTCTGTGGGTGTGCCCTTCTGTGTGTACTGAAACAGGTTTAGTAACATGGGAGATGCGGCAATTGTCAAGGGATCCAGAGGTAAAAGAATGTCAAACACCTTCACAGATGAAGTGCAGAAACCATTGACAGATTACAGGCAAGTTCAGCAGTGCCCCCTAAAAGCTGCATTTGTGGCCAGTATTAAAATGTATCTTTCCACATGTCAGGGTGGAAAGGACTCACATCTTCATAAGTTGGAAAGGTGAGTCCTTTAAACATACTATTTGAATGGCAAAATACAAAATGAAAGTTGGCGGCACCAATTCATTTAAATTCTGTTTCTTTTCAGTCGGTTCCAGACATTGATATCATATTAGTTACCCATCTCTTCACTGTGACAAAAGACCAGGCAAAGGCAACCTAAGGAAGGGTTTATTTTGGCTTTCAATTCTGTTAGATACAATTCATCATGGCAAGACAGAACTGCCACTGGGATCAGGAGGCAGCTGGCCGCTGGCCATATTGTTTCCACGGTCAGGAGGTAGATCTCTGTTCCCTTTCTCTGGTAAGTTCAGCTCACTGATGGAATGGTGCTAGTCACATTTAGGATACATGTTCTTATCTTTCTGCCTCAGTTAACTAAGTCTAGAAATTCCCTCACTGGGATACCCAGAAGTTTGCTTCCATGGTAACTGTAAATCCTGCCAAACTGATGATTAAGATGTACTGTCACAACTACTGGCTGAACATCTGTAATGTGTAATTTTATTGTGGTAGTCACTAACAAGAAAAGCAGGTTGGTTGCTCCTCTTCTTAAGCCTAATGCTTGTCTTACCTGGGGAAGAGTAGCGCAGAATAGGCATGTCCACTCCATTGTTGCTTATCTAACCATGTGTTCAGATCTAAAACAAACTGAGCACATTTCCCAAGATTGATTTATTGATTGAGATCAGTGTATAGTGTCTCTACATGGGGAAGTGTGCAGGTGTTATCCCTAGAGTGAGAATAAACAGTTTAAGTAAAATAATCTGAGCACAATACTGGGTTTTAAATGCAATTGGGTTAGAAAGCATGGGTGAACATTTGAGTTTGTAGAATGCTTAAATGATCTGTAAAATAGGGCAAGTTTTCTTGAATTTCTATTTATATCATGAGACAAAGTATTAAACTTACTGATATGTAGGTAAACATACTGATATGTAGGTAAACAAAGCAACAGACAACTATGTGCAGAATGCTCAGGCAATTCCAGAGTTTTCCTTGCAACCTCTTATTGGAATATGTTTAAGCTTCCAACAGGACTACAGGATTAATGAAGGTTGAAGGGCTACTCCTTAGTATTTTTTGCCCATTGGCATCTGTTTGTGATGTGAGCCATTCTGGTTGGTCAGTGCAAGTATTCTGGAGGGGGGTCTTCTTTCTCACAGTGCAAGTCTTATCTTCAACTTTCTTTATGTCCTCAGACAAGTGGTTTTCAACATTCCTAATACTGTAACTCTTTAATAATATGGTTCCTCATGTTGTAATGATCCTCCAACCATAAAATTATTTTTCTTAGACTTCATAACTATAATTTTGCTATTGTTATGAATCGTAATGTAAATATCTGATACTCAGGATATCTGATATGCAATCCTTATGAAAGGATAGTTTGAGCCCCGAAAGGATTATAACCTGTGGGTTGAAAACCAATGCCTTAGAGGAACCAGAAGCTGTTTCCTTTAGAGTACTTTAGTGCTACCCAACCACATTACCAACCAGATTATTGGCTCATCTGTCTGTATATTTTCATCAGCAATAGATATTTTACTGTTCTGGTACTGTGTTGGATAGAGCCTCCCTCAGGATCTCTGACGTGCTTCCAAGCTACATTTGGAGAGGAGACAGATCTTAAATGCAGACATAGCTTTGTTTCCATGCCCTTGACTCAGGCCTTTATTAGATATGGGCTACAGGACCCTCATTTCTTAGAGGACAATGAAGGAGAAAACTAACATAATTTCTTTCCTCTCCATCTCTGAACCTTCTCTTCTATTAGCCAAAAACTCTCTTTCCTGGAGGGAGTTGGAAAAACTGAAGAGGGAACGTTCTTTTCAGCTTCTATTTCTGGATCTCTAGGGTTTTTTCTCCTTATGTATAAGTCAGGCTTTCAGTACTGAGAATCCTTATTCATCAAAGAAGCTTGATTCTTGCAAATCAAAATACTAGGTTTTCAAAAACTATTGTTTTTTTCCCCTTTGAATTTTAAAATGTATTTATAGATTCAATTGACTCATATTCTGAGCAGCATCTACCATTCCACTGAGGAAATAAATGTCAAGCATTGCAATGGGTAAAAGGTTGCTGAAGAGTGAGGAAAAGGCAAAAGGAGAGTGTTTAGTTTCACAGGATTTCATTTCCCTGCATTATACTGCATGCTATGTATTCTTCTCTGTAGAAGTCACATACTGCTGCCTTGATATCCTCCTCCAAATCGAGGCATAGTCTCTCAATAAAATAGGATTCAGACATTGTCCACAAAGGTTCTCCACACATGGTTTTCTTGTGTGAGTTCAGATTCAATATAACATTTGCCCAGCGTGTTACAGCGTCTCTGGGCAATCTGGTTGTTACTGAGAGATGTTCTTACTTTTCTGACCCAGAAGTACTGTTTTGGTGGTCTGCTTCCTCAAACCAGGCCACACCAAGTTCACTATAGGTAAAAATTCATCAGGGCATTCGTAAGACCTTCCATGATTCAATGATCTCTTAAACACCATCAGCTCCCAAGCAACCTTTGCACATATGAGCCATTTGGGAATATTCTTCATATTCAAACCATAACAACCCTGATAGTAGTTTTGAGCTCACATAATCCCCCACCGGTTTCTTCAAACCTTATAAAATCTACAGTGTAATTCGCAATATTCCTATAAGCAATGAAGAAAAGAGGAATTTGCCTTTTAAATGTGCTTAGCAGCTCTTTTCATTTCTGTCTGACTGGGTTTGTCATAAATACTTACCTCATGAACTAGGGACACTGCAGCATGACTAGATTGGGGATTTCTCTTTCTTTCTTTCTTTCTTTCTTTCTTTCTTTCTTTCTTTCTTTCCTTCCTTCCTTCCTTCCTTCCTTTTTTCTTTCTTTCTTTTTTCTTTCTTCTTCTTTTTTTTTTTTTTTTTACCATTTCAGAGTACTTTGAATGTTCAAATAAATTAAGGTTTCTTCATACTTTTTCTCCATTCTCATTCTCTTAGAAAGTCAAAGAAAAATGAGTACACATGTTTAAGACCAGAGTCACGAGAGGTTGTTTTGGAATCAGGGAAATGATTCAAGTACACACTGTTGTCATTTGTACATAGAGTGTATGTGGACAGTTGCCGTTTATTGACATTTAGTTGATAATCAATCCAAACTGGCATCTGAGAGATGATGGGTAAATCTGTACACTGTGTGTCTTCTATGTCATTCACGGTGTCTTTTTTTCTGTACCCTGTACTACTCTGAACCTCTCAGGATTAAGAGCTTTCACCTCACCTAGTCTTTTTTCCTGCCTTTTCCATCCTCCTTTAGTCAATTTTATTACAATACTATATGTGCTTATTAACCAATTGCATATTTTTATTGGTGTGCTATACTAATGAGGTATAGTCCAATCTCAACATTACTCTTTTACATGTGGAAGCTGAGTTGTTTAAACATTATTTGTTGAAGATACTCCCCTTCATTTACCTGATTATAGCTTTGGGAAATGTCAACTGGTCATGGACAGAGTTTATAGGTTTGTTATGTGAAAACCCATTTCCAATGGAGATGCAACACACAATGTCTACTCACCCCAAACAGGGAACCTATCATAGACCAAAGTGCAGATATCACCAAACTCCAACTTAGTGAACCAATTAGTTTTATTGGGGTTACTTACAGGAATATGGGTGTAGAGTTACTTACAAGAGGAGAAATGACTCAAAGACAACTGCATCACCAAGGGCCAACCAACCCATTATGGGTGACATCTCAGAAATGCTGAGAACATGGAGCACATTAAAGAGCCTTCAAGAATCTAAGCAGATAGGAGAATGTCTTTTTCAAGTAACTCTTGTCTAAAGCTCTTTTAGGCACTTGTGCTAGTTTCTGCTTCTTCTGGGTAGCTAGTGTGATCTCAGAATCTTCCATACTGCTTTGATTGTCTCAGTAGCTTTTATTGCTTTCTCTGGCAGAAAATGGCCTACTGAAACTGGTCAGTTTTAGGAACTTCCTGAAGCTCTTTGGAATTGTTTGCCCACATATTAAACAACTTCACAGCAAAATGGAATGTTTTAATCTTGGAGGAAACTTACACAAGGTTATAACTGAACACGATTGGTTTTTTATATCTATGTCTTTGCTATAACAGCTAAGTCTTGTATCATAAACCTTTCTTCTTTGCTTTCAGCTCTTTAACTTGTGAACATTTGCCTGGTAACTTCAGTTTTTCTTCATGAATTGTTAAACCCAAGGATCGAAATCAACATAAATGCAATAAACCTTTATCATTTTTCTCTTTCTCCCTTTCAAAAAAATTGACATCTTCATTTCACAATATATATCCTAATGTATATGACAGTGTCATGTTTAGTTTGGTCACTTTAAGATCTATCAATTATATAATTGAAAATTGAAAACATCCGATTGTAAAGATTTCTGGATGACGCAGTGACAATTCTACTTGAGACAAGAAATGTTCTAAGACAATTATGGTAATCTCAAGGAGAAGAAATGGGTTCAAACTTAAGGAGTTCAGGAAGAAAAATTTAATAGAATAAGTTTCATCTTCTCATGGTGTTATTTGTATTGTTTTGGTTAGATCTAATATGAGAATGTATTTATATATGTATATCTATACTTCTTAGATTTGGAATTTATGAAATGAATAAAAATAAAAGAAAAAAATTAATTTTAAAGAAGGAGTAAATAGCATAATTTTCTAGAATACCCTAGATGTTAACAATTTTAATGTAAATTTGAAGCCTTATTATTCATAAACTATGAAATTTAATATGAATGAAAGTTAAAAGAGAATTATGGCCTACATACCAGCCATTTAGATCACTGATATTTAGTCATTTTGGCAGTTTGAATTCTGGAAATACAGAAATATATCTGCGAGTCTACAGGTCCTCAGCTTGCCTCTCATCCTGTAAATTATCAATGGGTTAATTATCACCTCTGTATCAAGGATGTGGTCTGAGGTCATATGAGTGTCTCAAGCTGGAAAAGTTGAATTTTCTCAGTGCACTTGTGATATTTCTAAATGATAAATCTGAAATTAGGGTAACACTTACTTTGCATTAAAAAAAAAAACAGCTCAAATTGTATTTTAATAACAACGAAAAGTAAGTTACTTAATACCCATGAAGGCTTTTTACTTTGTTATATACAGTGGCCATTCTAGCAACAGACAGGATATGTGACCTCCCCTGGTAACTTTTTATACTTGGGATGCATCTGTGGGATGAGCCTTGGGAAATGTAATAGGCTGAGACACTCCTGTCTACCTTTTAAAAGTATGGCTCTTTCCTCGGCGTTTTGATAAATGGCTGTGAAATTCAGGCATTTATACTGATATAAAAATTTTGTGTTTACATTGGCAAGAAAGGCAAAAGGGCGAGTTTCTACACATTTATAGTGGGTTATAAAAGACATGAAGGTGGATGAGAGTATGTCCCTGCAGGGATAGAATTGGATGGTGACCTCAGAGGTGGGCAGAATCATGTTGTGTTGTGTACATGTATGGAAGTCCAAAGCTAATAAAATTGTTTTTATATATAATAAAAGAACTGGGGAGTTTGAGAAGGAAGGTGGAAAACCCACTCCTCTTATTACAGTGTAGGAAGTTATCCTTTATTGATCCATTATCTGGAGTAAAGATGTTTGTCATGAATCAATAGATATAAGTGTTCACAGCTAACTTCAGTGACTACTGATAGCTATCTGAAATGCCATAGCTATTTGGTTTGTTGTGTGCTTGTTCTTTTGTTTGCATATATGACAGTTTCTAGAGAGAAACTTCATAGAAGGAATATTTCAGCTTAATCAATGCATGAATTGTATATCTGTTTTCCAAAGACTTAAGCAATGATTTAGGTTTTAAATTATTTTTTATTTCCTAATACTTTGTGTATCAGAACCAAATGTACTCCTTAAGCATCAGTTAAGAAGTGTGTAACTGTAGCAGATTCAGATGTTAAATGCACAAGCACAGTTCTTGATTAACTTAGCAGCAACCATGAGTCTGCATAAAGACTAGCGTTTGCTTCATTCTGAGTGTTACTATGTGAAATCAACATGATAAAATATAAAATTCTGAATCTGAGACATAGGATGGTTCATAAGAGAGATTTGAAAAACTGAGTTCTACCCAATTATTTTTGAAATAATGGTTTCCCAGTGTCTTTGATGTCTGGAGGGGCCCACTGTCTCTGCTCTCCCTGCAGGTGGGAAGGAGTTGGGAGTGACCAGGCAGAGATACTGCTCATCTTCAGCCATGTCGAAACGCTGGCTGATGAGGATCCCTGAGAGTATTAAAGACACTTTGAATATTCTCACTGGCTGTGGTGCAGAGCCTGGGAAAGTTTGGAACAGAAAAGCCAAACCTGTCACAAAGAGGTTCCTGTTTGTCAACAAACACAAACCTCTCACAAACAGAAGCAGCACTGAGCTTGGTGCCAGGTACACAGACACAAATCAGGCATGGGTTCCATAATTCAGGTGTATGCAATCTTATGGGAGTCCTGAGGTGTGTTTAATAAAAATTTCAATAGGGGTGGATGGCCAGCAGTCCCTAAGGGTAGTTGAGCTGTCACAAGCGTTCCTAGCTAGGACGATCTTAGGTCCCATATTACCAGCCATCCCTCTTCACCTCATGATGGCTTTGCTCCATCCAGCATGTGCTGGGTGGTGCATATCCTGGTATGTAATCCATTTAATGTTATCTGCTTAGCTGTCTGAGTACCCAGAATGCATCTGGCCTCATCATCTGGACCCTATAAAGGGAAACTGAATTCATGATTTTAGGTACAGCAATTTTCTTATATAATTTGGTTGTTTATCTACTGCAAACAGTCTTGTCTTTGTACTCAGAACATTTTGTGATCATTGTCTTACTGAAGTGACATGTAGAATTTATTTTCAGTTGACCGAACTTTGACATGTTTCCTCAACTATAAATTAACCTTGCCTAAATTTAAGTCAGTGGCTAGAAAACAAAAGAAAAATACTGTTGTGTTGTATTTAATGCCTGCTTGTTAAACTATCCTTAATTCTTTTTGGAAATGTTACAAATTTTAAACAGTCAAACTCAGCCAATGCTAATTAAAAGAAGACAAATATAAAGCAGACAAGAGTTACATTCAGTGGATAAAATTGAAATAAAAAGGTTTCCCTTATTATAAAGAAACTATTAATATCAAGGAGTAATCCCTAGTTAGGAGAGTAGGGTAATTAATTATAGTTCTCAGTAGAAATCTTATGTAATATTTTTAAGAATATTCTTAAAGCTGTAACAATTTATTACCGCATTCAAAAATGAATCCTGAAGCTCACAGAATTCTGCCTATGTGATGACTAAGTCAGCAGCTATTGTGCTAGTTCTGGGATGACACACGCATTTCTACACGCCATTCTTTTCTCTTAATCTTTTAGAAGCCACCTTCACCTCTTGACTGACATATTCTATGTGCTGTCATTTTTGAGGAATGCAGACAAACCAGTTTTTAGAGATCACTGAATATGTTTCTCAGTGACCTTTATGCTGTCTGTTTCTGTTGAGCAATTAAACGAGCAGTCAGTAGTGTGCACGTCACGTGTGATTTGGGTCTGCCATCTTTGACCTTCTTTTCATGCCCTGGTTCATCATTTGGCTTCCTTTCTAAGCAGAATTCAGCCAAGCATTCTTAAATGTTCATAGTAAGAAGTAAGCTTGCGAGATGCTTGACAGCTCAGGAAGAATGATAAGGCACTGTTGTCAAACAGCTGCACAGAAGTCTTGAGAAGCATGGAGTAAGCTGTCAATAAGTGATATCACTGCCAATTATCAAATCAAAACACATTCAATAGGAAAACACTGAAGTCCTAGGAATAGAATCTAATCACTCACAACCCCAAAGATGTACTGAGAAATGAAACTTCCAGGCATTAAAGGACCGATGTCTGAGATTTGAGTCCTCTTTGTACCGCTGATAGCTCTTGTGAAATGGGCAAAGTCATTAACAAGTTTTTGTTTTCTTATTCAGTTATATGCCTTGTGAGATGATTCTACCTACTTTCAGGGTTGCTCTGAGGGAGTCTAAGAAGAGTCATTGTGCTAAAAACCATTACATATTTAAAGTGTTCTCCCCCAAAATGCCAATTTTTCCATTCAGCCTTCTTTAAGGAGTGGTATAGCTACAAAATTTACCAACTACACAAACTACGATCCTAACACAATGGAAGTTCAAAAATGTTAAAAATTACACTGCCCTTGGAAATCCTCATAGAGAATTAGAAAATTATTTCAATATATTTTAGGGAAAATATGAACATGACTGTTAAAAGGGATAAAACATAATTTACTTTCTGTAGACATCTCTGTTTATAGATGTTAGATCATAATGTCATTTGGTTGTAATTTGGTTAAAAACATCAGACTTTGGTTAAAACTTTGGTTTAACTTGATCATGTTTAACTTATATTTCCAAACTTTCTATAACTCTATGCCTTTATTTTATTTTCTTAGAACATGAAAGGAAATCTTGATAATGTGTAACACACTTTCAAACCCAAACCATGTATAAATGATTTTGAATGGCAATCTTGAAATTGTTCATCCTATCTATTAGTTTCTTCATTCAAAGAATAGCAGGCCATATGCAACAGATTCATTTAACTAGGTGGCTGTGGAGATAAAGGTGGTAAGAGATCATTGTGGAACAATGGACTACAGCAGGAATAGGATTTGAGCTAAGTGCAAAGGACCTGGTACTAGAGAGAAGTGAAGGAAATCCCGACTGGGTCATGCTGTTTGTTTGCTAATAATAAAAATAGTTCAAAACTATTAGGAACCTGCCTTGTGAGTGCAGGGCTCTTTTCTATTCCCAATGTGATCACGTTTGTTAATATTGTTGTCATTGCTTATTTTCAGACTACAATTTCCAACCTTTTTTTTTTGAACAGTTAATTGAAATGTTCCTCTTCGTCACTGTTTGAATTTAAGAGATATGCTTAAGTATTATATTGTGATTTTTTTTAGTACTTTATTCACGTTAGTATTTTCCCTCTAATTTATGATAATCTTGAAGCATTCATACCTAGCTTTTACAGAAGATGTGGCCAAGAAAAAAACAGTTTTGGCTAAAGGTGAGGAGTAGAATTTGGAGCTCCATAACCCATGAAAAAACTGGGCAGGTGCTACAGAATGCCTTTAAACCCAGAGGAAGAGATGAGGGGTCCTCAGGCCTGAGCTGGAGCAAGCTGGCTGTTCAGAGTAGGTAATCAGAGGGCTCTGGATTCGGCAAGGGATGATACCCCAGTTCAGAAGTACTCCAACACATGTGCATCCACACATATATACACACACATGCACACATATGTGCACACACATGCTACACATATACAAATGAAAAATATATTTCTAACAAAGTTCCTACTTTTATCTACCTAGGGGTCACTTCACCAAGTTTTTTTTTTCCTGTGACAGGAGTTTATTAGTCAGCAAACCTTAGTTGAGATTTCAAGATCAATTTTGATAGAACTCTAACCTCATCCCATACCTGGTGCTCTGCTGAGATTCCTGGGAGTTCTGTTCCATTTCACAAGAACTGATGGAACTTTAAACCATAGAAGCCCACTGCATATTCATTGATTTGCCCTGGAAAAATAAATGTAATGATTTGATTATATTTCGTAGATTCAACTTTGAGTTTGCATAGGTTTATTCTGATGCTTTATTATTTTTTTTATCACAGTAAGAGTCACTTCTAGCATTAACAGAAAGTTTAGAGAAGCACTATTTCTTCCCTCAGAAGCCCTTGGCAGCTTCCCTCTCCTCCCCAGCACTGGGCTCTACTGGTTGGGTGGTTACAAATGGCAACATTCAGTAGGAATTCCATACTCAGAACTCAGAACTCTTTCGTAATCCCAGGGACTGGCTGCTCCTGACACACTAAAGGATATGAGACACACTTCTTACTGCAGCTTTTGGATAAATCATTAAAATCAAGTACCAAGGACACCCTTGGATGGAAGATTAGAAGACAGACAGTAAAGTGATAAACTGTATAGAGAATTAGCGAAGATGGAGTTTCATGGGGTTCAGAGGCCCCATTTGAATCTAACTGGTGCTGAGGAGGGCTGTTCTAGCTTTTACTTTTTAGCTCCCAATGTCTTTTTCTCTTCCTTTCCATCCCTTCTTCCAACTATCCCTCCCTCCCTCCACCCATCCATTCTCCCCTTCTCCCCCCTTCTTTCTTTCTATGTCTATAGATTTATCCATTTTTACATCAAACTATTCTTTTCTTTCTCCCTTATGACCTTCTTCTCTGAGGCTTTCCTTATGCAGTCTGGCTTGCCTTATATAAAGGGAACTATCCAATGAACTGATTCAAATATTTATATTATGCATGCCACATCTATGATTAGCCATAACAGTTATCTCTAGCAAGAGGGAGGTGTGATCTCATCTGAACTCTGGTCCACGTTAGGTTATCTTAGGCTTTATCTCTATAGTGAATGCAGAAATGGAATTTTGGGAAAATAAAGCATGCTAATGTGTATTAAACTTCCTTACACACCAATGCTTGCAAAAAAAAAAAAAACCAACAAAAAACAAAAAACAAAACCTTCACAGGGCAAAGAAGCAAGACTCATGTGTTGCCTTTGCTGAGAAAGGGAAAGGTAGTGCCTGCAGGTTTTATTACTTACATGAGAGAAATAGAAAAGAAATTGCTGAGGACATATTGTTAAAAAGAACAGAACATTCTAGTTCAAATGGACTATTTCCCCACAGTGTCTTCCTGGGGCAGGCTGGTACTGCTACCTTAATAACACAATGACTACACAGGTTTCTCCTGTTACAGGCGGTTAAAATACAGGAAGGGGCTATGAAACATGTCTGCCTTTCTCATTGATTGGCTTCCTGAACACACACGGCCAATTTCTTTTCATAGAAGTCCTCTTCTGAAGTTGGTAGGGACAACGAGACTGCTTCAGTAGAGACATATTGTTTTTCTGTTTCTGGAATTCAAACTCCTTGTTAGTGACACCATGTTCCTCTCTCAGGTGTGAGCTGGGTAAACTTGACAGCTCCAACAATGACAGCTCAAGGGCAGCTCTAGGAGCTACTTTGACTCGGTTTTCTGAGTTCATTATTACATGTCAAGCAGGTGGCATCTTGGGGAAGTAATAGCCTTTCTTTGATTCTGTTGCGAAGGCCTTTAGCCTTTGTATTTGTAATAGATTTCAAAATTAAGCATTAGTTGTTTAGCTGAGCAAGGTCTATGTCTACGCAGTACTGTTTAGTACAAGGTACTCAGGGTATTGAATGTACCTGCCTTCATTTGCTGCCCCATCTCCATTACGTTCAGGAGCAGATGTATTGAACCTGGCATTACAGCTCGCAGATGTATTGAACCTACAGGCTTATTTGCTTTTTTAGGCTGTCGGTCCTCCCATGCCTTCTTCACTTTTTTCAGAGTTTGTTTCTCAGTATTGCTTAAGAAATCTGACTCCCTGGGTTAGAATCACATTTTCATACTTTACTGAGAGAACACAGCACACAGAACATAGGAAATGCATCGCTGAAGGAGACAGCAAGTGCTGTGATAAAAGAGAAAATATTTATGGATTTCTAAACTTTTTCAAGTCTAAGCTTTCCATTATAAATCTGGAAGCCCCAAAAGGTGTACTAGGTGGGTGTTTATTAATTGTACTCTTTGCTTTCAAGTGCCTGGTAGATAGGTGGGAAGATCTGTAGGAAGTTTTATGATTAGAGTTAGATTAATAAAACAAGTTTATCTGATAAGTACATAGCAATAGTATTTTATATGGTAGCTTCTTTGCTCAAATGCATACATGCTCATACACAGACAGTTTCTCTGCTCACTTCTACATACCACTTGCATGTGCTATGAGCCTTCTATTATTATAAACTCTTGATAAAAATCTCACCCACCTCACTTTCTCTTCCCCTCCCCCGCCTTTCTTTTCTCTTGCATTCCTTTTAAGAGGTGCTTGACATCTGACCCAGAGCCTTATATATGCTACAGGCATGTCTTCTTATCACTGAGTCAACCATATTTATTTTCATAGTGAAAGAATCCTTTTCACATAAAGCTTCGCAGAGTGGGCTTAGTGTTTACCTCCTTTTGATAGGTCTTTTTCAAATCTTCGCTACATTCTTTTTATTTATATGGAGCGGTCATCTCAGATACTCTTCCATGTATTCTGAAAAATGAAGCCACTTATGCTGGAGGTATGTTGAGGCGGCAGCTCAGAAAGGTGTTCCAGGTTTTTATTTCAATAATTCTGTTACAGAATATTTGCACACAACAGTGCATTCACAGCTAGGTTGGGACTTGAGCTCTTATAGGTCTGAGCAGAGATGGTGGGCCCAAGAGTTCCTTCAGATATGGTGCTCAGAGAGAGACTTCGAAGGGATTTTTAAAATATTCTTCACCAGACAGCACTTCCATTATGACTTCTGGTAGGTTTGACTCCCATCCATGTCCTGTTCAGGAACACATGGATATTTTCCTGTAGGAATTTCATGAAATAAAATCTTTCATTCCATTTTTTTTTTGTCTCGAAAAAAGTTTATTTAGGGCATTGGGAGGGTTCTTTGACATTAAAAGGAGTTGGCAGGAACTATAGTACTATGATGCGATTCATTGCTAAATTAACCAGCTTTTCACAATGAGAAAACTGAGCTGGCTTTATTGTTTCTCTTCTTAGAGGAGGGGACAGCAAAGGCATGATACTTGGTGACTTTCCTCTGTATCCTAAATAGTAATTGGGTTTTCTTGTCCTGGATCTGCATTCTCAAACAGCTAAGTATAATGTTATGTTTGTAGATGTAGATGTAGCTGATGCTCTCCTGGATGGTTTCCTGGATTTAAGTACATATTTTATGCCAAACCTTGTCAAAGAGCTTTTGAGGGAGGGAGGGAGGGAGGGAGGGAGAGAGAGAGAGAGAGAGAGAGAGAGAGAGCGCTTCTCTACACAATACATTCTTTCCTTCTGTCTTCTATTATCTTTCCATTAAATTTTATGTCAGTTTGTCACCTCTATTTTTAGAAAAGTAAATTTTTTTTAGATAATGCATTTATGGCATGTGTTTAAAAGTTTACAATACAAATGACTTGTATTTTCTAGGTGTAGCATTAGCTAGGATGGCCAAAATCTCAAGCATAATTTGAGGGCATGTTTTATGCAAAAAAAAATACCCCCTGTATGTAAAACTGTTCAATATATTATTTTTAAAAGTAAATTTATATTTTTTATTCAATACTGTGTTGGAGATTTTAAGTTCCTGATCTATGTTAATCATCATGTGGGCTTCAAGCTCTCAAACTAAAAAAATTTCTGATGAAGTCATGTTGAGAAGGAGTTTAAATCCTCATTAGACAAGACTATATATCAAAAATTACAAACATCAAACAAATAATTTAAAATGACAAAACAATATTAAGATGCAAAAGTACAAAGCAGAGATGTTTTAATTCTTCTCTTGTTTTTGTTTTTGTTTTTGTTTTGTTTTGTTTTCTGGAAATGATTTGAAATACATAGGATCCAAAATACTGTTGTTGTTGTTGTTGTTGTTGTTGTTTTAATGCTCCTCTATAGTTTTAGTTTTGCCATTTGTTCATTCATATCCATTGTAATTACACATGGGAGCATGAGTATAATTCTTTGAAGGAAGCCTAAGATTACAGCATAGAATTTGTTATTTATTTAATGAATTTAAAGATACCTATTCTTCTGGAATATCAAATAAGAGGGTGCTTCTGGCTCCAGTCCATAATTTCAATAACTATACTTAAAATTATCTTAACCCCCCCCAAAAAAAAACCACATTTGTTATATACCTCTTAATTTAGAAATTAAACCAGAGGAGATAGGGCATTGAAAAAGCCAACAAAATAACTTTCTTGAACAGAAAAAAGGGGAAATGATATTTCCTGGTCAGTTACAGGGAAGTGATGAAGTGATGAGAGCTAACAGGAGAGTCAAGGATGCTGTGTGAGGCTGGGGCATTGAACACCCTCTCTGTTCAAAGACGTTAAAGGAAAGATGAGTTCTCAATGTGGAGTGGGAGATGAAAAGAATCCCATACCACTGCCGTGAGAGAGAGTATATCCAGTTCAGACTTATTCTCTGTCTCTCTGTCTTTCTCTCTCTCTCTTTCTCTCCATCTGTTTCTCTCTGTCTCTGTCTGTCTCTCTCTGTATGTGTCTGTCTGTCTCTGTTTCTGTCTCTCTGTCTCTCATGGGTGGTGATGACAAATAGACTGATCCAGAGAGACAGAGGAGAGAGAAAAAGATAGGTAGTGAAGTGGTGCATGAATTTTGTTTTGTTTTGGAAAACTATAGAAACTGATGATTTTGAAGGTAAACTTGAGACCCTCATTCGAGCCACATATGCAGAATTATTTAATAATATTTTCTAGGGTATCTCAATGATAGTTTAAAATGTAATTAGTTTCAACTATTTTCTAAAAATATTGCTTGGAAAGTTCTTGAAATGTGCAGTTTATAGCTTTTTAAATTACTTTTATTTTCTTTTTTATAAAACATGCCCCCTCTATTATGCCACCTATCCAGTCTGCCTTTCCACAGTTCCTCATCCCATTGGTCTTGCTCCCTGTCTCCAAGAGAATGTTCCCACTTACACCACCTGCCAGGGCCCCTACTCCCTGGAGTCTCAAGTCTCTCAAGGGTTAGTTGCTTCTCCCACTGAGGCCAGGCCAGGGAGTCCTCTGCTGTTTATGTGTTGGGGATCTTAGACCAGCTTGTGTAGGCTGTCTGGGTGGAGATCTAAGAGGTTCGAGATTGCTAGTCTTCCTATGGGGTTGCCCATCTCTTCAGCTTCTTTCAGTCTTTCTCTAATTCAACTACAGGGGTCCCCAACTTCAGTCCATTGGTTGGGTATAAGTATCTGCATCTGTCTCAGTCAGCTGCTTGTTGGGGCTCTCACAAGACAGCTGTGCTAGTCTCCTGTCTGTAAGCACACCATAGCGTCAGTAATAGTGTCAAGTTTTGGAACCTCTCCTTGAGATGGGTCTCAAGTTATGCCTGTCAGACTGCCTTTCCTTTGGTCTCGTCTCAATTTTTGTCCCTGCAGTTCTTTTAGACAGGAACAATTTTTGACTGTGGGATGGCAACTCCATCCCTTCACTTGATGCCCTGTCTTTCTACTGTAGGTGGACTCTACAAGTTCCCTCTCCCCACTGTTGGGCACTTTATCTAAGGTCCCTCCCTTTGAGTCCTGAGAGTCTCTCAGCTCCCAGGTCTCTGGTACATTCTATAGGGTCCCCCAACTGCTACTTCCAAAGGTTGCTTGTTTCCATTCTTTCTGCTGGCCCTCAGGGCTTCAGTTCTGTTCCTCCATACCTGATCATGTTCTCCTTTCTGCCTCCCCCTGACTGGGAGGTAGATATATTTTCAATTTTCTGAGGAACTTCCAGATTGATTTCCAGAGTGTTTGCAATCCCACCAGCAATGGAGAGTGTTTCCTTTTCTCCACATCCTCACCATTTTAAAGTAAATCATGTACCATTATAATTATTGTGATAAAATCTTGTGATATGTTGATTTTGACCCATCCCACCTAGGCATAGACTGACTATCTCTTTGTCTAACAGTCCCACATAGAGTATGCTATGCTCCTATTAATATGTGCAGTATCATATGCTATTTTGAGAAAGATTATATTCATATAACTTAATGATAATTATTTTATTATAAATTATTGTCATTAATCTTTTACTATTCCTGATTTACAAATTAAACTTTGCCATAGGTATGTATGTATATGGAGAAACAACACAGTTTAAATAGGCTTTCATGGTATCTGTGGCCTTTAGGAAGCTACTAAGTATTTTGGAACCTGTCACCATATACATATCATCTATAGTGTAGATCCTGAGGATAGATGTGAATACACATAAGATGGATAGATGTGTAAGAGTTTTAGAGCTTACGTCTCTGGGTAACTCTAGGACACATAGGTCAACTAAGGTCACTGAAGCTTAATCATAATTTTTTTAAAGCTGGATTTTTAAAATTCACTCTTAAATACAGCCTTTTTAATATATAAAATAATGGTACTTTGTACTTAATTTATCTAATGCATATTTCTTTAGCCTTTCCTTGATTAATTTCTGTTTTCACCAAAATGCCTCACTGGTATCTAGGACACAGGCTCAACTTTTACATTATAGCAAGTCAGCTTCCCACACTTATCTCTAGCTACAATGCTGAATCCACCTGCAACATTTTTAAAAAAACATTGATAAATCCTGATGTAATTATGCTAGAACTCAGATGTGAGAGCACGTAGTAGTTGCAACTCTTTCTTGTCAAGTTTCAGAATTAACACTATATTTTCTGTTGCTTTGTTCTCTTTCTTCCTAGTGTTTATTTTAGAATATCACTTGTTTGAGTTGCTATCTGCTCCTCTTTTCTCCCTCTCTTCTGGTAGTCTAGTTCTTCTCCCTCCCTTCCCCACACACTTCCTTTCTCCTTTTTCTCCCTCTTAGGACTTTTGGAATGTCCTCTAAATGAGTCCATTTGAACCAACGTGGGCACAGAGTTTTCAGACCTGAGTCCTTTGTATAAAGTTGTGCTGTATTGTAGCCTTTGCATTTTCTGTATTAGTTTCTAGTCATTTCGGAATCATGGCCTCTGCATTAACAAAGATGACTTGGCTAAAGAGAGACAGGATATAGGCTAAATCAGTAAGGATATTCTTTCAC
This sequence comes from Mus minutoides, assembly GCA_902729485.2. Lineage (NCBI taxonomy): Eukaryota > Metazoa > Chordata > Mammalia > Rodentia > Muridae > Mus > Mus minutoides. Next base: position 4,493,316 of record LR749507.1, read on the forward strand.
TACAACTGATGTTTCCAAGGTGAGTTTCTAAGATAAATTTCTGAGCATTTAGAGTAAGAGACACTGAGAGAAGCTTTGCCTTCATTCCTTTGCTGTTTCCCCCTATGACACTATCCTTCTGATATCTTATCTGATACTTATATGGACATTGCCAATGAAAGGCTATATTAAAGCAGTTTTCTATTAATGCTAATGCCCTGATTTTATGTTACCACCATATAAAATCTTCACCCTCTTTTCTTCAATGAATTGGTTTAAAGTATTAAAATTATATAGTAAGATATAATTAGAGATAAACTATTTTGATTTTGTTTATAGCAACTGAGAGCTCTGTTTTTGCTTCTGTGGTTTCTAAAAGTGCAGCCCAAGGTTCAATCAGAACTGTGGTACTTTCACTTTCTTAGGATAACTTACTACACCCATTTAGCATTTATAAGCATAAATAAGAGCTTGACAATTAAGGCCATTGCAGTGCCATCTTGGGAGCATGCAGTTGTTGTGCCAGGAAACATTTGTGAATCCCAACAAGATGACCAATGTGCTGACTCCTATGCAATTTTGCATTAGGGTCTCTTTATTCAAGCTTGAGCTTAGGCCACACCACTATCTCTGGTGCAGGAGGTAGGCCGTGTGCCCCATTTCAGGCAAGCATTTATAGAGGCAGGAAGAGGATATCTAGCCTGGTACACAGCTGATTGGGGCATCATTATGGCCTTTAACATAACTGGGTGGTGCTGGGAGCCAAACCATAACCTTAACTTCTGCTTTCCTTCTGATTGGCGGTTGTTAACTTCTGCTTTCCTTCTGATTGGTGGTTGTTAACTTCTGCTTTCCTTCTGATTGGTGGTTGTTAACTTCTACTTTCCTCCTGATTGGTGGTTGTTAACTTCTGCTTTCCTCCTGATTGGTGGTTGTTAGGAAGTGAAGTGTCAGGAGTGGGCTTGTAACCTGGGCGTGCAGACGTATTGGAGAATAACCTGCAAACTGGTATTAGGCAAAGGTATTGCTGGGGGTTAACTTGGAAACTGGTGTTAGACACAGGTCTTGTTGAAGTGTAGCCTGGAAACTGGTGCTAGGTTCTGGCTTGTTAGTTAACTTAAGTTCAACCTTAGGTCAGGTTCTCTAAGATGGAGTCTGACCCAAAAGATTTGGTATTTAACTCTCACAGCTTCTGCAAGCTCCATCAGAACTTCCAAATTTTGGTTTTTCATTCAGCTCAGTATTTACAGTGGCCACTCACTTGGCAGATGTTGATAAAAACTGAGAAGATGGGGAGTTTGATGACCACCATCAAAATATAATATTATCAATTCTCCCTATATATATATATTTTTTATCATTTCCAGTGATTTTGCTATGGAAACGGACTCTGGTTCAGAGAGTTCCCACTGGCGTGCTTCCTTAGAAACTCCAGTGGCTCTTTACATCTATGGTTCCTGATTTCTTCAAGGAAGACCGGCTCATGGATACTTCATTCCTCCTGTGAAGAGGAAACAAAATACCCATGAAAGGAGTTACAGAGACAGAGTTTAGAGCTAAGATGAAAGGATGGACCATACAGAGACTACCCCACCACGGGGGATCCATCCCATAATCAGTCATTCAACTCAGACACTATGGCATAGGACAGCTAGTGCCTACTTAAGGGACCCTGATATAGCTGTCTCGTACAGAAGTGGATGCTCATAATCATCTATAAGAGGGAACACAAGGCCCACAATGGAGAAGCTAGAGATAGGACCCCAGGAGCTGAAGGGGTCTGCAACCATAGAAGAGGATAAACAATATGAACTAACCAGAACCCCCAGAACCCGTGTCTCTAGCTCCATATGTAGCAGAAGATGGCCTAGCCGGTCATCATTGGGAAGAGAGGCCCCTTGGTACTGTAATCTTTATATGCCCCAATACAGGGGAACGCCAGGGCCAAGAAGTGGGAGTGGGTGGACAGGGGAGCGGGGAGGGAGGAGGGGACTTTTGTAATAGCATTTGAAATGTAAATTAAGAAAATATCTAATAAAAAAATTGGAAAAAAAAAAAGAAACTCCAGTGGCTCATAGAAACAAGCACAGACCTTATATATGATGGAGTTAGCATAGATTTTGATGTACTATGGAGCAAGAATAGTTCTATAGCCTGATTTGGGGTCAGTTAACCTGTGGTTTTTATATTTCTTCTCTTGTAAGATGGGACAATGTTATCTTCTCTATTACATACCAAGATGTTCAGTGCCAAGACATCTGAAGAAAAAATTCGAAAGGCCATCTTATATAGAATGTGCCATTTTCCCATCATTATTGTAACAGAGGCCTTAAAATTACAGGATGTAAGTTTTACCTTCATAAATGTGTAAAGAAAAGAAGTCCCTCCTGATACTCTTTCTTTTACTAGAGAAGCCACTATTCCTGCATGAATCTCAGAATAGTCTTTAGAAAAGAGAGCATTTTTTTGAAGATAGTATAGTGCATTCTTCAATATCCACAAGAGGATCTAAAACTTGGCAAAATTCTGGATTAAGGCACCAAGTTATCTATGCCTGTAGCATATGTCCTTTGGATTTACAGGAAAGAAAATAATAAAATAAAATTCTGATTTATGAGTACTTATTATGTATATCATGCTCAGTTCTATGTTTTCTTTGCACTGCATGTTTTGGCAAACATTCCTAAGACAGCTGAGTGTAGAGGCAGATACCCTTAATATCAGCACTGTGGTAAGAGGATCATGAGTTAGAGTCAGACTGGACCACACAGGAGAAGAAGAAGGAAGAGGAAAGAAAAAAATAAAGGGAGTAAAAGAGAGGGGGAGGCTTTTGATAGCAGAGCAGGAGATGACATTGAAGGAGCTTAATTTTTGTTCTAGATTTAGCAGGTTCTTCTTTGGAAGAAAACTTACATTGCATGGGAAATTGTGTTTTAAGGCGCGTGCGCGCGCGCGCGCGCGTGTGTGTGTGTGTGTGTGTGTGTGTGTGTGTGTGTGTGTGTGTGTGTGTGTGTGTTGTAGGATGTTGTAGGATGTATTTGCATGTGCGCAGACGTTTCTATGAAGACAGTATAGAGCATTCTTCAATATCCATCACAGGATCTGAAACTGAACAATATTTAGTCAAAGAACAACCAAATGCAGTTATTAGAAACAGATGTCACAAAACCGCAGATATGTCCAGGAAAACTGACATGATTAGTCAATAATTATTGAGACTTCAGTTCTTTCTACAGGGAGTATTAACATCTGGGAGGAGTTAATGGACCAATCTACTACAGGTCATTAACTTAACAGCAATTACTCCTGGGAAGTGTCTTATTTTGAAGTTAATACTCTGTCTTAAATATGCATATTCAAAGGAAACTGCTTACTTCTTATACCATGTCTACTAAAGGGGCAAAGACAGGGCAGAAGCTCCTAGAGGCTAGTTGTAGTTTTCTATAACAAAATAGGAGAGAGGCTCAAGTGCGTACATGTGAAAGAGAGGCATGCTTTGCTATCTCCATCTTGTAGTCATAGATGCTGGAATTTACCTTCACCCCCTGATCATCCTCAGAACAAGGCAAAGAAGTTCTTACTGAACAATACTATGTAAAGATAAGGTGAGATGGTGCCGCAGGGGAAGATGAAGATGGAAAGAAATCCAGTATGAAGAACTGGCAAAGGAAAGGTATGAAGGAAAATATGTGGGAACTTGTAGACAGCCTCAGAGAACTCTTCTCTTGTCTCCTCAGCTCAACTGCAAGGTTTCTGTCCACATCACTCGTGTATTTCACATTATCCAGACTGTTTTAATTCCCAGGACACTTTATTCCCCTATAATGGGCTCCCTACCACTTCACGTGGATCCTCACAAGGTGGGTTCCACCTTGAAGTGAGTTCAAAATGTGAGCTTCATGTGTGGTAGCTAGAATCCTTTTGTACTGGCGCTGGTAGAGTTGTCAAATAGGGAGCTGTCACAAGGAGCCCATCTCAGCTTCTCTTCAGTCCAAGGGAATTAATGTTTCATATTTGTATTCTGTTGACTACAGAGAGCTTGACCGTCTTTGTCTTGGAGAAAGGTGTCTCAGTCTTTTTCACCTCATGTGGTGATACTAGCCTGCATGCCATTTATATTACTGTCACCACAATCTCTCTTCCAGAGAAGTTCTGACAAAAGTAATTTTTCTACAGTGACACTTTCCTACTTCATATAAATTGGTCCCATGACCGGCCTTCTGCTGTGATTTCACCAGGTGAATTCCTCAGTTGCTGTGATGCCATCTTCATTGCTTCCCTTCTTTTCTCAGCTCATCTTTCTTCCTCTCAGACATACTCACTTGTAAGTAGCATCTTCTGTGAGAAAGAAGCATGGGAAAGAATCTTTAAGTTATACATAGAGTTTTAGATGGTGGAACTGGTTCTATTAGAATAGATAGAATCAAGGTGGTAGCCGGAGGAACACCAATGTTCATGAGAAAGAGAACTCAGAATTACCACTGATGGAGAAGGATTGCACAGACACAATATCAGCAGCACGATGGTGTTACAGAATTAACTTTAGAATTTCAATCTGACTTGCTGAACCAATATTGTTTATGCTTACCTTCAAGATTCCTTCTCATGTATCTTTTACACAGAAACTGGAGATGTAACAACTATGAACTAAAAACCATTACTTCTTTCCAGATCTGCTATTTCTGTGAATGAGGTTAATATCAATTTCTTACCATGTTCCCATGATTGGCTTCTTATAAGGTTTTGGTATTGCTGTAAGGAGGCTGCATGATAAAGCAAAGCAAAGCAAAGCAAAGCAAAGCAAAGCAAAGCAAAGCAAAGCAAAGCAAAGCAAAACACTTAATTGGAGGCATGCTTAGAGTTTCAGAGAATGGTCATCATGACCATCATGGTGGAAAATGCAATAGCCAGCAGACAATCGTGGCACTGGATCAGTAGATGAGAGCTTACATTTTATCTCTAGGCAGGAGGAGAGACAGCGGTAGCTTTTGAAACCTTCAAAGTCCATTCCCAATGACATACCTCCTCAAAAAAGGCTCCACATACTAATCTTTCCTAAAAAGTCCCACCAACTGGGAGCCAAACATGAAGGCCATTCTCATTCAAACTACAATAATTAGCCTATGTAATCTTCATTTTCTTTATTCTTCTTAGGATCCTCTGAGCTTCTTAGTTCTGTGGGCTAACATTTATCATCATCATCATCATCATCATCATCATCATCATCATCAAAAACTATACTTAATATAAACTCTCCAAATATTCTTTCCATATTTTTCTTTCTCTCACTACTTCCTGTCTCTGCCTTCTGAGAATCAATTATAACATATAAGTCTATATAACCAAGAGGCTAAGAACAAGGAGATCATTGTGATTTTTGAGGCCAGCATAAGCAAGAGAGTGATTTTCAGGTCAATTGAGCTATATAGTAGGGTCCTGTCTCAAAAACCAAATGAAAAAAGTGTAGACATGATCAGAATTTCCCTAGTTAGGCTCCGGCCTGAATACTCATGATGCTGTGATGTCTCTCTAGGTGTTACAGCTTAGAAGCTATCTATCTTACTGTGGGAAGCTCAGCTCGCTTTACAACCCACCTATCACTTTTGGTTCCCTATGGAATCCTGTTTGATAGTTCTAACTCCAGCTTTCTTTGCTTTGGAAGATATCTTAATCCACTTTCTATAGCTATAACTGAATACTATATCATAGTTATTTCATAAAGAATAAAGGTTTTATTCAAATACTTGTTATAGACTTGAGAGGTTCCTCAATTAACGAACCTTCTTTTTGATGGAGACTCTGCAGAGTCCTGAGGTAACAGAAGCATCACATGAAAAATAGGGTTATTGGCCAAAGACAAAGACACACTATCCAGTATAACAAGCCAGCTCTCTCTAGACAACCTATCAATCTCCAAAGGGATCAATTCAATCACAAGGGTGGAGCTATTATGAGTCAAGTACCTTTAGTTTTTCAAACTGGCCCTCCTTTTAAATAACTCTTGAAGGGGATTAAATTTCATCACGAGTATTTCTATGTATGAGGGAATGGTTCCTCTGAACCTGCTGCTCTTCCTTGCACTTTGGCGGAGCTCTAAATGAATGGGGAAAAGACCCGAAGTGCCATACTTCTGCCTTTCTTGCAGCTTTTGGGTGCTTTGGGCTAACTAAGATACATTCAGACTTAGAATTTAACAGAAATACATCCTCCAAGTGTGACCCTACCTCTTGGTGTTACATCATCCCAACAGGGCAGGTTTCTGAAAAATGCTTGGAGAATGGGAGCAGATGTTCTCCGAAGTGGAATCTTGAGATTCCAGTCTGCCATGTTAGGTCACTGTCACTCTAAATAGATTGGTAGAATTTGACATATGTCTCTCTTCCTCATTTGTTACATGCTCCTCTCATAATTCTACCACCGTTTAAAGCAACCATGAGTCTCTCCTTTTAAAAAATTGTATTTACTCATTTATTTACATCCGAAATACTGCCCCTCCTCATGGTCTCTCCCCCTCCTCTTCTCTTCTGAGAGGATGGGAACCTTCTGGGTATCCTATCCTGGCACATCAAGTCTTTGCCAGATTAGGTGAATCTGCTCCCACTGAGGCCAGACAAGGCAGCCCTCTTGGGGAAATGATACAGTCAGGCTACAGCTTTAGAGAGAGAGAGCTTCTGCTCCAGTTGTTGGGGGTCCACATAGAGATTGAGCTGCTATATATGGGTTCCAAGGGCTTCATTCTAGCTCCTGTGCCCTGTGTGTTCTTTGGTTGGCGGTTTAGTCTCTGAGAGCTCCTAGAGGTCCCTTCCTCCTCCCTCTCTCCCTCCCCCTCTTAACTGGGAAGAGCTTGCCTATTTATTGAATTTAATTTACGTGGGTTACCTAACATGCTCAATTTTTAGGTGGATTGTTAGAAAAATACTATTTTGAACTCTTTTTGACTTATTATTTTAAGGGTAGATGGAATACATGAGCTATGGCTACATCCTAAATCATCTGAATTATCTAGTCATTATATTCTTGCCTCTTGTGTCTTAGTGTACCTTCCTACACTAGCAATTCTGTAAAACTAAAACCTACACTACTTTTTGTTTTAGTGAGATTCTATGTCTAATTTGGGTTTGGCTGGTTAGATTCACTCAAGAAATACAAATGGATAAAATGCTTTGGGTTGTCTCTGATGCTGTTTTGGGTCTTTCTGTTGAGTATAGTGAGAGAGGTGGTGGATACTCCTTTCTGGAACTTCTGTAGCATCCATCCTTGTTCCTGAGCTACCCCTTAGATTTCTGGTTAGAAAATTAGATACCAGTGTAAGAATGATCTGCTGCTTTTGTAGATTTCTGGCTCTGGGATGAACAACTCTTATAGATTTTGGGTAATACAGAATCACTAGTTTTTTTTTAATACTATTATTGATTTAGTAAGAGATGCAAAGATAATTTTCTAATTTCTCTGCTTCCTGACTCTTATAGAGAAAGAAAATATCTATTAGTCTGTGTTATAAAGGCTCTGAGAATCACTCTGGAAGTCACTGCCTCAATACTGTCACAAGACCAGACCTCAAATACTTTCTAAGAGCTTTGGTAAACTCCTTTGTGTTTAAGATAATCAAAGTGTTTTTTTTTTTATCCTTATCTGATTCTTGACAGAGACTCATCATCTGTCATTTGTACTAACACTTGTCATTTATGAAGTACTTTCGCCTATGAGATATCATCTGTTCTTCTGTAAGTTTCAGGAAACTGACATGTTATAGAATATAAGTGCAGTTTTTAAGTGCACCACTGTGAAAGTAAAAACCAAAGACTCTAATTAATCATAAAATGTTTAAAATCACAAACAAATTTTTTGTTGTGCTTCTTTTAAATGTGTTTTGAATATTTTTCCAAGCTCCAGGTGTAATCCCAACCATTCCCCATTGACCTATCTCTGGAAGTTGCTGTTGTTGCTGTGTTATTACAACATGCAAGTAATAGAGGTAGATAATAGATCAAGAAAATTTACCTCATTCTGCATCTCATGCTGTAATTCTAAGCTCAAAGTCTGGATGCTTCTGAACCTGAATTCAGTAGAGAAACAACTTGGAACAAAAGATCTACATGAATGAAGGCAAGGAGAAAAGGGAAATTAAAACCATCTATATATTTGTATGTGGATGTATATATTTTGTAAATTCATCTCACTTCCATTCTTCCTAAGGAAATAATGAACAATGTTCAACAAATTAAGCTATCTGGGTATGGAGCTTTAATGACTAAGTAGTCAGTTAAAAGCATAGCCAGGGGCTACACTTGGTCTTTCAATGCTGAATCTTGTTGTATTTAAACATTTTAGATACATGTATTATAGATGCAAGCTATATAGCTGACATCAGAAACTAAAATTTTCAAAAGAAAGCTAATAAAACTAGACTGGATCTTGTGGCAACTCCTTGTTATTTTTCCTTAAATCTCACAGGAAATTCTTAACCTTTGGGCTTAACTCAAAACACTCAAATGGATGAGAATCTAGAAAGTCATTTTCTTTTAGCTCTTTTAGATCTTGCAAAGCCTACTTCATCCAGTAGCGTGTGCATGTGACAATATGATCCCACAGCTAAAAACAGAGCCTATTTCAGAGACGCCTTAAAGTCACAGAAAATGAAGCAAAATCCCAGATAATGACAACCATTTTAGAATCTGTTTCCTCCAGGAATCAAATCAAAGTGTTCAACAGCCTGTCACTGAGAGCTGAATAGAGAATGAAGCTGATTTGGTGGTAGCTCCTTAAAGGAATGATAGAACACTGTTCTAATATGTCCCTCAGCACTGATAATAGCAGGTCACTTCTAATTACTGTTCCCTTTCTGGACTATATAAACATAAATACACGAGATATTAAAATGCCTTGTGTACTGGTTATTTAATTGCTACAGAATTGATTTCATGAAGGAAAGGAAGCAGATTAGATTCTAAGATGTAAATGTGCAACTTGACAGACTGCAGTGTAGTTTTTGAGTCTATCAATAGCATGTCAGCCCACAGCTTCTTGCTGGCTATTGTAGATTTTTGTAATATGAGAAGGGCAGATTTGATCTTCATAAGAGCAAACATATCTGCTCCTCTTCTCTTTAAAATAATGAGAAATTGTGTTTGTGTTTTCTATGTTGTCATTCACATTATGCAACATGATACTTTTAGATTGGAATGACTCTCTGCTGACCAAGAGATGCTCATGGTTTTCCTTTTGCTTTTTCTTTTTTCATTTAGCCCTCAGCTCAAGTTCCCAAGTGCTGGGGGAGTATGCTCTGTTTCGATACTAGCAAAGCTAGTTTCATAGTCTTGCTGGGCCTTATGACTCTAAACTAGGAAAAACATAAAACACATAGTTTTCTGATGTTTGCTTCAGAAAATCTTACTGTTTTAGACTGGGGAATAGATAGCTAAAATAAGGGTAATATCAGTGTTAATATTATTTAGAAATTCATTTACTGAACTTCCATTTTACCTGGCCAATATCATTCCTAATATCATGCTACTCTATAGGCTCTGCAGATTTAGGGTGAGCATGCTCTCATGTTCTCTCCTTTCCAGAAAAGCCACATATATGAAGCAGGAATACTCAGGTTATGGGATACTCACTGGAGGTATGCTTTACTATATATTCAAGGTATATTTCCCTTTGTTGAAATTATAAAGATGGTATAATATGCCTTCTTGGGTTACCATAACCAAATGCCACAGATTGACTGGCTTGTAGGGGCTGAATATCTAAGATGCCGACACTGGCACTACAGGTAGACACTTCAGACTTTTGTTTTGGCTCATTAGGTAGCTGCCATCTTACCTTATCCTCATGTGATCTCTTTATGTACTTAGTGAAAAAGATGCAAGTTCTTTTTTGTCACTTCTTACAAGGTCACTAATGGCCCTGACCAAAACTTCATATAACCTACTTCCTAATATGTGTCATCTATAGATAAAGGTAAATGGATATATGTGGCTTTGGCATATGAATATGGATGAAATATATACATTGAGTTTACACTATTGTCTCCTTTGCTTTTCTATGAACAACACAACTGATAAAAGGAAATGTTTATTGGGGCTTATGTTTTAGATTATATTGCAACCATTGTACAGAGCATTAGCAGGGGTCAGGCAGACATGCACTAAAGCTTTAGCTGAGAGCTTTGGTCTTGATCCACAAGTGTAAGGTAGAGAGAGCTAACTGGGAATCATGTGGACTTTTGAAATCTCAAAAGCAATCCTGTAACATACATCCTTTGGCAAAGCCATATCTCCTAATCCTTCCCCCAAAGTCCCACTAACTGGGTCCCAAGTCTTCAAATATATGAACCTATGGAGGCCATTTTCATTCAAACCACTACAAGTAGGTAGAGTAGGGGAAACAGTGGAAGAACAGTTAATACAAGCTCTGTTGATGGGGAAACGGATAAACTCAAAGCTTTAAGGAACAGAGATACAGATAAAAAGGATGAGCCAGATGGGCCTCTTGAAAGTGTTTTAGGCAATTAAATAATGAGCACAACTATCCTGAGGCTAAAGCCGATGAAATATGTGGGAAACACCAAGATAGGCAGGGTGGGGTGAACCAGAAGAGTGATGAGAAAAGAGAGTGGAGAAAGATGTAGGTTATGAAGTTTGCATATGCAGCATTTTCTAGAATCCTTTGAATTAAATTTATTAATTCTAGATGGTGGCATTATTTTGGAAGGTTCTGGATACTTTAGAAGGAAATGGTTTACTTCAAGTATATCCATATTGTTATCTTGCATCTGGCCCCTTCCTGTCTTGCTCTGAGGTACTTCTTACTGCCATGATGTCTTGGTTAGGTGTTCTAGTTCAGTGATGAAATGCCATTACCAAAAGCAACTTGGGGGGAAGTAGATTATTTCAACTTTTAGTTCCATCCCACACAGTCCATCAGCAGGAGGAGTCAGGGAAGGAACTGAAGCAGTTATCATGTAAACACATTGCATAAAATCAAAATTAGAATTTCAGACAAAGTGAGGTTTAAGTCGATGAATCTGGAGGCAGAAACTAATACAGCAGGCATGGAGGAGTAATACTTACTTGCTTGCTTTCCATGGCTTGCTCAGCCTGATTTCGTAGAGACTTCAGTACCATCAGCCCTGAGGTGGAACTGTCAACAGTCAGCCGGGCACTTCCACATCAATCACCAATCAAGAAAATGAACCATGGGTTTTCCACAGGACAATCTGGAGTGGACAGTTTCTCAATTTAGATTTCTCACTTCCAAAATGATACTAGGTTGTATTGCATTGACATATAACTAGCCAGCACATATAACTTGAAGAGTTCTCCTCTACCATATACTTCTACCACCATGGTGATACACCCAAGACCATATTATCAAGCATCTAAGATGGAATGCTGTAAGCTCCCCAAAATGTTTTCTTCATTGAATTGTCCTCTCAGTTGGATCACAGCAAAGCAAAAGTAGATGTGGATTTCATCAACTCCCTTGCGTCAAATATTTTTAATGGCCATATGTTTCCTCCAAAAATAAAATTAATAGGATGTAACCCACTTTGATGGATACAGTCTGGAAGACAGAAACGAAAAAACATTCTTCAACATGTAGAATCTAGTTACAGAAAACATATACCTGGGAAAGGATGTGAATCTAAATCATATGTTAATAATACACAAAGAACCTGATTTTCTGTCTCACTGCATTAAATATTTCTGTTTTGCTTGTTAAAATACTGGAAGGTATCATGTAAACAGATTGTATAAAATCAAAATTAGGATAATTTCCTAGATCAGAATTTCAGACAAAGTGATATTTAAATTGATGGCAATCTCCTGAGTTAATTCTTTTTCAGTATTTTGATATGCTAAAAAATCAATCAATTATAATTTCTATATTCACAATATGCCTCATAATGTACATGCTCCCGACCCCATCCCCCTTTTGGGCTATACTGACGCTGTCTATGTTCTATGTGAATAGGGAAAAGGATTTTAAATCAGATAAAAATTCAGAAGTAAAATTTTGAAAGCAGCTCTGTGAAGGCAAAATGAAGTCTTGATGTTATTAGTGAGTTCCAGGACAGCCAGGGCTACACAGAGAAACCCTGTCTCGAAAAACCAAAAGTAAAGAAAAGAAAAAAAAAAAAGATGTCATTACCTAAAGGGTGATTGAAGGTTAGGAGAGTTACTTTCTGAAAAGGGGTACATGAGGTAAGAACTTATTTGATCTTAGGAAGAGCAGGCTGGGCAGAGTCCTCTGGTGTTAGCAGTCCTGAAAGCAACCCAGCACTAGCCTGACAGATGACCTAAGTTTAGAATGACAGTTCAGGAATAAGGAGAAACACCCAATAGTTGTCATGTAAAATAGCCAAGGTCTTCAGCATATGTGAGCATTTTTGATCTTTTCTGTAATTCTTGTTATATTGACCTTAAAGTAAGGTATTTCATAATATTAGTGTGCCTGGCGTATTCTGGGATATTTACTAGGCACAAGAAGGATTAAATGGTTTCTAAAATGACTCACATCTTTTAACTTGTAAACATTTCATTACAAGCTTGTCCTCATGTTTATTCAAATATTTTAAATGATTATCAATGAGTCATTTTTCATATACTTGGTTTTTATTTTCTTTCTGTGCTTAATTATTTCAGCTGGTCAGATGAACTTAAAAAACACAAATGCCTTATAATATTTGGGAATTCAAACTTGTTAGTTCTGTTTCACTTATTGTGACAGAATTCCCTGGTAAAAACAACTTAGGGAAGAAAGTTCAAAGTTCAAGCCATCAGTACAGTGAAGTCACAGTGGCAAGAATTTGAATCAGCTTGTCACACCACATCCATAGTCAAAAACCAGAGAGTAATTAATGAACACATGCATATTTTCACACAGCTAATTTTCTCCATTCTTATATAGTTCAGGATCTCCTGCCTAGGGAATGTTACCTCCCATAGTAGGCAGGTCTTCCCAACTCAATGAAACTAATCAAGACAATCCCCCACAGATATGCCCACAAGTAACAAGCAATCCCTCTTTTCCCAAATGATTATAAGTTATGTTAATTTAACAGTTAAAACCAACAAAATGCTAAGACATGATTTCCACCTATCTTCTTTCTTATCTTTGTATGATGACAAATGAAATTTAAATATAATTATATTTTATATCAAAAGCTAGATTAGTCTGTAGATATATTTTAAAGTATAAAAGTGGTTTAATGAGTGGTTTTACTCTTTTGATAGGGTTTCATATTTAGACCAGAGTAGTAGTAGCTTTTATCTAATAAAATGAAGATATAAAAGGAGATGTGAGATAATGAGTATTTATTTTCTCTTTAAAAACAGATAATGGCTGTGTCAGAGTAAATCCCACTTCAGTGCTTATAGAGTTTTGGCTTTGCAAAGCCTAAGGTATTAGGCAGGACAGTTTTCCTTAACATGAAAATAGGGAGAGCTGACATGGGAAATGCTCTTGAAAAACAAATCCTCTTGAAAACTCATAGGAGGAGAGTTATTTTTGTTTCCTTGAAAGAAGTAGAAGAGAGGGAAAGAGGCCAAGCATAGGGCAGTAGTATAGTTCCCTCCACATGGAGATACAAACCTAATGTGGGCTGAATACTCTTCTCTTAATGAAGGAGAAATCTTTCTGCATCTAATTTGTGGATTTTATTTAGGCTCTGTTGAAAGATAATGAAATTTGTGAGGTCATTCAGGCTTGGTCAGTTTCAAAGAAAGATAAAATATAATGAAAGGATTCTTATTAACAGGAAAACATTGGCTTCTTCTTGACAGAATAATTACCACTGGAGACATCAAATTCTATTTTACAGAGATTGAGTCCTGATGAACCAAGAGGATATTCAGAGTACTAAGGATTTTGCCCAGAGGCAATCATTCTGGCTTTTACATATTTTGAGTGTATCAGCTGTACCAGAAGCATTTTATTTCTGTGTGGTCATTAGATTTTATATTGCTGCAGAGACAGATAAAATAAAGATCATTTCAGAAGAAGCAGCTTACTAGACTATGAATTATGGTGTGAATAGTCATTCTATTACTTTAATAAGTATGATTGTTAACTGTTCTGAAACATAAACAAAATTAACTTCTGGAAACTTAGAGTATAAAGACAAAATCTCTACTTCTTCTTTTATCTTTTAAAATTAAGAAGAAATAAGCATCTTTAAAATGGGAAACACATTATAAAAAGAGAGTTGTATATTCTCATTAATTATAGTGATCAATTTTGGTTATCATTTTTCCCCTTGTAGCTTCATTCCATAGCCAAAGATTCTATCCCCTTAATCTCAGACTTGTTAAAGAGTGCTTCTTTAACTATAGAAAAGATAAAGCAAAGAGAATAAAGAAGTCAACATTGAATAGTTGGACATTTTGAGGTCTGAAGTGAACTGAGAAGGAAGGAGAGATAGGCAGGTATTATTACCCTATGTCAGACATCTTCACATTAATTATCTCATTCAAAAATCCAAGAGTCTTAAAGGCAAGATTCTTGGCCACCAAAGACCATAGTAGATGATTTGTTCTGGACAAATAGTTATCAGGATCCAAAAGCAATCCATTTCATTCCAAAGCAAGTGTTCATGCCAAAGTGCTGTGTTCTGTTAAATAAACTTTTTAAGCATTTCTATAAATTCTGAGTAGCTAGTAACATCAAAATATTATTGTCAAGATTAAAGTAACCCCATGTGTATGAATGTGCCTTATGAAGTTCGATGTACCAAATGATTGATGTATTGCAGATATATAATTAAAAATTTGGAATGATTCCATAACTGAAAAAGATATCCTTAAGATACAGTTGTCTCAATTGTGGTCAAGTTCACAGGAGCTATCTTAATGAACACGAAAAATAAAAATACATTAAAATTATATATATATATATATATATATATATATATATATATATATATATATATAATCTTAAAAATTATTGCCCAAAGCAGTATGTATATAGGAACCTAGAATATTGAATGGGAAAACTACTGTTGGAATTATTATGCTACTGGCTGATTATTTGGAAACAATGTAGAAAATCATATGGTTTTCAGAGGGCTATGTTGCTATAGCCTAGGACAATATCTGTTTAAGTAATATTTAGTGAGAAAGGACATGTATCAGTGGGTATTAAAGTATATTATTTTTCTTCAAGGCTATTCGGGAAATCTTTCTATGTATTACTTTTCTTAAAAGGGCAAGGGAAAAATGGAAAACAAGCAAACCTTCTTCACCCTTCAAAACTGTATACCTTCATTCACACGTAGTAATCTGACACAATCAACTTTTCCTGGCTTTCAAGTCATTTGCAAATTGCCTGGCTATCACTCACCTTGTTTCATCCTTGCCTACACATTTGTCAGCCATCAGAACCACCTACAGTGTCTTCCACTCAGAATAGCATGATTGCTAACAAATCCCTTTAAAGCAAAAAATAAATGTGTGCCGTCAGGTGACACCCTGCCTTTCTCCTCCTTTGCTATGGCTGGGGCCCACTTGGCACCCAGAATCACACGGTCCAGATGGTGTGCTCCTCTCTGCTCCTGCTTGAGCACATTCTCTGCCAAGGCACCGAGTGCCAATTTTCTGGTGAAAATCTGCTTTACAGAAAGAGCGCTGCCCAGGTTGTGTCACCTCCCTTGTGGTCTACATACAACTGGAACTATGGTGAGTCATAGGCCAGTGGCAGAGAAGATGAAGAGAGCAGGAAGACACGAGACTTGCATGAAAAAAGGAGAATTATTGAAATGAAAGGCAGTCACCCCTGTGAACTTAGGTAAACTATCTCAACACTCTAGCTTCCCACTGTCTCCTTGCTAAAATGGAGGCACTGAAATGGGTGACGCGCTACAGCTCTTTGCCTCTGAAATTCCATAATGTTCTCCATCGAAGCAATGATTCTATTCTGACCAGCCAGCAATCTGGGGGAGGCATAAATAAGTTTCAGATAAATGTGGGAGGTAGCTTCTTTATAGCAAAACTAGGTCTGCCTGCTGACATATTTCAGTGAGATCCTAATTTTGGATGTTCTAATGTTAAGAAGTTTTCTAGTCAAGTGAAGATTTCTTGTGATTTAGACAATTGCTACAATGCTGATACAGAAAAAGATGATTTAATGAGTTTTACTATAATTTAGGTGTTAGGGAAATGGTAGTGAACAGCCTGGAGTCCAGTGGTCTCACAGCAATGAGTGATGGCTCATCTCAGCAAAACTCAGGCAATCTTTTCATAACAGTGCCAAATCATTGCAACATGGCCTTCAAATAATTTTTGTTTGTATGAACCTGAAAGGCTCTTAGTAATAATTCCTTGGCCTTCTAATTTCCTACAGTAGCCATTAGAGCAGCTATAAATATTTAGGAGTTTAAAGGAGCAGGATTTGGAGCTGTACGGTTCTAAGAACTTCCAGGAAAGAAGCAGTCTGAGGGTGGTCACTGGGTTATGGCTCAATTCCATGCTATCCTGTGAGGTTTTCAATATTTCCTTGTAGTTTGATTTATGTAGAAAAGTATAAATCAAGGATAATTCTTGAGATGAAAAGAAAATACCAGTGGTTTTATATTTCAGCTTACTCATATCTAGGATATGAATCATTCTTAATAACAATTTTGAAAATATAATTAGAATACATAAAATCACCTTTCTCTGCCACTTGCCTCAATCTGAGTAAGGCTATCTGTGGGCCTTGACATGGAGACAGGGTTTCCTTCTCTGGCTGTGCTGTGTTCTGCCTATGAGCATACACTAAAACAAATGAGTGCTCCTGTGTTTCCTTCACTGCCTATGAGCATACACTAAAACGAATGAGTGCTCCTGTGTTTCCTTTACTGCCTATGAGCATACACTAAAAGGAATGAGTGCTCCTGTGTTTCCTTCACTTTTTATATAATGCACATTTCATTTTCTATGACATATATACTAGCGTGCATGAGAAAAGCCCAGGCTACAAGAGCCGTAGAAAGCTTAAAACTGGGAAATTTTGGGTATCAAAAGTATGCTACTCACTCAGGTTTTATCTTGCTCAATTGTCTGTTGATATAGTTGATTAGCACAGGCTGCAAGATTTATTAAGAAAGAAAATTTATTAGGCAAAATACTCTGGATGTTGATCAGTATAAAGATGGAGACCAGGATGCCAATGGGGAGGGCCTTTTTCCTCTTTCTGGCAGAAGACACTGCATGTCAAATGGGGAGGGGAACACATGTGAGACTATTTGTTTTGCAATAAAGCCATCCCCTAAAAATAACCAACTCACTTCAGGGAGAACTTACTCTTGAGAGGATAGCTTTAACCAATGAATAGAGATGGGCTCCTTACTATCTGTGCACCATCTATTTTAAACCTCTTCCTAACCTGTTTTAATGGGCATTAACTTTTCCACAGATGATGTGTTTTGGGGAGGCGTATAGTAAAAATATTTCAGGCTTCCATAATAAATTACCATAAAGTTAGTGAGTTAAACAACAGAAATTTATGTTCTCAGAGTTATGACAGTGAAGTCCAAAATCAAAGAGGGAGGGAGGGAGGGAGGGAGGTGGGAAGGGAGGGAGGGAGGGAGGGAGGGAGGGAGGGAGGGAAAGAGAGAGAGAGAGAGAGAGAGAGAGGAGAGAGAGAGAGAGGGAATGAGAACCACTTTAGTGGCTCTTTCATGATTATGTCAATCCTAATACAAAATACCCTGCTTCTATGATCAAGTACAGTTCCTTAGAGTCTCCATAGCCATGTACAGCCACATTACGCATTAGAGATTCAACAATTTAATTTCAAGCACAACTATTTAATTCATAGCATGCATACCCTCTAGGAGAAGTACAATACAGATGTTTGTTTTGATTTTGAGATAAGGTCTCAAATAATGCACTCTGGCCTCAGTGACTCCTGATCTTCCTGCGTCCACCAGAGATTATAGGCATATGTCACCAAAACTTGTATGCAGTGTTGGGATCAAATTAAACCGAATACCTCTTGTGCATGCTGGGTGAGCACTGTACAAACTGAGGTATATTCCTAACTCGTCATAGTATTGGAGGTAGTTTGTAATGTAATATGGTGTTTGAAGTTATTAAATCTCACTTTGAGTTATGGTTTTGGCCTTAACTGTGTAACCATAGGTGAATTAATTTTGAAGTGATCTGTCAAAGATAATTTGGGTATCTGCTGGGTTATATGCTAGTGACTAACCACAGAGTTATAAATATAATAAAAAATAAACTATGTTGTCCATATAAATCCTTAAAGAATACAGACAGTATTTGCCAAATGCTACTTAGATTCTGTGATTATCCCCAGAAATCCATTGGTATTTTAATTGACCCTGCTTTAAAAAATATCATTCAGTTTTTATAGTCAGAGGGTCATCTCCATGGTTACTAAATTCAACATGCACTAGTATCTCTGAGTAGAAGGAGGGTTGGTTGAAGATGACATGATTAATGTAGCTGGATGTCACAAAATATAGGAAATCCCAATTGTTTACTGGGTAGTGGTTTTCAGCCAGGTCATATAATTGGTTCCCTCATGTCACCTTCAGGGCACACATTATCTCTGAAATTCCTCTGAAACAAGGGAGTTTCATTGTGGTTATCTATTGGAGATTCAGTTTATAACTTTTAGTATACAATAGCTTTTCAATTGTAGAGTAAGGTAGTTTTCTGTTTCCTTCATCAACAGGAAAATTCATTTGTTATATGCTTTTCTTTCAGTGAGCCTATTTACACTAATAAACACAGGCTCTCACACATAGACAGACAGACACATGCATGCATTGTGAACACACACACACACACACACACACACACACACACACACACTTTTCAAAGCTCATGAAAAGTGTTTGAAGGTCAACCACCCTGGGCATAAATCTTAAAAACTACTTTGCTCCCTTCTAAGGGGAGATGACCCAGCAATGTCCTTTTGTTTAACATAGAGATAACATCCTTTAATTCTTTATGGATTTTCAAATTAATTTGTTATCAAAACTATCAGAAAGCATCTTACAAATTGTCTCTAGAATCTCCAACAGGACTTTAAGTACAGTCCCTCATGCTGAGAGATTTTTCAATCACTTAAAGATGCTCTGCGCTTCCCAATTTAACTTTGGTAGCATCAGAATGCTTCAGAGAGCCATGTGCTTTAGGAGTCAGATGTCAGGCTCTTGTCCTTCCTTTGTCACTAGAAAATAATGGTCACAAGAAAGTTCACTGGCAAATCTCCTGAAGGTAGACAGTTTCTTCTGTTTACTTACCCTCTGACCCTTAGTATTCTTATTTATGAAGTGACTGCAACATGGCACACAGCAGTGAACCCTCTTTGTAGTTTGTGCTAAAAAACACATGGTTTAAACTATTACATATATACCAAGTGGTTTCTTAACTATTATCCGATTTTGATCTTCTTGATAAAAAAATGTCTGTCTTTGTAAGTCCTTAGAGGTTGGAAAGTTTTGGTAAATGCTACTTAGTTTTGTAGATTTTTCTGAAAATCAATCTTTTACTGTAACTCTGCTTTAGAAAACATTGCAGTTTTCACAGGCAATGGGTCATCCCTGTATATGTATTTGTATGTCTGAGAGGAAGAAAAGGACAATTCCCACACTGTAAGCATGTGTTCCACTTGCCCTGTCCTTTTTACTGCTAGATCTCCTATGGGATGGGATGGGATGGGATGGGATGGGATGGGATGGGCTGGGCTGGGCTGGGCTGGGCTGGGCTGGGCTGGGCTGGGATGGGCTGGGATGGGATGGGATGGGATGGGATGGGAATTAGTCCAGTATTATCTACATTTCATAAAAGGTTACATACATAACCTTAATTAAGAAACATGCAAAATCAGGTCTATGAAAAGCAATCTAAATTAACTAGAATAGTTCAAACTTTGTGAATACCATTTACAGCTCCACTGTTGATATTAGTCTATTTAAGGGCTATTTTATGCCCATTTCAGAAAGCTCTTTCAAAAGTTTCAAAAATGACTATCCATGGTGACTGACAAATTCCCAAATTCCTCCCCCAGATTTCAGGGATGTTGTTTTGTTTTGTTTTGTTTTGTTTTGTTTCTGTTGTTTTTGTAATCAGTATTTATTCAGTGCCAGTTAGAATTAAGACAGCAACCCAAGTCCTATGGGAAGATAGGCAAGAAGTGTATAGTCCCAACCTTTGGAACCTGTTTATTTAGCACAGACAACTTCAGGAAAGAAGCTGAGGAGCAACCCCAACAAGGACATTCTTCCAGATCTGCAGCACTTTTGCTCAACAAGAGCTGGCCCAGCAACAATCTTGAGTTACTGTTTCTAAGGTGAATCTGAATAGGCTGGAGGAATTCTAGAAACAGAAATATCAGGGGATTTTAGAGTGATCAGTATGAGTGTATGTGTGTATGAGTGTGTGTGAGAATATATGTGTGAGTGTGTTGTAAGCCTGTGTGTGAATGTGTGTGGGGGTGTATGTGTATGTGGTATGTGTTAGTGAGTAGGGGTTTAAGTGTGGGTGGGTGATATGTGTATGCATGAGTGTGGGGTATGTGTGTGAGTGTGTATGAGTATATGTGTATGGTGTATATGTACTGTGAGTGTGGTATGTGTTTAAGTAGCTGTAGGTTGGATTTTTGTGAGTATGCCCATACATGGGCAAGAACTTCTTTAAGTTGTTCTGTATGGTTTAAGAAAGAAATTTCCAGGCCTAACTGGTTACTCCCTTCTACCCCCATTTTTCCTTTCTTCATAAAAAATTTTCCAGATGTGGACAGAAAGGGATAGACAGAAAATATTTCATGGTGATAGCAGGCAAATATCAAAATCTAGACTCAGACTCCTCATATCTTGATTATATGTCATTAGTACTTTGAACTTGAGTTTAAGCTAATTTATCTTTCTTACATTTTAATCTTATAAAATTAAGCTTGTTCTGAAATGCCAAATATTTTGTTCTACTTAGTAGGTATTTATGACTTGGAAATGTGAAGATTTTTTAAAAACTATTTTATTGGTTCTGTGATAATTTCTTGTAACATGTTTTGATCATATTCACCATCCTTTCACAACTCTTCCCAAAATTGCCCTCTTTCCCCACCCACTGCAATGTGTTCCACTGAATATAAAATCCATCAAGATTAATGTGTGCTATCCCAGTGCTATTAGGTGTGTGGCCTTCTACTGAAGTATGGTTGGCTTATGGGCCTTGTGCAAGCTGTAGCCTTATAGTTACCTAATGTCTCTAGTTCTAACACTACTTCTATCCCCACTTCTGAAATGATCCTTGAGTCTAATGAGAATTAAAATGAATTACCCTATAAAAGGGAGAAAGAACTCCTACTAGACAACATTGATGGACAAAGAAAAAACTCAGTTTCAATAATATATTATTTCCTTTGGAGTCTTTGGCCAGTGAGTTTCAATGAACCCCCAAACATTGCAATAACTTGAGGGTAGGGCCCTATTCCTAAAGACAGCCTGTACTTAAGTCCTAGACATATGTAGATCAACTAATAAACATACTTACAGACTAGACTTTAGAGTAGCAGAGGATGGTGTGCATGTTACTAGCAAAGAAAAAATATCATAACTCTTACCCTGCTATGATTTTTGTGAACTACAATAATGACTAGCTTGGCAAGACATGCCCATGGGTACAAGAGTAGCACAAATATTATGGAAATAGCCAATCAGTTTCTGATTGTATTTAATTCCCATTATATAGGATAAAACCCATTCCTGGCCTAGATAGGCCCTAGGTGAGAACCTAACACCATCATTTTCATAAACACTATATTGAAACAACTCCTAGTGACTTATTATTTTGCCTATAGATTCTCTCATCTCTCAGTCCTCATCAGAGTAGCTTCTATTTGAAGTAGATTGTGATTCATAAAGTGACCCACAACTGGCCAAGTTGTATAAATAAAGAAATGGCAGAATGCCCAGCCTTAAATTGAACATATATACCACACACCTTCTCCTCAAGGCTCAGGAACTTCAAAACTTTTAAAAACACATATTGTTTTTAAAGAAGAAGATTATAAAGTGAAGAAGAAAATTCAGTGTCAACCCCACTCAACCATTTCCTCCAGATCACCATAGTCAATTAACTCTCACTTGGAAATAGCTAGCCCTTGATTCACCAAATTGTTTCAAAGAAGAAAATGAAGTTTTTCTTTCTACCAGCACAGTATTGCATTATTTAACAACAGTATATTGTAAAGTTAAAAGTACCTGAAAGAGAGACTTTTTTAGTGTTTTCACCACAAAGTGATGATGCTTAAGGTGATAGAAATGATAATTACCTGGATTTGATCATTATACAATGTATACATGTAAAACACCACAACACAGTCAACAAATATGCAGCATTAGCAGTTATCAGCTAAATACAACATGATAGGTTATTAAGATCTTTGTACCCTTGTGCAAAAGCCCAGGTGATCTGTCAGATTGGCAGAGAAAAAAGAGAAGTATTTGCTTCTTGATTTTCATTGATCATGACACCATGAGGCACATACAAATTCACTTCAGCATAGTTTTATTGATTCACCACTTCAACTAAAACTTAAATTTATTAATGGGGCACAGGTGATGCATGCTTTTAATTCCAGCATTTGAGAGGCAGAAGAAAGTGGATCTCTCAGTTCAAGACCAGAATGGTCTACAGAGCAAGTTCCAGAGCAGCCAGGGCTATGCAGAGAAATCCCGTCTTGAAAAACTAAAAGTTAGGGTTAGGGTTAAATAGATCAATAAATGTTATAATATAAATGTACTGTTTTATCTGTATACGATCACTTAAGACTGTTCTTATATTTAGAGATCTCAATAGCAAATTCTTTTCATTCTGGGCATTTTGATCAAGATCAGAATCAGGAAACAATGCATTCATCTTGGGTGGGTTGGTGCTAACAGTTTTTACCTTCACAGGGTGTGGAAGGGGAGAACCAGTATCTTTATACCATCATCAGATAAAGATAAAGGCATGGCTTTCTCTTGCTTCAAAATCATCAGTCACTTTGGTTTTGGGTTTTGAAAAAATGATTTCCCCTGTAATCTTGGCTCAGTTATGACTTCAGTACTTCTGATCTGTGTTTTTACTAATATTACCACTCTCGTCCAACAGTCATTTGTCCATTCATTAAGTTGTCAATACTTTTTGAATGTTCATTCTATTCTTGGCCCTGAAAAAAATGAATAAGAAAGGCCCAAATGCTTTGCAACTGTGTTTTTCTTTTAAAAATATCCATAGCTGTTCTTTTCTTTTAGTTTTCTTTTGCTTCTCCTTTTTATCATTTGCAATTGTGCTCAAAATTGCATTTTTTGAGAACATCATCACACTTTTGAGTCATAATCTCTTTAGGAGTCCCATAATATGAATAATGCATATCTTCTCTCTAAACATTCCTCAGACGTTCATGGAATGTAGGGTGCATGATTCATGGTGTTCAGCTTTCATTTGGAAAATGAAAACTCAATACTCCATGGTCACTTTCCATTAAAGTTCACGTTAGTGTTACCTCATCTCTCCTGCTTATGTCAGAACTAGGCCAGAGCGACTGCTTCTTTGTCTTCCTAGAGATTAAATTGCCATTAAGGACAGTTGGGAATCTGTTACATAGTTGGTTTTGAGCCAAATAAGTGTTTGGCCAGCACATGGATACCTGAAGCATTTCTTTCCTTTCTAATGCCAGTGAGAACAGAAGACTCTCCTTTGAGAGGGTGTAATTGCTAAACCACTATGGGCACACCATTCTGGCTAACAGCATTAATGCAATGCTTTCTAGTATAATGTGCCTTTAAGATGTAGATATTTCTATGCAAAGTTAGTCATCTCAGACTTCAACACTTTCTGCTCCCTTTTAAAAGTCTGTTCCTTGTGTATATGCCACACCTTGCTATTGCCTTGTTCTAATTGAGAGACTAATCAAATCTTAGTCGTGATTTCATTTTCATATTTATTTCCTTACTGGGCATGGTGTTAGAGAAAGAGTTGAGAGTTCTATATCTTGATCTGTGGGCAGCGGAAATGAAACTGTGACCGCTAGACAGGCTTGAGCTTCTGAGACCTCCAAGTCCACCCGGCCAGTGATGAATGTCCTCCAACAAAGCAACAGCTACTCCAGTAAAGCCACACTTGCTAATAGTGCCAACCCCTATGGGCCTGTGGGAGCCACTTTTGTTCAAACCACCGCAGTGTCTATAATAATAACAATAGTAAAAGTTTTCATGAATGAACAATAATCTGTTAGGCACTTTCTCACTTTTTCAGGTAGAATAGTAAATTCGATTTTTGTAATTCAACTGAAACAAAATGTCAAGGGTCAGATTGTAAATGGAGAGAGGCCACAGCACTCTGGCATTGGTAATCTTAGTGGTTAAAATGGATTGTTTATTTCTGGAGAATTTATATTTTAGAGAAGACAGAGATGAGTAAATTAACTACTTTCAAATAATATGTGTTACAAAGATTAAAAGAAATACACTTTTCTGAGATGACCCAAAGATATTTTTATTCTCAAGGACTGTATCTATGCATTAGCCAGGATATTATAAAGTGACAGTAGTAGAAATGGAGTCCAGAATACTAAATAATATGGAAATTTGTTTTCTTATGCAAATACAGAAGCACTCTATTGACAAATTATCTAACAACCCAAGCACAAGAGAAAAACAGAGCTTCATAGATGCCTGCTCCAGCATTTGGACTAGCTATCCCTCTGCCTGAAAGATGGCTACAGCATTTCTTCCTGTTGTATCCCTACATATCTTGTGCAAAGCCCCCAGAGAAAAAAGATAGGTCAACCCATTCTCATCAATTTCTTTATCAGCACTATTCATCTTGTACCTTAGTGTCAAGATTGTTACTCAGTGAATGGCATCACCCTGACTACCCTAAGGCTTAAGTTTTAGAACAATTAAGACCTCAGAGTTTTAATCAATTTTCTTAAGTATATGACTGAAAACCAAAGGCTAAATATTAAAAACAAAAAAAAACCACCTTAGGGACAGATCTGAGTGGGTAGCCACTACTGGCCATATAAAGCCTCGTCTTCAGTAATGAGGAGTAAGTACATGAAGAACTGGAATAACAATATGCAAGAGAAGCAAACAAGTCTGAGTTCTTGATATTGAAAAGTAGCTCAACAGGATCATGGAACAGAGAGATACATAACTGCTACATGGTCCCTTGATATTGCAGAAGGGAGAATGGGATTAAATGGGAAGCATTGAGGAGGTATTTAATAAACTGTAGGCTCAGGAGCTGTATTTGTTTGATCATGTAACATATTTGTGTTTTCAATTTTTTTCATTTAACTTTGTAGATTGCCTAGTCAATGTATCAGCTTTACCTTCTTTAAAAACCATGAAATTGTTGAAAGATGTAAAATGAGAGAAGAAACATGGCTCAGAATAGATCGAAGAATATAATATAGTGTGGTGATGAGTGTTAATTGTCAGCTAGACACACTATAGATTCACTTGGGTGATGGGCCGCTGGGAATGTCTGTGGAGGATTATCTTGATCATATTATTTAAGGTGTCACCATACCCTAGAAAATGCTTTGTGAGCTGAGCACTAATATACATTATTCTCTGTCTACTTCCTGATTGTGAACATTGTGTGATTTGCTGCTTCAAGCACTTTGTGCCTTGATTGCCCAGCCTGGAGGGACTGTGTTCTTGAGCTATAAGCTGAAATAAGCCCTTTCTCTACTCAGATGCCTTCACCAGAATGTTTTTCACAGCAACAAGAAAGAAACTGAGATTTAAGTAGATGATCAATAAATATGAGAAGTCATTTTTTCCTTGGTTTTTCTCTTGCATCCATTTTAAAATAACTTCTTCCTGTCCTTTGCCAAACTGTATATGAGAGATAAAGGAGAAAGACACAGGGTATCAACAAGACTTTTGAATGGGGTGGAAACTCTGATCTAGGGAGACGGTGCCAGCAGAACTTAACTCCTTGTGCTTAAGCTTACAGTTAAGTGAAATAGAGATCATGAGTGTCTGAGTTGGAAATCTGGAGAAATGGTTGTACCTGTTTCTGAGATAGGGAAGAACCTTGTTTGTTCAAAAAACTATCTAAGAATTTCATGAAACAAAAATGCTTAAGAACTCTGCTTTCAAATTCCTTGTCATAAACCCATCCATTATATTTTCTGAAGGGAGATTTTCTGTTATTGTTCATGTCTTCATCGTAAGCTACATTCTCTCAATTTACATATTCAGTTTGATGATAAAACAGTTGGTAAAGATGATCTTTATCAGACTAGTTACCCTAGAGCAAAAGTTTGAGCATAATAGACTTAGCAGTAACTTGTGAGTATGTCAAAGTCCAGTTGCTATGGTTTATGAAGTCTCCTGAGGAGAGATGTGCAGTTACTTTTATCCATCCCATCTCTTTCCTATCAGAGGTTAGTACCTAATTTTTCTAGAAGGTGAAAAGTAACATTAATTTCTTTTGTTTTTAGAATCAAATTGAAAAGCAGACAGAGTAGCCACTCCTGTGAAATCTCACTATAATGGTTTGGCATGATCCAGATGGCCTTGTGTGATGGACAGAAAGCTCCCATCCACTGTGTCTGAAAATGTCCTATGAAGATATGCTCTTGATAAGCATTGATCTTCTCTCAATACTTAGATGTCTCTCTCACACATTTTATTTAATATTAGTATAACATCAATGTTAAAATTTACAAATTCTACCTAGCTTTGTTTTATTTTGTTGGCAACAAAACCCAAAGTCTTCCTTTGTTTTCTGGCAAAATTTACTACAATATTTGATTTAAAATTACTGTAATTCAGAGGATATATGAATGGAGACATAAATAGATGGATAAACATATCTCTTACTCCATATATAGAGATAGATATAGATGATAGATCGATAGATAGATCGATAGATAGATCGATAGATGGATAGATAGATAGATAGATGATAGATAGAAGATAGATAGATAGATAGATAGATAGATAGATAGATAGATGCTGACAGAGACAAAGACAGACAGGAAGATAAACAGATAGACAGACAGATAGACAGAGAACAAACTGATATGTGAAAATGTGAGATGTTTGGCATTCAGACACTTAGTTTTCTTGAAAGGTGAATGAAGTAAGGAAATTACTTCTTTTACTTTTCTTTTAAAAGTTACTATAGCACAAAGAATTTTTTGGGTAGAAAACACACAAACCCAATAAGAACAAATTACAAAAATAGAGAGAGAAAAGAAAGAAAAAAGAAAGGAAAGAAATTAAAGTTGAATTTAAAAAAAATTAAAAATATTTGCAAAGCCAGAAACAAAAATTTTAGAATAGAATAGAATATATTCAAATATTTCTGAGGCATCTTTTCTTCCCACCCCATGACTTTTTTTTTTAAAGATTTTTTTTTTGTGCAGAACATTTTTCAGTGTCAATTTTGAGTTTGTTTCTTTTTAGCTTCAACATTAAAAAGCTTGTTGTTTCTACTTCCTGTCAATTCCAAATGGAAATAAGCCCATAAAGAACTCCAACTGGACAGGTTAAAGTGAAGATCTAACTGCTACCAAAGCATTGGGGCAGACTAGTCAAGGGTGTGCAGTCCCAGAGCAGCTCCCAGACATAGCCTTTCTGGGAGCTAAGGTCATACCTGACAGAGCAAGGGATGTGCTTCTGGGAGGATGCCTGGCAGAATTAAAGGAGAAGGAACCACTGAATAAAGCAAGCATAGCCATTAAAAAGCCCACTTTGAAGATGGCAGCTTAGCTTAGCACCAGAGAATAGAGATGTACTAGACCCAACCCTCTCTCCAGTTCTCCATCCCAGTGAAACTCATTTTAAGTGATTTTCTTGATAAATTTAGATCCCTAACTCAAGACCAGCACTTTTCCAACAATCTAATCTCACGGAATTGCTTTGCTTTTTATGTCTTTGTCTTTATTTAGAGAAACACATTTTTTAGTGTATATTGTTCTTCAGGGCTTTTTCTTTTTCCCCATGGAGTCATCTAGTGTGTCATGGATCTGAACTGATTTAGGGGTGAATCTCTAGTTCCTTTGTACCTGGAGATTGATTGTAGAACAGGGTCATTCAGAATTTAGTGCAGCACAAGTCTGAAGGGAATTCTACCTGTATTCAGTATAAGCCTGTAGTGGTTTGAGTATGTTTGTCCTAGAGGCATGGGATTATTATCTATTATTATTATTATTATTATTATTATTATTATTATTTTGGGTTAGGTGTGGACTTGTCAGAGGAAGTGTGTTACTGTGAGGGTGGGCTTTGGGACCCTTTTCCTAGTTAAGTTGGAGCCAGTCTTCTGTATGATTTTGGATGAAGATGTTAAACTCTTAGCTCCTCCCGCACCATAACTGCCTGTAGGCTGCCATGCTCCTGCCTTGATGATAATGGACTGATCCTCTGAACCTGTAAGTCAGCCCCAATTTAATGTTGTCTTTTATAGGGGTTCTCTTGGTCATGGTGTCTATTCACAGCTACAAAACCCTAACTAAAACACAGTCCAAATTCTAATGGACTAAGTGAGTTTTAGAGAAGATAAATGATATACCAGAGTCACATCTGTGTGCCAGGATTAAAAACTAAAGATGTGTCCTTTTTTGTGCATACCTAATGGGATGGAGGGGACGGTGAAGTTCTGAATGCAAGTATACAGCTCAGGTTGGATTCTCCCAGTCCACTTAGCTGAGCACTTACAGCAGTTAGGACTCTGAAGGAAGAAAAGTTAGGTTTTGGTTTGGGCAGGAGACAGAGTCCCTTGGGTAAAGAGAGTTGCTTCCCTTTTTGTACAAGGAAGACATCCTGTGTTGAGCACATCACCACTGTGAGCAGAGCAGAGCAGAGCAAAGCGAGCAGTACCCACCCTGCTTTCAGACCTGGTCCGAATCTCATCACCATTTCTCCCTCTTCTGCTTAGCCACTGATGCTGCAGCATTTTGGTCCTCCTCTTTCTCCCTGCTTCCCAAATGGCCTCCTTCCAACTCAGCATCACCATAGTGATCTGTCTAAAATGCAAATTCGTTCTCATCATGCTCCAGCCTAAAATAGTGCCATGCCTACCCCTTCCTGCAAGCCACACATGATGGCTTGTTCCCCTCATACCAGCACTTTGCTTTGCCTCTTTAGTCTCTGTTAATACCAGACCTAGTCCCTGAACTGAGATTGTTGAACTTACCTAATAATTAGAATTCCTAATGATTAGATGATGGAGCTCTCTATTCATCTCCTTGCATCTAGTAAGGCACAAATACCAATTGAAGCAGCTGTCTTTTAAACCAGACAAGGCTTGAAAATCAAGAAATAGAGCCATTTAGTAAACAAATTAATGTTTTATAGAAAAAGCCCCATGAGTTCAAATGATTGAATTTATAATTTACTCCATTGTTTTTTTGAGGCTGGATTCATTTCTAGCATAATGATATGAAAGAAATGGATTTTGAATTTTGTAGCCTATTTTGAAGCTTTAGAGAATATCTTGTCACTTTTTCACTAAATGCAGACAAGGAAATTTTCTTTTTTATTTGCCTCTGGGCCTATATGTTTTCTGAGTTCTTGGACATCTTATACATTTCTACTCCAGTTTGGTATGTGAAAGAAAAAGCAGAGGAAATGAACAATAAAGAAACAATTGCTACTGAAGACAGAAAACGGTAAGCACTTCTATACATAGAAACCAACGACAACAGAAGACAGAGGCCATACTAATGGCTATCTGAATTAAGTGATAGGCTTCCACATCTAGGTATCTCCTCAGAAACAGGAAGACCTGCCACCTTTCTCAGTTGTCAACTAGAAAATTAAAACCAAAGCTGCCCCTTTCACTGAAAGAGTGAAACATTTTTTTTTTTAAAGGACTGAAGCCCTGAGGGCCAACAGAAAGAATGGAAACAGGCAACCTCAGGAAATAGGAGCTTGGGCATCCTTCTAGAATGCACCAGAGACCTGGGAGGTGAGAGACTCTCACGACTCAAAGGGAGGGATCTCAGAGGAAATGCCAGACAGTAGGGAGAGGGAACTTATAGAGCCCACCTTCAGCAGGAAGACAGGGCATTAAATGAGGGAGAGGGGGACCATCGCACAGTCACAACACTAACCCATAATTATTCCTGTCTGAAAGAATTACAGGGATGGAACTGGAGAGGAGCCTGAGGAAAAGAAGGTCCAGCAACAGGCCCAAAGTGGGATCCAGCTCAAGAGGAGGTCCCAAGGCCTGACACTATTACTGAGGCTATGGAGTGTTCACAAAAAGGGATCTATCATGACTGCGCTCTGAAAGAACCAGCAAGCAGCTGAAAGAGTCAGATGCAGATACTTGCAGCCAAACAATGAACAGAAGCAGCTGGCCCCTATTGATGAGTTAGGGAAGGCTGAAAGAAGCTGAGGAGAAGGACAATTCTGTAGGAGGACCAGCAGTCTCAATTAATCTGAACCCCCGATATCTCTCAAACACTGGACCATCAAACAGGCAGCATACACCAGCTGATATGAGGCCCCCAACACACATACAGTAGAGGACTTTCTGGTATGTGTTCATTCAGAGATGATGCACCTAACCCTCAAGAGACTGGAGGCCCCAGGGAGTTTAGAGGTCAGGTGGGGTGGGGGGTTGGGTGCACCCACATGGAGACAGAGGGGTGGGGAGGAGATATGGGGATGGACAGTGGGTGGGGAATAAAACCCAGAGTGTAAATAAATAAATAAAAATAATTTAAAAATGCCTCCATAAGATCCAGCTTTAGGCTGGGCAGTGCTGATACACACCTTTAATCCCAGCACTCAGATGGCAGAGGCAGGCAGATCTTTGAGTTCGAGGCTATCCTGGTCTACAGGGTTCCATAATAGCCAAGACTTAACAGAAAAACACTGTCTAGATGAGTGGAGGACACATAAAACACCATGAAAATAAAACACCATGAAAAACAAACAAACAACAAGCAAACAAAAAACAACAAAACTCCAAATTCAAACAAAAGATCAGCCATCAGTTAAGCCTGCAGAACATTTCTTAATTAGTGATTGAGGTAGAAAGACGGAGCCCACTGTGGATGGGGATGCCCTTGGGCTCTATAAGGAAGCAGGCTGAGCCACCCATAAAGAGCAAGCCCATGTAAGCAGAACTCTTGCATGGTCTCTGTATGAGCACCTGCTTCTAGGTTCCTGCCATGCTTTAGTTCATGTCCTAACTTCTTCTGTATGCTGAATAGTGATATAAAAGTGTAAGCCAAATAAACCTGTTCCTCCTTGGGAAAAAGTGTTTATTGGCTGTATTCTTTGAAATATATGTGAAATTGTAGAAGTAACTGCATGACTTAACTGTTCTCTGCTATCTAAGGATGCTATAGGATCTAGGAGAGAGAGGACCTAATTTAGTGGACAAACTCATCATTAGAAAGGCTGAACAGATAAGATCAGAGGTGGTCCTAGTTTCAGCATCTTCCGGGGAACATGTAGAGGCAGGGTCAGAGTAGAAGAATAAACTCTGAGGGTAGGGGCCATGTTTTAACTGGCTATATATAGATATCAACTTGGAATCATTATTGTCAGCCATATCGTCATATTGTCAGCCACTTTCCTGATGCTAACAACTTTGGCCTGCCTTATATTTTGGACTGGGTGACACCAGGCTGTCATTTTCAGGCATCAGTGGCTCAATGTGAATGACTCAGCGATGGTGAATGATGTCCTCATTTCTGATTCATTGGCCTTCTCTCTTTCCTGCTCCCTGGACCATATCTTGCACAAAGAGACACATTTTAGAAATTTATTGCAGGAAACATAGTTTATGTTTTCATTGTATCTATAGTTCAGAAAACAGATGTTTCATACAGATGGTTCCTAAGACAATTTTAATTTTCAAGACATTTCCCTTTATTTCCCATTGACTCTTGTGACATTACTGTCTCCTGGGCCCGGTTATGAGCCTTTCCCTGTAGTATCATGTCCTAACCCTGATGGCTCCCACACATGTAAAACCTGGTGGTGTTTATTCAGTGGCTATTTGCCAAGCCACACATTTATCTATGTATTGTGGATTTTGTCTGACTCTCTTCTCCTTCGATTATTCTCTACATTTCTGGAACAGTTTTCCTTTTGTGCCTTGCGGCTCTTTGGAAGGATCAATGATTAAACAGTGTGGGATAATATTTATAACTCTACAGATATGCATATTTTACTTATATCTAGTCAGTTAATAGGACCTGCTTATGCGTGATACTTTTCTCACAATTGAAACCTTCTATCTCAGAGGAAGTCTCTTTGATACTGTACTAATAAGTCTTTCATAAGTCTCAGGAAGTTCTTGAAACTTACAAGATTCATGAGGCTCTTCCCAAGGTTATATATACAGTTGGAACTGCTAGAGAGGAACCTATCTGACAAGCCCTGGTGCATAAAAGTGGCTCTCCTTCTTGAGTTGCCTACAAGTCATGCAGAGAGCACCAGAGAAGCAGCTTCCATGATCTGCCACACATCTTTGATGGAATTTTTGGTGACACATCTACTTTTGCATCATCTTTATTCCTGTAAGTAACTGCAGTAAACCCATTGGTCTACCAAGTTCAACCTTGGTGTGATTGTTTCTTTGATCTCTTTTCCATGTGCTCTCTATTTGGGTGAACAGGCATTTGTTTAGATCTCTCTGGGAGAAGTCAGACAACACATCTTCATCCTCTGGGTTTTTCTAACTAGAAGATCTCTCCTTTCCTCCTGGAAGTCACCTCTGCTCCAACTCTTTTCTGCACATGCAGGTTATTACAGTCTTCTAGAAGCTTTTTCCTGTCTGCACGCATTGCCATGCACAAATAGGCTGGCATTTTTGGTACAGACATTTTCCCCACAGAGAATTTCTCAAGTTACCAGCTTGCTGACTTATATGCAATTTTAAGATGTGTTATTTTGCAAATGATTGGAAAACTAGAGATGCCACCACAGTACTTGCAAACCTGTAAAGCTGGATCTTCGTTCTGCAGCTTTGTTCATGGTAACGCTCTTGGCTACCAAGTCTTGCCTTTGCACCTTGCTACCTGTCAGGGCTCAAAATCTTTTATGATGTGGCTCTTCGCTAAATTTGTATTTCATTAAATTGGAGACTCTAGATCTGCTGCTTTATATATACTTGGATTTTTTTTTTGTCTTCTTCCAAATTATTTTTCAGTGCTGAAGCTGTACCCGGTAAGTGCCCGGCTAGCCACTGAACAAACTATACAACTCCTACCTCCAATAATCATAAGTTTACAGATATATTGTAAGCTTATTGATGTTGAGATCTCTCCAAATAATTTCAACACTGTACACTATTTTATGGGCTTAATAAATATGTTATAATGCTTAAAATATCATTGCTACATTTTATTTTATTGTTTATAGCCACCAAATACCAGATATTTAAAAGCCCCTAAGGATATTGCTATATGCAGCTGTTTTATAATATTTACATTCTAGCATACTTTGGGCAGATTTCTCAAAAGACAAATGGCTAAAGAGAGAAAAGAATACTTCTGTGTTTTAACCAATGATATTGCAGGTATGCCAAACTCATTTTAATTCCACAATGCTTTTCCAGAGAAAAATTTAGTACTGATTATTCAATAGAGAGAATTTACAGTCATCATTTTTATTCTTACATTTTGATACTTGATAAATGGACCCTGTTTACTGCTCTCACATCTCGAATTTGTTTTGCTCACGACTGCTTGCTTAAATTACTAAGAGCAACAGAGACAGTAAAGGTAATTGATATAAGAGCGTCAGTAGAAGCCATGATGGTATGTACTATTTGCAGTTTATTGTACCCCAGGACACTATTATGAATGGACGACTTCAGTTACTCTTGTACTTACCTATGGTATGATGTTATTTTCTGTAATAAGATCAGTAAATTTGCTCAGAACAACTAGTAATTGTATAAGACTGTAGTTATTGCTCATGGTAGTCTGGAAGCCATGTGGAAAATGAATTTTCAAAATGAGGTCTAGCTGGGCAGTGGTGGCTCATGCCTTTAATCCCAGCACTTGGGAGGCAGAGGCAGGCAGATTTCTGAGTTCGAGGCCAGCCTGGTCTACAGAGTGTGTTCCAGAACAGACAGGGCTACTCAGAGAAACCCTGTCTTGAAAAACAAAAATCAAACAAACAAAATAATGAGGTCTAAGGTGTTATTACTTAACATATCAAAGTCAACTGAGAATGGTTCATTATAGCTTTAACTTTAGTATCATATGTGTATTTATTGGTCTCATGTATTAACCTGTGATTTCATGAAGTTGATTGAATCCTGGCTTTCTTTCTGAAGCCACTGACCCTGATGGATATTGCAAGCATTGGAGAGCAAAGCTGAGGAAGTTAGAAGCTCTCAGTAGAACAGTTGTATCTCACACACTCTCTCTCCTTTCCTTAGACATTGTTTTTAATATTCTGAGTTATTTATAAATTCACAAACTAGGCTATAGTATTCTAGAGATCACTTTAATTTTGACATTTTCAGTCATAAGTAGGAAGTCCAGAAAAAAATATGTTTACTGAAAAAGCATTGTGCAGTTTACTAAAGAGATTCCTTCCTTCCTTCTTTTTCTATCTCCTTCCTTCCTTTCTTTCTTTCTTTCTTTCTTTCTTTCTTTCTTTCTTTCTTTCTTCTTTTTCTCTTTTCCTTTCTTCTTTCTTTCTTTCTTTCTTTCTTTCTTTCTTTCTTTCTTTCTTTCTTTCTTCTCTCTCTCTCTCTCTCTCTCTGTCTTATCTTTCTCACATCTTTTTTCTTTTTCCTTCTTTTGTCTTTCTTCCTTTCTCTCTGAGATGGAAGACTATGGAACTTCAGTTATTTTGTTGAATTATATCAGTAGTAATCCCATCATTCTGCATTTGTACAGGATCTTCCTCAGAATGTGTTCTTGGCAGTGTGGCTGCTGTGTATGTTGATGATGTAATGTGTGAATCTGTTCCATAGTCAAACCCATTGCTGTCTGGCAAGTCTTAGCTATTTGTGGTTCATTTTCTAGTTCTATGTGACATGTGCATGATCTGTTCTTGGCACAGAGGTTGAAAAACAGAAACATTTCACATATAAATAAGAGTATTTTGTTTTAGCCTTTTAGAAGCTTCAACAATTTAGCTGTTTGTATTCAGTATGTATTTTGCTTTTCACTATTTCCAATCTGTTCAAGGTGATGCAGTTAGAGGAATGGTATTTCTATGCTTTTATTTCCCCCTTCTACTGCAAAAATCCATACATTTATTTTTAAAGGGGTGTCTCAGATAATTCCAGAGAAGTTTCCTGCTTAAGTCATTGTCTCATGATGATGAAATTTCTTCTGCAAAACTTTTTTCAAATGTGCCTCTTGACATTACCAATCACACGGCTCCCAAATATTTATAATTCCAAAGTCAGAGTTGTGGCAAAGTTTGAAGCTATTCTAGTTTTCCAAGGCAGATCATCTGAGAACTTAGATCACCATGAATTTTTTAGCATTGACAGGTTTCGTGTCTGCTTCTGCTGTGAGCTATCCTGGTACAACTCAAAGTCGTCTGTTTCTGAGATTTTATAGAAACTTCAGTTTTCTCATCATGTTACTTACCATACCCTGAGACTCAAGCTTATCTCTATAGTAGTGAGATGATGTGCTTGCAATTGCTTCTCTTCTTTAGCCTGTAGTTGAATTTCTTCTCAAGAGAGAGGATCACATTGTACATAGAAATTAATCTCTGGACAACAGTTCCAGAATCCACATTTGCCCTTCAAGAGTAGCTAAGTAGCAATGTGCTCACTTGCTATATTCAAACTAAATCTGCATGTCATTGGCATCTAAGCATTCCTGACCCCACATGTGTTAGCTCAAGGTGAAATACAGTAGCATTATATTCTGGTGATTATAATAAGAACGTCAGACAAATCTAGGGATCCTTGACAATAGGTTTCTGCTTTCATCTTCTCTCTGTTCTCTTTTCTCCCTCCTAATTTCACTTATCCACCCCCCTTCCTTCCTACTTTTCTTCCCCCTTCCCTACTGCATTGACTATTTCCCTGTATGGAATAAGAGTGAACTTTCAGCTTAAGTAAGAGTTCATTGTCTTCAATAAGTCAGAAATAAATCAATTCAACATTGGACCAACAGAAAGAATAATCAAATCTAGGTAGGAGCAAGATGAGCGAAGAAAAAAAACTCATTGCCTTCATATTTTTGGCATTTTTCTAGACCCCTGTTCCTTGTCACACCTAGAAAGCACATTAGAGTCCATTCAACCAAAGGTGATCTTTCCTAATCACAATGTATTCAAGGTAGCCAAAATGCTTTTTGGTACCAAAAATGCTTCCTAACTGAGTCTCCTCTTCCCCCAGCTCCATGGACACTTGCCTAAAAGCAAACTCCTTTAGTGTTGCTGGCCCACATCTCTGACCAGCAGAGATTGGGAATAAACGACCCGGACTCCAAAGCAGGTCTCACGCAGCTATCCACAGCTTCTGCTTTATTCTCAGACTGCCCTCAATTTATCCTCTTCCATTCATTCATGTCATGTCACACCACCCAATCATAGAGGCACACGTTCACGGCAGCATGCAGGATAGGCTGATAGAATGGTATTGTGAGACGTTGTGCTATCTCTCTAACGAGTTACACGTGCTGCTTTTACTGCACATGACTGAGACTGGGATAAACATGCTAGGTCACTGGGCTTGGCATAGAGACAGGGCACCATCTTTGGCCCATGTGGCCACACCCACTCCCCACATCTTCCCCTTTTTGTTTAAATAAGAGTTCTGGGACTGCATCGACATATGCAGGTTGTCCCGATTGGAACACCCTCCTTATCTCTGGGACCACATCTGCCTTAGGTTGTCCTGACAAGGGGTTTCCCCCTTACCTGTCATCAAGACCCTTGCAACTTTTATGGCACAGGTCTCTTGTCATAGGTTGTTGGGACCCTTGCATCAGAATCTTATCCGTCACTGATTAAGGGTCCAGCATATTGAGCCAAATTTGGGGTGAGCTTCCAGTCTCTATAGCTGCCATTGCTTGTATCAGCACATGTTGGTCTGCCTTAGCTTGCCTTCACATGCACACCATCCACCAAATCATTCCTCCACACACACACCAATCAAAAGAAATGCCCAGAATGCCATCCCACCCCAGTTCTTTATTATGTTGGAAGTTCCACAAGCCATCTCTGACCACTGCTGTGCCATGGCAATGTCGACTCGGGTATTATTCACAGTGTTGATCAGATGCCCTTTGTGGAAATCATGACTCCAATTCCTCAGCAGCATCTTTCAAGCTCTTGAGACAAATTGGCTGTATATGAGAGATTATGAGACTGCACAGAAGTTATACAAACCCTAGACATATGACTTAAAGGGGTCCGAGGTAACCAACTGATGAGAATTCTGATAAGTCTCAAAAAGCTATCATAGATATTTCAAAAGAAGGTAATATTATAATCATTATTAGCCCACACCATCTAGCTATCTTAACATTCTGTCCAGGTGAATGGCCACTCTCTTTCAGCTCTGCATTGAGCTGTCCACCTAGGTTGAGGAGGTGCTGTTTTATTTGTGGGATGCCCATATTTGGAATAAGCCACAAGACTCCATCCAGATACCAAAGAAACAATTGTATGCATCCCACATGGGCTCTTTTTATCGAAGAACAAAAGCTACCCTTCAAAGACACATTAAACAAAACATTCCTTTTCTCTGACTGTGGATGGCAATTGCAAAGATTTATTGGTTCCAAAAATCCTAGGGAAAACCATAGCATCCACACTAAGGGGTACTGAAAGTGGGAGAAAACAAACTGAATCCAGGGACTAGAGGGGTAATGATTATCAAAATCACCTGTACACATCACCGCCCATTCTTCATTAGTAATTATGGCTTCTGGTTGTTTATTATCAAAATCACCTCTCATCCTAAATTCAACTTCAAAGGTACCACTTACCTTACTGGGATTGCCCTCAGATGGAGACATCGAGGGATCTGCTGCATTGTGGGCCACTGAGTGGGTGTCTGCACTGCTTCATTTTAATCTGCCTTGTCCTTTGCTTTCTCGTCCCTTACCGGGAGCCTTAATCTGCCTCATCCCTTACAGGGAACTTAACTCCGTCCCATTTACCAGGAACTTTAACTCCCTCCCTTTTCCAGGAACTTTACTGCTTTGTCCCTTACCGGGAACTTTCTTGCTTTGTCCCTTTACCGGGAACTCTTCTCACTTAAAAATATCTTTCCCCCGCTACTTACTGTGGACATTTTTGCTGCTTCTCAGATCCCCTTACTTCTGACGGCAAGGAATCCTGCTTCCACTTCTCCGACTGCTCTCAGTCTGGCTATAGCTTGTGCCTCCACTTTCTGCCATCAGTGGCTGCAGCTCTCAGTGTCTTCCCTTAAGACCAGCACACACTCTCTTTCTCACCTCTTGAGTTCTTGTTCCCGCTCGTGTTCTCCTTGTCTGTTTTCTTCCTGAGTTTTGGCACCAAATGTCTCTGGCCCACATCTCTGACCAGGAGAGTGGGAATAAATGACATGGACTCCAAAGCAGGTCTCACTCAGCTTTCCACAGCTTCTGCTTTATTCTCAGACTGCCCCCAATTTATCCTCTTCCATTCACTCATGTCATGTCACACCACCCAATCATAGAGGCACACATCCAAGGCAGCATGCAGGATAGGCTGATAGAATGGTATCGTGAGATGTTGGGCTATCTCTCTGAGTTACACACACTGCTTTTACTGCCCATGACTGAGACTGGGATAAACAAGCGAGGTCACAGGGCTTGGCATAGAGCCAGGGCGCCATCTTTGGCCCATGCAGCCGCGCCCCCTCCCCATACTTTAGTGCCTAAGATAGATGGTCCCAGATGAGATCCCAGCACCCAAAGGGAAATGATGTCATTTAGGCTCCATGTGGGGGAAGGGAGCTTCCAAATATGTACCTTTTATTCCAGGCACCAGGACATATAGCAGTCAAGATTGTCTATGCCCCTTGACTCTAGACTGGCATTGGGTAATAGCTCATGATGACTTCAGATCTGCCAACAGCTCTACTACCAGAAAACACTGTCTTGACCCTGCTGCTTATTGCAAGTACCAAATACCAGTTTCTAGTCAATTTGAAGTTGTCCTCAGTTTCCATCATGATCAGACTGGCACAATACACCATGCCTTCAGGCTTTTCCCAAGTTATAGCCTTGTGATATGCTGCATTGCACCTAATCTTTATTTCTATCAGAAACCATCCTTGGGAAATTGAAGAGTCAGAAGTATGACATTTTATGACTATTAATCAACAAATTCAGATTTCTTTTGACAGAATTGATTTAACTGAGCATTCATGTTAGATAATGAGAAAACATTGCAAAAAGAAATGGTTTACTTATTAAGCATCAGGTACTGTTCTCCATGGCAGCTGCATTGGGGAAGATCTGAGCTGTACCTTGTGCTTAGAGGCAGCAAAGATGGTACTGCCAAACTAGTGGGTCTATGGCAAACCTCATTTTTTTTCATCATGAAACCGTAAGAAAGGAACAACTTGACACTATGAAGAACATGTCAATAAGGATATTTTTAAAATATGTTATTTTTAACCTAGAACAATGTCATTCTAGCAGTGCCCTAAATGTTTTCTAATAGTGGGCCTACCCTTCTTACAAAGACAACAATATTGTAACAATAATAAAAGTATAAAAGCATGACTAAAACAAAATAAAATCTAACTATGGATTTATTATGTAAAAATAGTACTTGTGCAGATCTTCTCCCTAGGACCCATTCCAAAGTCTCCCTTAATTGTATACTAGTTGATGATCATCAAGATGTGCTTGAAAACTGTAATACAATCCTTGTGAAGACTTGTTAAGGTCTGGAGTAGCTGGCCATCAAAGTATGGGATGGATCTCCCTAGGAACAGGAAATAGCACAGATTGTTATTGATGAACATTGGAGTGTAATTGAGG
Source organism: Mus minutoides (assembly GCA_902729485.2). Taxonomy (NCBI): domain Eukaryota; kingdom Metazoa; phylum Chordata; class Mammalia; order Rodentia; family Muridae; genus Mus; species Mus minutoides. Next base: position 4,533,210 of record LR749507.1, read on the forward strand.
GATGAGACAGGCATTTCAAACTGTGACCGAGAGGGAAGAGATAATGAGAAAGGGAATATAGAGAGGGACAGCTACAAATAATGGCCATCGGTGGGGTTGTATGGAAGCCTCTTAGAGTAGAAACTTCCTGAAATATAAATGTATATGAAGGTGATATAAATATAATTACCAAGGAAGAGAACAGAACTTCAACTGAACATGGGCATCTCTTCTTACCAAATGAAGCTTCCAGTTCTGGAGATAGGTTACATTTAATAGAGTATTTTCAGGGGTGCAAAAGCCCCATGGAGATCCCAGAACAACTCAGGATATTGCGAAGGCAATGGATGTTCTCTGCAAACTAATGCTAAGGGCCCATTGCTGAAGGCACCTAAAGAACTATTGAACATGGAGAATTCCAACTGGTGCCTACCTAGAAACTTCATACATACCTACTTCACGACTAGCTTTGGTAGCAGTCAACTCCAGGACTAAAGTACATAGAGAAGGTATTTTAATTCAGAACAGTCAATGTGATCATTAAAGTGCAGTTTCAGACTCCTAGGAAAATTAAAAAAAAAAAAAAAAAAACAACTATCCATGCAAGAGAAGATAATCTTTGTCTTGGACAAGTGCCTGACTAGCCAGATGGACACTTCTTAATGCCCAGGACTGCAGGCTTAATTGTGTGCACTGGACCAGACGTGGAAAGATTTTAGAGCTCACTCACTACCTTTATTTGAGAGAGCATGTTCCATAACTCACTAAATCCAATTCTAGAATGTTTATTGTGGACCATGAAGAAAAGCTCCACTAAGGTCAGCATACTCTGGTCCTAATAAGATTAAACAGATTCATAATAAACACCTTGCAGTGCACAGGGAATGACATCATCAGGGACCACAAGGTGCAGGTGTGAAACCACTCCAACAGTGGGACGTTTCCGAAGTGAATTTCAAGCAAGCAAGCAAGAAAGCAAGCAAGCAAGCAAGCAAGCAAGCAAGCAAGCTGTAAATGCCATGGATTTGATTCATTTCTATTGACATTAAAGGACATAATGATTATAAAGGTGTTGCAAGATTCTTAAAAACAAAAAGCATTAAACAAATACAAAATGGCTTGATGGGGCCTTTGTGTAGTAATTGATAATGGTAGCACTACTGTTTGTGGCTAGAAAACACATCCATTACCTGATCCTTAAAATAACCTAAATAACCTGAAATGATAATAATGATTTCTTTGAAAACATTTCCATTACACCAACTTCCCTGCAGCTCTTCCTGAAGTTGTGGGTCACATTAATCACTAGTGACGCAGCTGTAGCTTAGGGCTTGCAGAATGGACCATGTGCTATTAATTTGGTAATCTAGGAAATTTCAGACAATGCACAATTTTAAATGTTCAGCTTTGCATAACAGGCAGTCTTTCTCTAATCTTTTTGTAAATTCCCTTGGAGCACAAAGTAGAAATGAATTCTTTCTCCAATGTCCCACAAAAATGCTGTCATCATAATAAAAATGAGTTTGAACAGTGGAAATATTGGAGTTTGGTTTCTAGATCTGCCAGCTATGAACTGGGGTCTTCAGACAGATTTATAATCTCTCTTAGTAAACTTACTGGAACTGAGAATGGAGACTGGGAAGGAGCTCCAGTCTGAGGAGAAAATGCAGCATAGGAACATGTCTCAGGTACATGATGCCTTCTGGGTTGCTGGACCCTAGATCACACCTGTCTGTGACATTAATATCTGCGTTGTGTAGATTTTAAAAAATGATGCCTAATGATTGATGTAGTACCAATCAAACTCATGATCACTATTCACTGAGTGAGATAAATGTGACAGATGGCAGATGCTGCTGGGGACAAGGGCATGGCATTTCTCCCGGTCAGAGAAATAATATGATGATTGCTGATAAAGTAATAGGAATTAATCATGCTCTCCGTCTTCTTTCTCTAGTTCTATTCTCTTGCTCCTTATCCCCTATCTCCCCATTCTCCTTCCCCATTAAAAAAAGAATCAATTATTAAACAGAGCAAATGACCATGAAGGAATAAGGGACAAAATAGTGAATGACAATCTTTTTCTTCTTTTCAATTTTTGAAGTCATTTAGATTTTTTCCACACATTATATCCTGATTAAAGTTTTCACACATTATATCCTGATTAAAGTTTCTCATTCTCAGATCCTCCCAGATCCTTCCCCACCTCACTTCTCATCCAAATCCTCACCTGTTCCTTCTCTTTCTCCTTAGAAAACACATAAGTATATAAAATAATAATAATACGGTAAAAACAATAACAAAATGAAATAGAGCAAAACTAATGGACAGATAAAAAGGGTTAAAGAAATAGTACAAGAAATGCATATAGATGCAGAGACACACAGATTTTCACACACAGAAATCTCATAAAAACACAAAACTGAAAGCCATAGTATATTTTCAGGAGACCTGTCAGGTCAAAACAAAACAAAACAAAACAAAACAAAACAAATGGTCAGGGTAAAAGCATTATGAGACAAAGAACCTCAAAAATTGCAGTTGAGTTCATTTTATCTTGGCCATTAACTTCTGGGTAAGTAGTCTGAATACCCTATAAGACTCTGTTGGAGAAAACGAATTTTTCCTTTGTGAGTGGTTATCAGTTAGAGACAGTTTCTGGGTTAGAGGTGGGGATTGTGCTCACTTATCCTCCTGGTGCTGAGACCGTATCTGACCCAGACCCATGCATGCCCTGTGCATGCTGCTACAGTCTCTGAGTACATCTCTGCAGCAGCCCTGTTGTGTCTAGAAGGTCTAGTTTCATTGGTGTCTTCATCCCCTCTGCTTTATAACATCATATTGTCACCTTTTCCACAGATTTCCCTGAGCCCCGAGGAGAGGTATTTGATGGAGACATCCTATTAAGGATGAATTCATCCCATTAAGGATGAATGTCCCAAGGCCTCTCAGTCTTTGTGCATTGCCAAGTTGTGGGTCTCTGTATTGTTCCCATTTGCTGCAGGAGAAAGCTTCTCCAATGACACCGGAGCAAGGCACAGATCTATGTGTACAGCAGAATATCATTAGTAGTCATTTAGTTGCTATGTTCTTTGATAAGAAGAGTATTGTATTCTCCCCTAGGTCTCTGGCCTATCCAATCTCAGGATCTTGGTCACCTGAGCAGTGTTGGGTTACATCTCATGGAATGAGCCTTAAATCGAATCAGACAGTGGTTGGTTACTCCCACAGCTTTGTGCCACTTTTGCTTCAGTATATCTTGTAGGCTGGTCACCACTGTAGACTGGAAGGGTTCTCTAGCTAGGATGGTGCTTTCAGTTCTCCTGGGGTATCATATGGAGTACCTTCTTGTACCACGAACCCTAGTTAGTAGGCACCAAGGCTCTGGGTAAGCATCAGCTAAAATTCACCATGTTCAAGGTGTTGCATAGGTGTTGTCTTCAGCAATGGGGCCTATCAGTTTGTAAAGAACAATCAGTAGCTTTGGTAAATGTTTCTGTTGTTTGGAAATTTCCAGAACTGGAAGCTTCATATGGTAACAAGGGATGTCCATGCTTAGTTGAAGTTCTGTCTCCCTTATCATTTGGCAATTCTATTTAGATCACTTTCATATACATTTATATTTTAGGAAGCTTCTACTCTATCAGCTTTCCATATGACCCCTCAAATGCCTCCTATTATGGTTGTTCCTCTCCATATTCCCTTTCTCAACCCCTCTTCTTTCCCCCTCACCATGTCTTCCTGTCTCATGCTCTTGATCCATCCCGTATCCATCAGTAACATCTATTCTATTTTCCATTCCTAGGCAGATCCATCCCTGCCCCTGGTCCCTTACTCTTTACCTAGCCTCTGTGTGTTTATATGAAATGTAGGTTGCTTATAGAATACTTAACCACTAACATTCATATATAAGTGAATACATATCATATTTATCTTTTGGGGCTACCTCACTTAGTATTTTTTTTCTAGCACCAAACATTTGCCTGCAAATTTCATTTTTTAACACCTGAGTAATATTGCATTGTATAAATGTACACATTTTCTCTATTCATTCAGCTGTTGATGGATATCTAGTCTGTTTTCAATTTCTGATTATTATGAATAGAGCATCCATGAACATGGTTGAGCAAATGTCTCTGTATAGGTTCAATTGTACTTTATGTAGATATTGAGATGAGAGAAAAATGGGAATTTTGATAATGGCTTTAATTTATTAATTTTGTTACTGGTACATATTCTGAATGACCCAGAGAATGTATCTGTGATTGTCGCATTTTTTGGCTTTGAATGAGTGAGTTTATTTTTAAGCCAATGCAACCAAAAGCAAAAGAGCAAATAGCAAGTAACGGTCAGAGCAGGTAGATAGAAAACATGATCAAATGTGGCCTCACTACATTCAGCAGAGATGACCAGAGTAACTCAACTGAAAGAGCAAACGAGTTCACGTCATCAAACCTGGGGCTTACAAACAGGCTTCAGAAAATGAAGTGTCACACCGAGTTCCTGATTGAGCTTTTCTGCACAGCTGAGCTCCCAGTGGCCGAGCTTCTGGCTCTCTGTCCCCTCTATGGGCATTTCTGTGCCAGGATACGGACAATAGTAACCTCTGTTGGGTGTGTTTTGCTGCTCACTGTTTTTAAGAATAAAAAATGTATTCACTCTGGAGATATTTTGCTCTTCTTCTTCCTCCTGCCATTTGGGAGAATACCCAATACCCAAACAAGGGGTATTAGAGAGCAGTTAGAGACAAGCACAGTTGGGTTTGAAATAAGAGGCAGGAAACAACATTGCTTCCTGGGCCAGCTGCTTGGTGAGATCAAGCAGCACATAATAATTTACCAATATAATGTATGTTACAATACAGTTGGGCTTTCTATATCTTTTCAATCTTATTGATTTATACTCATTGCCATAAATTGATATTTCTGCCTTTCTTTTGATAATGATTTCCTGATAAATGCTTGTTTCTGATTCCAGACATAAACATTTTGTGTCACTTTTGAAATACCCAACAGCAGGGAGATAGAACCTGAAGATACCACCTCCAATAGATAGACATGGTCCCCAGTGGGAGGATGGGCTCACCCACCCATCTAAACATTTTTTAAGCCAGAATTGTCCCTGTCTAAAGAAAATGCAAAGACAAAAATGGAGCAGAGGCTGAAGAAAAGGCCATGTGGGGACCACCCTATCATGTGGTCCATTCTATCCACAGATACCAGACTCTGACACTATTGCTGATGCCAAGGATGTACTTGAGGACAGGAGCCTGATCTGGCTATCCTATGAGAGGCTCTGCCAGCATGTGACTAAGACAGATGCAAATACTCACAACCAACCATTGGACTGAGCCTGGGGACCCCAATGGAAGTGTTAGGAGCAGGGTTAAAGGAGCTGAAATGGATTGCAACTCTATGGGTAGAAGAACAGTATCAATTAACTGGACCCCTCAGAGCTCCCAGGGACTAAACCACCAAGCATAAAGTATACACAGGTTGATCTATGGCTCCTGCTACAAATGTAGTAGAGGATGG
>LR749507.1:4538822-4654474 GCA_902729485.2 Mus minutoides
GAGGTACTGAGTATATCACCACTCCAGGGCAGGCAGCATGCTTAGGAGAAGTTGACCAACATATAGTGGACTATACAAATTTTTTCTTTGTGTGCTTTTATTTCGTTACAGTTTGGGGGTGTAAATGTGTGTGTGTGTGTGCGTGTGTGTGTGTGTGTGTGTGTTTGTGTGTGTGTGTGTTCCTTTGGGATGTTGTTTTGTCTGTTTTCTTAGCTTGGGATTTTTGATCTTAGGGTTTTGTTTTATGGTTTTGTGTTTTGAGAAAGAACTTAAAGTTCAGTGTGTAGGGATGAGGAGAGGATCTGGAAGGACCTGGGGGAGGGAAAACACGATCCAAATATGTTTAAATTTAAAAATTGTTTGATATAATTAAAATAGTAAAAAATAAAAAAATAAATAAAGAAATGTTCTCGGTAGAGTCCCTCCCCTAGCCATGGAAAGCCACATGTGGTGTGGCATCCATTGTCTTGTTAATTAGCACTACTCTGGTGAGCTGCTGTCCTGGACCCTGGCTCCGCCCAGCTCACCTGCCTGCACCCAGAACAACCCACAATGCTTCAGGCTTCCTGCTAAACTCCAGGCGCCTCCGCAGAACCGACTGAGGGGCGGGTCCTTCCCCCTTTTTCCTAAGAGCCAACCCCAAAATAAAGTATTCACTTTGATCAGCCAAGCGGTCTTCTTTTCTCCCCCCCTAGTTTATCATTTCAGCCCCAGGCCATCCTCCAGGGAACCCAGTCTGTGATGATGGGGGCCAATTGCAGGCAGTGGCCTCCTACAGTTCTCCATCTAGGGAAGCATGTAGCCTTAAAGAATCTTGCCACGGTTAAATCTTGACCCTAAGAAGGTGAGGCCAGAATACTTTCTTGAGGGCAACCTGTGCACCTACCTGCCAGAAGTCACAAACCACACCGTAGAAGCTCACAAGTCAGACAAAGTGAGTGGGTCACACTACTGGAGCTATTGGATTATGTAAACTCATGCAATCACTCCATAGAAGTTCTTAGGGATCTTGGATGAGATGTCTGAAGTTGTATTCAGGGCTATCAAGATAGCTTTAGTAAGAAACACCATTTGTCACACAATACTAATGTATTATCATTTCCCTGACATCTTTCAGGTAGTACACCATTTAGATAAAGGGTTGTGACTGACTTGGTGTTTCCATTTCTTATTTGATAGCATTGAAAGTACTTTCCTGTACCAAAGATGCTGCAATGTAGGGGTGAAGATTCTGTGTTGATAATAGCTACATCTTCATGTTCAATTATACTATTAGTATATTTTAAATAAGTTTGCCAATCTATTTTTACACATTTCTATTTATTATAACATTTTGTTTCTCCATGCTTTCATTTTGAAACTATCAATTAAAATGCTAACAAACTATCTTAACAGTCTTAACAAACTATCAACTTCAATGCTACAAACTCAACTTCAGTATTTTAACAGAAAGCTTATATTTATATTTATCTATGAGAGCTAAACTTAATGAATAACTTTTCCTTTTTTTCCCTAAATGCAGTATGTTTTAACTTTTTCCAAAAAAAAAAATTCTAAATTTCCTAAATTCCTATTCTTGCTTCCTTCTGTCAAGAACTAAAGGGACCTGGAGTTTTCCTGGTCACACAGGCTTTAGCAGAAGACACAGTCAGGATGAAGAATGGGCAGTTTTATTCATTGTAATAATAATGGTGAGGGGGTGGGCATTTCCTTTCCTACTTCCTGGAGCTCAATTTTCAAAAGAGAGACACTGAGATGTGCTGATGGTGTTTGGAAATTCAAAATGGTTCTTTATCAGGAAGATGCTGAACGGAGAGATTCTGAATCCCTTAAAATGGACATCAAGTGTTAATGTTTCTTAGTCCTGTTTGTCAGCTGACTGGACATGGACCCAATACAATTGATTTGGGGGCACATTGTAAGAAATTATTCAGATTATGTTAAACTCTGAGATTATCTTGTTTCCACTAATTGATATGGGAAGACATTTGGGCAAGACAACTTTCTGGGCATGGTATATGTGGTCATATAAACTAGAGGGAGTGAACTGAATACTATGAAGTCTATAGTTACTTCTGCCTGGATTTCCCCAAACAGTGAACCAGAATAAATCCTTTGCCCTTATCTGTTTTATTCACAGTATTTTATCACCACTATAGAAGACTGTTGGCAATCTCTACTTGGGAAAAGGAGTTTTGCTTTCAACAATATAAGAAAACTGCCCTTTTCTCCAGAGGCGGACAGTCTATAAGGCATCTGTTTATAAGAGTGCAGAAACATGACTGCTATGAAAAATATCCTAATATAAATACTATATTCTTATCTAGATTATCCCTAGTTACTATGATGGTTCATTTTCATGGTTGATGGAATTAAATTATGAAGTATCTTGGGCTCTCGTGAGGCACTGATTTCCAGAGAGAATTAGATAAGGTTGGAAGCTGTGCCCTGAATTTGGGCAGTACTATGCCACAGGTTAAGGGCCTGGACTGAATAAAAATGGTAAGAAGAAAAGCCCAGTTGTGTATTAGAATTCTCTCTTGGCAACTTCCTGATCCATCCAATGTGAGCAAGTAGCTTTAGCCTCTTACTGCTGTTCTTCCCTTACATCATACTCTATAACACAGAGCCAAAACACACCTTTAACACTTACATTGGTTTTGATTAGATAATTGATCACACCAATGAAAAGAGTAGCCAATACAGTTATTTAAAGCACTAATTATTATCAAAATCATAGTCATTACTATGTTGCCAGATAGTTTGATCACATCTGATTGGGCCATAAGTATATCTTTAGGAGTTTGATCTTAAGGAGTCAGTGCTTGCTAAACTTTCTAGATACCCTTTTTTTTAAAAGGACCTACTGATTTGTAATTCACTGGATATAAATATTCCAGCTTTATAGCTTATATTTTATAGGAAATAACAAGCAGTTATTTTCATTTAGCATAGTTCCTTTAAGAATCCACTGTGGCTTTCGTAGCTCTGCTATCTGTTCTGTTATATAGGTTGCTTTTTTTTTCCCTGCAGCCTTTTCAAAGTTTTCTTTTATCTGATGTACTTATGTGGGTTAAATAGACTTGAACTGGAACATAAAATTAAGAGTGTCTCCCATGATATTACACAGGTAAAGAATGAAGATGCCTGGGCATCTAGAAAGTTTAGCAACCACTGACTCCTTAAGATCAAATTTCTAAAGATATACTTAGAGCACATGAATCAGATGTGATCAAATTATTATGCAATTGTACCCCAACTAATGGGGTGCATTTTTCTTTTTGCTTATTTTGTTTGTTTGTTTCTTTGGTGACAGAGCCACAACTCCACACTACCTTGTTTTTGTGGGATTTGTATTGTATGTATGTATATATGTATGTATGTATGTATGTATGTATGTATGTATCCATCCATCCATCCATCCATCCATCCATCCATCTTCCTATTTATAAATGATGCTCGGTGGCCTAGGTTAGGATAGAAGTCTTCTTGGTCAAGCATCTCAAGCTCCTGCCAGAACTGTAAGCTTAAATTGCCTTGCCTGGCTTAGAGTTTGCTTTGATGTGTTGCCTTAAAATGTAAATGCTTCATCCAATGTCTCTCGGATATTAAATCCAAGAGAACGGGATCTCTGTAAGCCTGTAGTCCTTTCAGTCAGTGCTATTCCACTATCACCTTTCCTGTGTTTTCTCCTGTCCCTTCCTTCAGGACAGATCAAAACGACCAGTTGTTCTTCTTTGTTTTCTGCTCTTGCTTTCTTCATTCTTTACCTTTGTAATATCATGGGAGACACAATTGTATGTTCCAGTTCAAGTCCATTTAACCACAAGTACACCATCTCTTCCATATCTGCTCTTCCTTTTTTTGTTGTTGTTTTGTTTTGTTTTGTTTTGTTTTTCAAGACAGGGTTTCTCTGTATAGCCCTGGCTGTCCTGGAACTTAATTTGTAGACCAGGCTGGCCTCAAACTCAGAAATCCGCCTGCCTCTGCCTCCCGAGTGCTGGGATTAAAGGCTTGCGCCACCACACTCGGCTCTGCTCTTCTTTTTTATTTATAATATTTTATGTATGTAACTTCTGTATTTTATAACTATAGCCATTTCTTCACAACTTAGGTATTTCACAAGTTCTTACCTCTGGAAATCAATCAATCAATCAATCAATCAAACAGCAATTCTTTCAGAGAAATCTACTATTCTCCTCTAGCTATGTCTGCTTGGGACTTATTGCTTCAATGTGCCTGTCAGTTGTCATCTATAGGAAGGAACTGCCTCTGGTTTTCACTTGGTGTGTCCACTTTCATGTTCCAAGGCTTAGTGCTCATGCGCATTAAGCTCCACCTAGTCCTTGTGTATAAAATTCAATCATTCAAGCCTTCTGACTTGGTCAGTGCCTCATACCTGCAGTTGACTGAGGCATCCTGTTTTGCCAATTGCTCATCCCCGTGAGCTCTTCTGATTTTAATGCCACTTAGAAATTTCACTTTTTAGAAATTTTCAATTTTGTGTTTTGGAGTTCAAGTGAGCAGTTGGGAGTTTTTTGTTTGTTTGTTTGTTTTGTTTGTTTAATTTAATCTATGATCTTTGATTGAAGGATGAGGATATTGCTTTTAATGGGTGTTTGTTCAGCCATATTAGCTCATATTACCCATTTGAGAAGATTTGAAATGGAAATATTAATGAATGTTAATGTAAGTGAAAAATAACCAAGAGTTGGGTAGACTTTGGAAAGACTGGCAGTATTTGTAGAGGTGAATGGCAACACTAGAGGAAAACCACTTTGGCAAAAGGAGAGGGAGGGTGTCCTGGAGGAGAAGGAAAGTGACACATCACAGTCTAAGTGGGACTTGTATGTATTTGAAAAATGGGGACAGAGAATTAGCTTACAGTGAAGTTTCCAAGATGCAAAGGGATCTGTTTAGTGACCTTAGGGTTGACCATGTTGAAATCGTCAAAGAATTCATTTATCCAGCACTTAAATTAGTGCCTATCTCCAAATCTCCTGTTTTTTGATCCAGTTTAATAATCACAGTCCTGAGCAAACACGGGACTTGAGAGACCACTGAGACCACTGACACTGAGGTTCCTAGCAAATTGTTTTCTATGTGCACAGATGACTGTTTTCATTTATCACATTTTTATCTCATTCTCAGACATAAGCTTCAAATTATAAGAAATGTGTCATTGACTCTCCCATCTGATATACAAGAATATTTCTGTGAGTAAAAGAAACACACATTGTTCTAAAACAAAAGTCAGGATGTAAGGAAGGGGGAAAGAGTGAAGTTGACATTTGAGAACAAAAAGGAGGAAAGCAGAGTAAGTTTAGCTGTGGACATCCCTGTCTCCTGAGATGTGGTCTCTAACTCATCCTTGTGTTCTGACAAAATAATTTTAATCATTAAATTTAGTAACTTTTATAATGGTTAATGACTAATTGCTACTAAGGAAGGCATAGAAAGGCTTGCTCCTGGCCACCACTCAGCGGACAGTCCCATGCTCCCAGAGGACTCTACACTGCAGGCACCCTAGCATACCCAGGATCTTAGGATCACTGGTGAGTGGAACACAACCTCTGTTCCAAAGCAATTCTGACAGGCCTGTAACAGCAGGAGCAAGGACACAGGAGCCCTGCCTGACCAGCGGCTCGGGTTCCTTCTGATCGGTGCTGGTATACCTTGGTTTCAAACACACCAGCCAGCCCACCACAGAGGAGACAGCAATTCCATGTGCTGTAACACACCTACTATCTTAGGATTACAAGATACCAGGAGCTTGGTCACACCAGGATCTCAGGGTCTCGGGGGAAGCTTGAGTGCCAAGAACTCTGACACACCCAGAATCTCAGGTTCACAGGATCATGGAATCACAGGATCACAGAGAAAGCTGGAGTCTGAAGAGTCCTGAATCAACCAGGATTATAGGAAGAAATATATATATATATATATATATATATATATATATATATATATATATATATATATATCAACAAGCACTTGAGATAATCAGATGGCAGGAAGCAAGCATAAAAATAGAAGAAACAGAAACCAAGGTTACTTGGCATCATTAGAACCAAAATTTCCCACCATAGTTAAGTCCTGGATACACCAGAAAAGCAAGATATGGATCTAAAGTTATAGAGAGCCTCTCCCAAGTCGGCTCTGTTGCCATTCTAAGATGGCACTGACATTTTGTTACCACCCCTCGTTTAGAGCCAGTAAACGACCCAAAAGCACGTGCACCTGTTGTTTAACTGCCGCCCAGCAGCAGTTAATTGAGTAATGGCCCAGCAGCCAAACCAGTTAAGACACGCCTCCTCCTTGGCTATATAAGCCGAGGCTTTTCCGGGCTCTGGGTCTTCCTCTTTCAATGCTTCAATAAAGAGCATGCTGTAGAAGGACTCTGAATCTGGTGTTCCTGTGAGTTCCTGCGGGCAGGAAGATAGTGCAACTCACAGCTGGTGCCGAAAACCCGGGAATCACATCATCAATGGTACCAAGGCGAGGAGACCCTCCGGAGACAGAGCAGAGTTCAGAACTACAGGAATTGGTTTGGTTCCGAGAGGTATGCACCCTGTAGTCTTAGGGATTGAAATGTCAAACTTTATGCAGGCAGGAGAAGCTGCGCTTGAGCTCGGCTTTGTTTTTGTAGCAACTCTTGGCTTTATACTTTTGCTACATTGTTTCCACCGTTTTAACTGGTACTCTCCTATAAAAGGAGTAATTCACACTCTGTAGTGGAGCTGCTTCAGAAGCTTCTGAAGGAGCAAGAATGTAACTTCTCTGCTCAAATGCTGAGAAATTTCTGTAAAGAGGTTAATGTGGTAGCACCTTGGTTTGCAGTATCAGGCTCCCTCACAGTTCCATCTTGGGAAAAGTTAGGAAGGGATATTGAGGCTGCGGCTAAGGATGGCAGAGTCAAGAGCTCTACACGAGCTGTGTGGCAGTTAGTTCATTCCTGCCTAATAGAAGGGAAACAGTCATCATCAGTGCAAGCTAGTCAGGATGCCCTAGAGGAATTACAGGACAGGCTATCAGAAACGGAACCAGAAAGGCGCCAAAAGGAAAAGAGTAACAGGGATATATTTAAGAAAAAAGGCCCTTCCCGAGTGGAGAAGGCTCGGGAAAAGGGAGATTGGGGAAAGGATGCCCAGGGAGAGTTTGAGATGTTTAAGAAAAAAGGCCCTTCCCGAGTGGAGAAGGCTCGGGGGGGAGAGAGAGATTGGGGAAAGGATGCCCCGGGAGAGATTAAGAAGGTGAAAATTAAAATAAAGAAACCTAGTTCTCTTTATCCACTAAAAGATTTAGAGGCTCTAGAATTTGGCAGTTCCAGTTTAGAGGAACTGGACTCCTCCGATGAGGACTTAGAAGGAGAGGCAGCACGCTATGAGAGTGAGAAATATCATCCTAGTGACAGACGCGTGGCTGCAACTAAAAGCATTATCTCCTCCACTTGGTGGCCTAAGGCATGGCCTATTATTCAGTCAAGTCACTCTCTTCAAGGATTGGGTTATGAATCTAGCCCTACCATTAGTTCAAAAATGTTGCATTGGCAATCAGATGATGGCAAGGAAGGACAGTTTACACCCTATGTGTTGCCTTTGCCTGTTAACCTTTGGGGAAGAGATATTTTACATAAATTGGGCCTTACTCTTACAAACGAATACTCTTCACAATCTATTGACATGATGAAAAGGATGGGTTACCAAGAAGGCAAAGGACTAGGGAGAAAAGAACAAGGAAGTTTGGACCCAATGCCACAGGAAGGAAATAGGGGCAGACAAGGATTGGGTTTTCCCTAACTGCCATTGAGGGTTCTATGCCCATACCATGGCTTACGGAGGAAAGCGTATGGGTTCCTCAATGGCTGTTATCCTCTGAAACCAATAGAGTGATCAAAAAACAGTTAAAATTAGGACATTTGGAGCCCTCCACCTTGCCGTGGAACACACCAATTTTTATAATTAAAAAGAAATCAGGAAAATGGAGACTGCTCCATGACCTGAGTGCTATAAATGCGCAAATGCGGCTCTGGTTCAGTGCAGCGAGGTTTGCCCTTGCTATCGGCTTTGCCTAAGCAATGGAAAATTATTACAGGTATAGGAGCTTATGTGGTAAATGATAGAGTCATGACCATACAGTATTCAGAGAATTCTCCACAAATTGTGGAATGCATGGTAGTTTTAAAGGTCTTAGAAGAATTCTCAGAGGCCCTAAACATTGTGTCAGATTCCTTATATGTACTCAATGCAGTAAAAATTTTAGAAGTGGCTGGAGTAATAAAACCAGCTAGTAGATTGGCAGAAGTTGTTGTAAAAATTCAGAATTTCTTGCTTAAAAGGATAAATCCTGTGTATATTACACACATAAGGACCCATTCAGGGCTTCCAGGACCCATGTCACATGGCAATAATCTGGCAGATCAAGCTACTAGGATGATAAATGTGGTCTTGTCGTCAAAATTGGATAATGCAAAAGACTTTCATAAGAAATTTCATGTTACAGCACAGACACTCCACCGTAGATTTAATATTACTAGAAAAGAAGCTAGAGACATTGTCATACAATGTCAAAATTGCTGTCAGTTTTTGCCTATGCCTCATGTGGATATCAACCCAAGAGGTATCCAGCCCTTACAAGTGTGGCAAATGGATGTTACTCATGTCTCATCATTTGGGAAATTACAATTCCTACATGTATCTATTGACACCTATTTAGGGATAATTGCCGCTACACCCCTAACTGGAGAAAAGACCATTCATGTTATCCAACATTGCCTAGAAGCATGGAGTGCTTGGGGCAAGCTGAAGTTCTTAAAAACCGATAATGGACCGGCTTATACATCAGAAAAATTTAGACAGTTCTGTTGTCAAATGGAAGTGACCCACCTTACTGGGCTGCCATATAATCCTCAAGGTCAAGGAATTATTGAACGAGCACATCGTACAATTAAATCCTATCTAACAAAACAAAAAGAGGGAGTCGGAGATACACTACCCCTGGTGCCTAGAGTTACAGTCTCTATAGCACTACTTACTCTTAATTTTTAAAATTTGGATAACTATGGACATTCTGCAGCAGACAGACATTGTCAAGAGCCTAATAGACCAAAAGAGGAGGTAAAATGGAAGGATGTCCTAACAGGGCAATGGAAAGGCCCGGATCCTATTTTAATAAGGTCGAGGGGAGCTGTTTGTGTTTTCCCACAGGAAGAAAATAATCCCTTCTGGATCCCAGAAAGATTGACACGAAAGATTGCCCTACAAGAGGAAACAGATGAAGGTCGGCCAGCTTCTCCTGTTGGTAATGAGTGTAACAGTAATACTGTTAGGGTTATGGATACTGGGAATATGGAGTGAACCTCAGTGGGGAATTGTTTTGACTTTTCCCATACCCATGCCAGTGATGTATGATGCTCAGGTATTTCCCAGAATGTCATTAGGAACAACTTACCTACCTTATGATGAACAGATACATGGGGTAGAGCAAAATAAGAGTTTTAATCTAGAAGGCAGCCTATGTTTTATTTTCAGTACAAGCTTATAGATTTAAAATCAATTGGCTGCCTGGATAAAAGAGATGGGAATGGAATTTAATAGTACCTTCCCAGGGTTTAATTTTACCTCCATTCAATATAAAAATTTTATATATGCAACTAACTTGTCTAAGGTTTTGTCTAGACATTTATTACAGAATTGGACTGCTGATTTTGATGATGCTCTCTGAGGACTGAGATTTGCCATTACTCAAGTTGATTCTACACGCCTGGACCTGTCGATGACGGAAGGCTTTTCCACATGGATCTCATTGGCCTTTTCCTACTTTAAGGAATGGGTGGGAGTGGGACTTTTTGCTATTATTTTTCGATGCGGTGTCTTATTTTTATTATGGATGGTTTGCAGGCTAAAATCTCAACAAAGATATGACAAGGTGGTGATTGCTCAGGCACTTGCTGCATTGGAGCAAGGAACTGCTCCAGATGTTTGGCTCTCTAATAACAGGTCATGGCACTCACCCTAGAATAATTTTGCAGATAAGGATTGTTGCTTGGTTGCTTTATGGAATCATATGCTAGACCAACCTAAGACAGGGACCTATTGGTGAATAGTTTTCCCAGTGACTGGTAAGGCTAGCATTGGATGTCCACAGTAACCTAGTCAGTTGTTCCTTAGCCCCTGCACACCAGAGGACTTGGTTCCATTGCACCTGGTGGGATAAGGAAGACATGTTTATGAGCCTTGATCACTTAGGCCCCCAACAATAGGACCTTAGCCAAATCAGGCCATGTTAGTATAAGCAACATCCAAGCATTGCATTGTCTAGGCCAGACCTTGCTCAAACAAAACAAAAAGGGGGAGATGTAGAGAGCCGCTCCCGAGTAGGCTCTGTTGCCATTCTAAGATGGCACTGACATTTTGTTACCACCCCTCATTTAGAGCCAGTAAACGACCCAAAAGCACGTGCACCTGTTGTTTAACTGCCGCCCAGCAGCAGTTAATTGAGTAATGGCCCAGCAGCCAATCCGGTTAAGACACGTCTCCTCCTTGGCTATATAAGCCGAGGCTTTTCCAGGCTCTGGGTCTTCCTCTTTCAATGCTTCAATAAAGAACATGCTGTAGAAGGACTCTGAATCTGGTGTTCATGTGAGTTCCTGTGGGCAGGAAGATAGTGCGACTCACATAAAGTCACTTCTCATGATGATGATAGAAGACTTTAAGAAGGAAATAACTCCCTTAAAGAAATATAGGAGACCACAGGTAAACAGCTAGAAACCCTTAGAGGAAACACAAAAATGCCTTAAATAGGTATAGGAAAACACTACCAAACAGGTGGAAGAATTGAACAAAACAATCAATCTAAAAATGGAAGTAGAAACACTAAAGAAATTACAAAGGGAGACAATTCTGGAGATAGAAATCCTAGGAAAGAAATCAGGAACCATAGATGCGAGCATCAGCAACAGAATACAAGAGATGGAAGAGAGAATCTCAGGTGCAGAAGAGTCCATAGAAAACATGGACACAACAATCAAAGAAAATGTAAAATGCAAAAAGATCCTAACTCAAAACATCCAAGAAATCCAGGATATAATGAGAAGACCAAACCTAAAGATAATAGGTATGGATGAGAATGAAGACATTCAACTTAAAGGGCCAGTCAATATCTTCAACAAAATTCTAGAAGAAAACTTCCCTAGCCAAAAGAGAGAGATGCCCATGCACATACAAGAAGCCTACAGAACTCCAAATAAACTGGACTGGAAAGGAAATTCCTCCAGACACATAATAATCAGAACAACAAATGCACTAAATAAGGATAGAATATTAAAAGCAGGAAGGGAAAAATGTGAAGTAACATATAAAGGCAGACCTATTAGAATTACACCCGACTTCTCACCAGAGACTATGAAAGCCAGAAGATCCTGAACAGATGTTATACAGATCCTAAGAGAACACAAATGCCAGCCCAGGCTACTATATCCAGCAAAACTCTCAATTACCATAGATGGAGAAACCAAAGTATTCCATGACAAAACCAAATTCACACAATATCTTTCCAGGAATCCAGCCCTTCAAAGGATAATAGAGGGAAAACTCCAACACAAGGAGGAAAATTATGCCCTAGGAAAAGAGAGAAAGTAATCCTTCAACAAACTTAAAAGAAGATAGCCACAAGAACAGAATCGCAACTTTAACAACAAAAATAACAGTAAGTAACAATTACTTTTACTTAATATCAATCCATTCAATTCCCCAATAAAAAGACATAGACTAACAGACTGGCTAAAGAAATAGGACCCAACATATTGCTCCATATAGAACACCCACTTCACAGACAAAGACAAACACTACTTCAGAGCAAAAGGCTGGAAAACAATTTTCCAAGCAAATGGTCTGAAGAAACAAGCTGGAGTAGCCATTCAAATATTGAATAAAATGAACTTCCAACCCAAAGTTATCAAAAAAGACAAGGAGGAGCACATCATACACATCAAAGGTAAAATCTTCCAGGATGAACTCTCAATTCTAAATACCTATGCTTCAAATGTAAGGGCAGCCACATTCACTAAAGAAACTTTAAACATTAAAAAACACATTGCACCTCACACAATAATGTGGGAGACTTCAATACCCCACTCTCATCAAAGGACAGATCCTGGAAACAGAAACTAAACAGAGACACATTGAAAACAAGAGAAGTTATGAAACAAATGGATTTAACAGATGTCTACAGAACATTTTCTCCTAAAACAAAAGGATATACCTTCTTCTTAGCACCTCATGGTACCTTCTCCAAAACTGACGATATACTCTGTCAAAAAACAGGCTTCAATAATTTAAATTATCAAATGCACCCTGTCAGATCACTATGGGCTATGGGCTGATCTTCAATAACAACATAAATAATAGAAAGCCAATGTTAACAATGGAAGCTAAACAACACTCTACTCAATGATACTTTCGTCAAAAAAGAAATAAAGGAAGAAATTAAACATTTTTTAGAGTTTAATGAAAATGAAGCCACAACATACACAAACTTATGAGACACAATGACAGTAGTCCTAAGAGGAAAACTCAGAGCTCTGAGTGCCACCAAAAAGAAACTAGAGGGAGCACACACTAGCAGCCAAACAGCACACCTAAAAGCTCTAGAATAAAAGGAAGCAAATTCACCCAAGAGGAGTAGACAGAAGGAAATAATCAAACTCAGGGCTGAAATCAACTAAGTAGAAACAGAAAGACTACACAAAGAATTAACTAAACCAGGAGCTGGTTCTTTGAGAAAATCAAAAAGACAGAGAAACACTTAGCCAGACTAACTAGAGGGCACAGGGACAGTAGCCTAAGTAACAAAATCAGAAATGAAAAGGAAGACATAACAACAGAACCTGAGGAAATTCAAAGCATCATCAGATCCTACTACAAAAGGCTACTCAACAAAACTGGAAAATCTGGATGAAATGGACAATTTTCTAGACAGATACCAGGTAGCAACCTTAAATTATGATCAGATTAACAATCTAAACAGCCCCATATATTTTATAATATTTGTGACTATTGTGAAGCCCTATATCCCCTAAAGAAATAGTGGCAGTCATTAATAGTCTTCCAACCAAAAAAAGCCGAGGACCATATGGGTTTAGTGCAGAGTTTAATCAGACCTTCAAAGAAGACATAATCCCAATTCTACTCAAAGTATTTCACAAAATAGAAACAGAAGGTACTCTACCAAATTCTTTCTATGAAACCACAATTACTCTGATACCTAAACCACATTAAGATCCAAAAAAGAAAGAACTTCAGCCCAAATTCCCTTATGAATGTTGATGCAAAAATTCTCAATAAAAATCTAGCAAACTGAATCCAAGAACACATCAAAACGATCATCCCTCATGATCAAGTAGGCTTCATCCCAGGGATGCAGAGATGGTTTAATATAGGAAATTCATCAATGTAATCTACTATATAAAAAAAACTCAAAGAAAAAAAACCACATGATCATCTCCTTAGATGTTGTGAAAGCATTTGACAAAATCTAACACCCATTGATGATAGAAGTCTTGGAAAGATCAGGAATTCAAGGCCCAGACCAAAACACAATAAAAGCAATCTACAGGAAACCAGTAGCAAACATCATACTAAATCGAGAGAAACTCGAAGCAATCCCACTAAAATCAGGCACTAGATAAAGCTGACCACTTTTCCTTACCTATTCAATATAGTACTTGAAATCCTAGCTAGAGCAATTAGACAACAAAATTAGATCTAGAGGATATAAATTGGAAAGGAAGAAGTCAAAATATCACTATTTGCAGATGATATAATAGTATATATAAGTGACCCTAAACATTCCACCAGATAACTCCTAAACCTGAGAAACAGCTTCAGTACATTAGCTGCATATAAAATTAACTCAAACTAATCAGTGGCCTTTCTCTACACAAAGGATAAACCAGCTGAGAGATAAATTAGAAAGACAACACCCTTCACAATAGTCACAAATAATATAAAATACCTGGGTATGTCTCTAACTAAGCAAAAATATCTGTATGATAAGAACTTCAAGTATCTGATGAAAGAAATCAAAGAAGATCTCAGAAGATGGAAAGATCTTCCATGCTTATGGATTGGCAGGGCTAATATAGTAAAAATGGCTATTTGCTGAAAGCAATCTACAGATTCAATGCAATCCCCATCAAAATTTTTACACAATTGTTCACTGAGTTAGAAAGGGCAATTTGCAAATTCATCTGGAATAACAAAAAACCTAGGATAGCAAAAACTATTCTCAACAATAAAAGAACCTCTGGTGAAATCACCATGCCTGACCTCAAGCTGTACTAAAGAGCAATTGTGATAAAAAAAAAAAAACAAAACTGCATGGTACTGGTACAGTGATAGACAGGTAGATCAATGTGCATGGTACTGGTACAGTGATAGACAGGTAGATCAATGGAATAGAATTGAAGACCCAGAAATGAACCCACACACCTATGGTCACTTGATCTTTGACAAGGGAGCTAAAACCATCCAGTTGAAAAAAGACAGCATTTTCAACAAATGGTCCTGGCACAACTGGTTGTTATCAATGTAGAACAATGCAAATTGATCCATTCTTATCTCCTTGTACAAAGCTCAAGTCTAAGTGGATCAAGGAACTCCACATAAAACCAGAGACACTGAAATTTATAGAGGAGAAAATGGGGAAAACCCTCAAAGATATGGGCACAGGGGAAAAAATCCTGAACAGAACAAAAATGGCTTGTGCTGTAGGATCAAGAATCGACAAATGGATCCTCATGAAATTGCAAAGCTTTTGTAAGGTAAAAGACACTGTCAGTAAGACAAAAAGGCCACTATCAGATTGAGAAAGGATCTTTATCAATTCTAAATATGATAGTGGACTAATATCCAGTATATACAAAGAACTCACGAAGCTGGACTCCAGAAATTCAAATAACCCCATTTTAAAAATGGGGTACAGAGCTAAACAAAGAATTCTCAAGTGAGGAATACCGAAGGGCTGAGTAGCACCTGAAAAAATGTTCAACATCCTTAATCATGGAAAAAGCCAATCAAAACAACCCTGAGATTCTACCTCACATCAGTCAGAATGGCTAAGATCAAAAATTCAGGTGACAGCAGATGCTGGCAAGGATGTGGAGAAAGAGAAACACTCCCCCATTCCTGCTGGGATTGCAAGCTGGTACAACCACTCTTGAATTCAGTCTGGCAGTTTCTCAGAAAACTAGACATAGTACTACCAGAAGATCCAGAAATACCTCTCCTGGTTATATACCCAGAAGATATTCGAACTGGTAATAAGGACACATGCTCCACTATGTTCATAGCAGCCTTATTTATAATAGCGAGAAGCTGGAAAGTACCCAGATGTCCCTCAACAGAGGAATGGATACAGAAAATGTGGTACATTTACACAGTAGAGTACTACTCAGCTAGTAAAAGCAATGAATTTATGAAATTCTTAGGCAAATGGATGGAGGATATCATCTTGCATGAGTTAACTCTATCACAAAAGAACACACATGGTATGCACTCACTGATATTATCCCAGAAACTTAGAATACTCAAGATACAATTTGTAAAACACATGAAACTCAAGAAGAAGGAAGACCAAAGTGTGGATACTTCATCCTTCTTAGAATGGGGAACAAAATACCCATGAAAGTAGTTACAGAAACAAAGTTCAGAGCAGAGCCTGAAGGAATGACACTTGAGAGACTGCCCCACTTGGGGATCCATCCCATAAACAACCACCAAACCCACACACTAGGCAGATGCCCACAAGAGCCTGCTGACAGGAGCCTGATATAGCTGTCTCCTGTGAGGCTCTTCCAGTGCCTGGCAAATACAGAAGTGAATGCTCACGGTCATTAATTGGACAGAGCTCAAGGTCCCCAATGAAGGAGCCAGAGAATGTACCCAGGGAGCTGAAGAGGTCTGAAGCTCCATAGGAGGAACATCAATATAAACTAAGCAGTCTCCCAGAGCTCCTTGGAACTATTCCACCAAACAAAGAAAACACATGTTGGAACTTGTGGCTCTAGCTATATATGTAGCAGAGGATGGCCTAGTTGGTCATCAATGATAGGAGAGGCCCTTGGTCCTGTGAAGGTTCTATGCCCCAGTATAGGGGAATGATAGGACCAGGAATGGGAGTGGGTAGGTTGGGGAGCAAGGAGAAGGAGGAGGGGATAGGGGATTTTCAGAGGGGAGATTAGGAAAGGGGATAACATTTGAAATGTAAATAAAGAATATATGTAAAAATTTTAAAAATCAGTTTAATTTAACACAAAGAAAAGAAAAGAAAAGAAAAGAAGAGAAAAGAAAAGAAAAGAAAAGAAGAGAAAAGAAAAGAAAAGAAAAGGCATAGAGAACAGAAAGTGCGAGAGATTGCTCAGTAGATTAAGTGTTTGCTAGGCAACCATGAGGGCTTGAATTCAGATATCCCAGAGCACCTACACAGTCTGGGCATTAGTACTCTAGTACATGTAAATATAACCTCACTTGAAAATCAGGTCTTTTAGAGATACAATTAAAATGTAGTTATTTGAATGAGCCCGAATCCAATCTCTCTAGTGTCTGTAATAATAATAAAATAACATGTCAACACAGGGGCATTAGAAGTAATGTGATAACAAAGGCAGAGACTGGGTGGAGCTGGTTTGAACATATGGATTGCCAAAATTGGCAACACTCTTAGGGTTTTTATTATTGTGATAAGATGCCATGACCAAAAATGCTTGTTTCACCTCACAGTTTATAATTCATCATGGAGGGAAGATAGGGCAGGAATTCAAGGCAGAGACTATGGAAAATTGCTGCCTACTGGCTAGCTCACTTATGGCTTACTTGCCTGCTTTCTTATGCAGTTCAGGACCACCTGGCAAGGGATGGCACCACCTACAGTTGGCTGGGCCCTCCCACACTGATCACTGATCAAGAAAAATGTCTGTCAGTCAACCTTGTCTCCATGGAGATGTGTGTGTGGATGGGAGAAACAACTACCACTGTGTCTGCAATGTTAATGGATGCAGAGACATACTGTGAGATCTCAATGCCTCTTTGCTGGTCAAGCCTTGTAACAAGGATACAACACATGAAGACACTTTGACAGCTATATTTGTTACTGTTGGATTGAATACACAGGTGCCCCATGTGAGACACACATAAATGAATGCAGTAGCAACCCCTGCCAATTTGGGAAAGAATGTGCCAAACTGTTTTTAGAAGATCAATAGGGACACATTGTGTACCTGCCTTTCTCCTGCAACTACCTTGGAGCCTCAGGCTGTTTGTATCTGTCTGCCTAGATTCATAGACAAGAGTCTAGCATAAATGTCCACACAGCAGCTGACCGAAACATATGTAGAGACCCACAGACAAACAATAGAGTGAGCTCAGGAAGTCTTGTGGAAGAATTGGGGGAAGAATAGAGGAACCTGGAGAGGATAGGGACTCCACAAGAAGACCAATAGAGTCAACTAAACTGTATCCTTGGGGCCTCCCGGAGACTCAACTACCAACCAAAATGCATACAAGGGCTAGCCTAGGTCCCTGCACACATATGTAGCAGATCTGGGGCCCCCAACAACTAGAGTAGAGGTGTACCCTGACTTTGGTGTCTGCTTGTCGATCCTGTTTCCCTAACTGGGCTTCCTAGTCTGGCATCAGTGAGGGATATGTCTATCTGTATAGAGACTTGAGGTCCCAGAATGGTCTGGTACCCCTTGGGGGGACTACCCCATCTCAGAGATGAAGGGAGGTAGTGGAGGGAGGGGCCATGTGAGGAAGAACTGTGAGGTGAGGGGGGCTTTGATTGGTATTAAAGTGAACAAATAAATAAATTAATGGCAAAAGACATTATGTTGGGAAAAATTTAAAAATTCCAACTTAAAAAAAGAAAAGCAATATACCTAATAAACTTGTCTATAGGTCTTTCCAACAGAGGCATTTTCATAATTGAGAGTGTACTTTTCCAAATAGCTTGTGTCAAGTTGACATAAAAACTAACCGACATGACACCTTTGTGCAGAATCTGGGAGAAGGCATTGAAGTGGTCCCCTGCAACATTCGTCAGGATGCTGCTGACAGTTGATTCTGAGCTTCTGGGCTCTGAGCTGTGACACTGTAGCTATCTGCTGCTGCAAGTCACCTGCTTTGTAGGACTTTTCTTCTAACAGCCTTAGGAAAAAAAGTGTTCACTCCTTTAGCATTGCTTCCTTTTCTTGAAATGAGTTTTAGAGTTCCTTAAAGGTTTGTCATGTGGTGAAGGGCACAGAGTTGTTACCAAGCAAAAGGATCTTTGAAGAGTCTCTCAGCCTCCATTGTCCTTCCTCCCACCCCACACAGCTGAGCATCTTTGCATAAGCCATACACACAAATATTGGTGTTCTATAGGAAAGAGGAAATGGTTTCTTCATGACATATGGCTCACTCCTGACAGGACACTGTAGTTAATGCCCTGTTTACCAAGTTGAGTTGCCTATCCCCAGTGCTCAGATGTCAGCAAAAATAATAAATCTGGGATTGCATTCAAGGTGAACCAGCATTTCATTTTATATCCTGTCTTTGGAGTTCTGATAATTCTGTATCTTCGAGGGGTCAAACAAGAGTGAACCCTTGATTTCCTTTATAGTCTACCACCCCATGGAGGAGGAAGAGGAGGAGGAGGAGGAAGAGGAGGAGGAGGAGGAGGAGGAGGAGGAGCACGAGGAGGAGGAGGAGAAGAAGGAGAAGGCCCTAATCCTCCCCAAATTCTCTATGTAGATAACAGCTCTATACCATCTCATTTCCTTCTGGGGAACACAAACACTTGGATTGCTTTAAAATGACTTTGAGTGGGAGAAAAAGTAAAATCATCCTGCCCTTCTTACCAAGCACACAATGACTGACTGCTTCAAATGATCACATTTATTTTACTTAGTCATTTTTCCCAAGAGCATACAGATACAGTTCTGATTCCTGTTTCTCCCCGTTGACCTCCCATACACCCACATACAACCTTTCCTCTTTAGTTAGTTCTCTTCGCTGCCCTGACTACCTACTTACCTCTAATAAATTTTCAAAAGAAAACTGTGCATAAAAGGCCCCTTGGTCATGCAGACTTTATATGCCCAGTACAGGGGAACGCTAGGGCCAAGATGTGGGAGTGGGTGGGTAAGGGAGCAGGGCCAGGAGTGGGGAGGGTATAGGGAACTTTCTGGATAACACTTGAAATGTAAATGAAGAAAATATCAATAAAAGTTGGAAAAAAAAGGACATGCTTATATAAAATGTTACTGTGAACTGTGATGGTGGGCAGCATGGCAGGAAATGAAAGTTGTTTGTTGAATAAGACTTTTGGGAGTGAGGAGAGGTGAGAGAGAGAGGACTCCATGTCCAGGCCTGCGGCCTCAGGTTCTTGACACTTGGTGCCATGATTGGGATGCAGGACTCAAGATAAAGAGGTACAGTTAGGCCCCCTACTCAAATCCTCCTCTAGGTTCCACTTATTCTTCCTGTCCTTTTGGGAAGTTCATATTAACCTTTAAGATATGCAGAGAGATGCTAAAGAGGTTTACAAAGTCTCTTAGGTTCAATTCTTGACCACTTTTTGAATTTTCTTATTTTCTGATCAGTTTAAAATGGGAATAATAATTAATAATAATAATAATAATAATAATAATAATAATAATAATAATAGCTACTTTTCTGAGTCTCTGAAAAGATTAAATGATACAATGTTCATTATTGTCCTCCAAAAGGTACTCACTAAAAGGGTAACTGCTATTTTTATAGACAAAATAAGTCTTTGTGTATGCTGGTTAATTTATGTTTTGTTTTTGTTAACTTGATATGAGCTCAGGTCATCTGGGAAGAGACCATCTCAATTGAGAAGATGCTTTCATGAGAGGTAGACCAGACTGTTGGGGCATTTTCTTAATTGATAGAGGAGGACTCAGCCTATTCTGGGGAGGGATAGAAAGCCAATATGCAGCATCCCTCCATGTCCTCTGCGTTAATTTGTGACTCAAGGTTCCTTCCTTCCTTGAGATCTTGTCCTGACTTTCCTTCATGAAGACTGATAACCAGTAAGGTGAAATACTCCCTTTCTCCCTATGCTGTTGTTGGTCATGGTCTTTAGCTCAGCAATAGAAAGGACATATATAGAGAGCCATGTGTATTTACATGTGATGGTTAATATTCTGGCTTAGAACGAGTTCTTGGACATGTAAGTTGCTCTCTCAGCCTGTCTCCAGCCTTGATCTTGCCTTCCTTTTCTGTACATCAGGAAATAGTAACTCTGTGTACATGGGAACAATGCTGTTATCCATTCTGGGAGGGTTTTTTTTTTGGGGGGGGGGAAGCCATTTCTTCTCAAGAGGTAACATGGTAACATCAAAGGCAAGCAAGTGGCACGGTCCTCCCTGCCCCTTCCTTTACCTCTGGCTGAGGTAGAAATTCGGAGAATACTTTGACAGGGAGGCAATATCAAGGCTGGAGACAGGCTGAGAGAGCAATGAGACTGCGGCCATAAGATCCTGCTGAGGAACGTGGGTGTCTAGCTGCACTAGGACATTAGGAAGCTGCTGTTTGCTGCCAAGTTTCCCGCTTCTTAAATGCTTATTAATGGGTCTGTCTCCCTAAGCATCTGTGAAGTCGTGAAGTCGCTATAGTAATTTTATAGCTGGAGACCCATTTTGCTGTGCTTGCTCCCTCTAAGGCCACCCAGCCAGCGAGGTGGACTGAACCGTACAACACTTAAAGAATTTCTTCCAAAGCTCTCCATAAAGACAACAGGCTGAAGGTACTTTAATCAATTTAAAGATGCAATAAAATCAATTTAAAGTTACACAGAAACGAGTAAGCTCCCAATTTACACAGAAAGAAAAGAATTCCTTTAAATGAAAAAAAAAGAAAATGATACTTATATAAATTTGATTTTAGATTTTGTAATTAGAGAGAAACAATTCTGTCAGTTTTGATGATTCAGAATGTGACCCTGTTTAAATCTGTTTTCCTTGCCTTACCTTTTCAATGTCTCTTAATGGGTTTCTGTGAAGCCAAAGCATTTTCCCACTTCTTTCATTGTGTATATATATTACTAAATAACAGGAAGCAGCAACTAGAGATTTTATTTTTAGATGTTATTTTCTTTCTGTCTCTTCAATCAGTTGATGATCTGTTAACTTCATCTTATCACCAGTAAAAGAGAAGTAAATCTTTATACTGTGAATTTAATTCAACTCTTTTGTTTTGTTTTGTTTTGTTTTGTTTTGTTTTGTTTTGTTTTTCTAGACAGGGTTTCTCTGTATAGCCTTGGCTGTCCTGGAAGTCACTCTGTAGACCAGGCTGGCCTTGAACTCAGAAATCCACATGCCTCTGCCTCCGGAGTGCTGGGATTAAAACGTGCGCCACCACATCCGGCTAATTCAGCTCTTAAAATTAACCATGACACTTGGCACAAAGCTTACGTGTCCATGGCTAGGAGAGATGCGAAGGGCAGGCCCACCAGCAGAAGAGACTGGATTTAGTCTCTACTCATGTTTTCAGATTTAGTTTATTTTTATTTGTGTGTGAGTCTGTATGTGAGCATAATATATGTATGCAGGTGCCTACAGAGGAAGACCACGTAAGAACTTCTGAAGCAGGACTTACAAACAGTTGTAAGTTGTCTACTGAGAACAAAACTTGGGTCCCCAGCAAGAGTAGCAAGTACTTTTAGCCACAGACACGTCTCTGTGGCCCCTACAGATAAAATTTCTACACCATCCAAATGTCTGATTAGTTTTTGGCAGGCCTTCTCTTCCCCAGTCTCCTGACACAAGGCAACCACTGATTGGCTTTCAGTCGTTACAGGTTCCATTTGCTTGAATTATTACAAAATGAACTCATAGAACATAGTCTTTGACTTTTCTTACCTACTTCCTTCTGGGAATTTCCTGAATTATTTTAGATAGTTCTCCATTCATGCTAATGAGTAGAATTCTGCTATAGAACTGCTCACATGTGATCTGCCCATGTATCAGCTGTCACATTCTTTTTATTTTAGGAGGACGTTTTTAGGAGCACCTGCATACAGGTCTTTGTGAACATGTGTTTGCTTTTCTCTTAGATAAATATAACTTGAAGAGGAACAGCAGGGTCATAAAGTAAGTATGTTTGTTTCTGTAAGAAGTGTCCAGACCGCCCTGCAGAGAGGTGTGAAAGCCTTGCCTGTGGTCGGGGTCCAATGGTACAGTTGCCCTAGGGTCTTTAAACACTTGGCAATTTCAGCTTATTATATTTAATAGTGTAGAATCTCAATAATAACAAGATTTTAATTTACATTATTTTAATGATTAATTGCCTTCTATTTTACTAAAATGTATTTTTCATATGGATATCTTTGCTGGGTTTTTATTAAAATCATCTTGTTTTAAATAAGAGATTATTTCTTTGTTATTAAGCTGTACACAGCTCTTTGTACACTCTAGATGAAAGTCATTTAAAAGATTTATGTTCCATGTTTTTCCTCTTACTGTATGGATTTTGAACTTTCTTTCTTTTAATTTTTTAAGATTTGTTTATTTTGTGTATATGAGGTATATTCTCTAGCAGGATATATACCTGTGTTCTAGAAGACTGCATTAGATGGTTGTGATAACCCATTATAGATGGTTGTGAGCCACCAGAAGATGGCTGGGGATTGAACTTGGGACCTTTGAAAGAACAGACAGTGCTCTTAACCACTAATGGGCTTTCTTCAAAAGCAGTTTTAAAAAACAAATGTTTCCTTTTATGAGAACCTATTTATCAGTGCTCTGCTTTTTCTGTCTTATTTATGAAATGCTGTCTTTACTTAAAGGTCTGTGATCTTAGGTAAATCAGCCCATCTCTCTGAGATTTACGTTTCCCTTGACTTAAATAATTATATATGATATCATCTAGTTGCCATCCTTGTGATTGTATAGATATTCCCAAAGAGAGCCCTCATTTTAGAATGCCCAAGGACCTGAGCATTCTAAATCATATCACATCCAAGTGCCAGTCAGAATAGACAACACAATGGCTGTTATTGATCATCCCCATCAAAGATGCAGAACCAGTTACAAAGCCACGAATTTGGCTTTACTAATCTGGATAAAGGGTGAATGTCCCAAGATGACCAGATTTTCATGAATAACTACAATAGACAAATGATATTCATGTTAAAATTCATGTGTTTCATTTCCTGGCACTTTGCAGCACAGCTTTGTTGTGGTAGATGACAGACCTGGAAATGTAGCCTTTAATCAGGCAAAATCCTTATTCAGATGGTCAAAGTATTGATTCACAACTGCAAGAAAGTCTCCTTCTCGGAACAACGATATGAACCAACCAGTACACCCAGAGCTCCCAGGGACTAAGCCACCAACCAAAGAGTACACATGGAGGAACCCATGGCTCCAGAAGCATATGTAGCAGAGGATGGCCTTGGCAGACATCAATGGGAAGAGAGGGCCTTGGTCCTATGAAGGCTCGATGCCCCAGTGTTGGGCAATGACAGGACAGGTAAGTGGGAGTGGGTGGGTTGGTGAGCAGCGGGAAGGAGGATGGGATAGGGGGTTTCCTGAGGGGAAACCAGGAAAGGGGATAATATTTGAAATGTAAAGAAAATATCTAATAAAAAAAAAGAGAAAACCTCCTCAATAGTTCTCTAAGATCTCCTAGTTTCGTCTGAAATGTTTGCCATATTCAAAGGAGTCTTTGTTTTGGTATTAAAATCTAGATGATTACTCTTAAGAAGGTATTAGGGAAGCAACTGTCTACTCTCTAGAAAGATGAAATATTATGTAGTACTATCTCAGTGACCCACCCCCCAGGACTCTAAGGCAGAGCTTTGAGTTTTGGCTCTATCTCTTTTGGGCTACGACTTTATTTCTTCTTTGCCTTAATTTCCTCACCTAGAATATGCAGAATAATACTTTAATTGAAAGCATGTTATGTGGGATACATAAAATTAATACATTAAGGAATGAAATAAAAAAATATATAAAGGACAGGACATAAAGACTTGGGAGAATATCTCTTACTGAGAAAGTGTTCTGATATTAGCCATTTTAAAGTTATTTTTACTACTGATACTGGTGTAGGTGGGACTCGTAAACCTCAGGAAGTATGGCAGTATTTTCTTGATAATATCTATCTCGCTTTCTTTATCCTCCATTACCTGTGCCCTATCCCTAAGGGCTTGGCTGTCATCCTACCTTCCCTATTACAAATTGAACTGACAGACTAATTCCCCAGCTGCTTAAAATATTTCTCCTTCCAGGAATGCTGCATTTTCTGGAAGACTCCAGAAGACACAAAAGCCCAAAGTGGTAATGAATTAATTGCATGCTCAGGACATTTAGCAGACTACTGTGGAGTGAAATACTTGGCGAACAATAAAAAAGGAAGTCTGTATAGCAATTTCCAATCCTGCCATTGGCAACTTTGACATTATAGAGGGTCAAATAGATAACTCAAGTGGCATAGATATTATCTATGAAAGTGAGATAGATATTATCAAGAAAAATTCTACCTCCCTGTGCTCTTTTATGCAATTTCCATGTTGGATATTTGTCTACTTAAAAAAAAAAGGTGGAAAACCACATCTATTTGCCAGACCAGTATATATTTATATATGAGGAGTAGCTTCATAGGTTCCATGGGAAAGATACTCTTCTCCAGTAGCATATTCAGATCTCTGTGGTTTTGAATGATCTGGCCTGGCTTAGGAAGATGCACAGTTCCTCACAATCAAACAGCCTGCAGAGAGCACAGGGAGGTTTGAACATCATAAAATACAATGGAATCCAACGCCTATTTTTTCTGTGTTTACACAGTATGCAGTATGCTAGCTCTTAAATGGTTAAATATTGTCATTTACTACTAGAACTGGAGGAAGTCTCACACAGGCAATCTTGAGCAATCTATTACCAAGGAAGAGATTCCAGAGTCCTACATTAGAAAAATTGGTATAAATGGAAACATGTTGTAAGATCTCTGTAAAGCACCAAGTATACTCTATAGAGACTGGCATCTAAAAATCACCTGAGGTAAGTTACACAAAATGCCTGCAGCAGTATACTGTAAAACCTGAGTTGTCAAGTAAAAGTGACAGTATTTTAATGGCAGAATTGCTGCGTGGAAAATACAGTGGAACTAGGCATTTTCTTCCCTGATCAAAAGTCTTATTTTCCCATCTATGAGTATGCTTAATCTACTTCATTTTTTCTATTAATCCAAAAATGTGCATTACTTCTTCCATTTCCTCTGACCCTTAGTCATAAATCCTCAACACAGAATATATGTGCTTGATTAATTCACATGGATGGACAAACGAGTTGAGTAGGTTCTTGGATGTACTTTCATAGATGAAAGAGATCAAGACCTAGCTATGATTTATAACACCAATTAACCCTTTAAAAACATCCCACAGGGGAGTTGAACAAAAGGTAGTGAATTAGACTCAAGTATACATGAACAGGAAAGAAGAATAAAATTTGTTATGCTGGGTCTTTCAAAGTTGACTTTTAGACCACTTGCCTGACACATACATTGGCTAAGATAATGTAGCTAGCCCATGAGAACTGTCATGTAGAACAATGATCCCTGAATTAGAAGTGGCCTTGGGTTCATGTCATTAGCCAAATCTGATGTATCTTACTTGCATATATGAGCTCTTTTCATACTGCATTTACCTTTAAATACAGTGAAATAAGTGGTCCTGATTCTCTGTTCTTTTAGATTGAGTCAATGTCTCAACTTTTACTCTACCTTCACAAGAAAGCCTTTTGATGGTCTTGACACTTAGAGATGGCCTATTTTCTCACTCCCTTTAGAAAGTGTTTGTAAAAGTTGTATGAGTTTAAAGTTGTTAATTTATATATTAACAAAGAAGGGTATGTGTTTAAAAATATCTGTGTTCTAGAGCTAGATAAAACAATAGTTTTTCCTTCCAGTTTTTCTAAATACACTTGGTGTTCTCTTTTGCACTCCCACACATAGTGAAGCTCCCCATTTCCCCCCTTCCTCTATTCAATGAGCCTTCATCATGCTTGCCTCCTCTCTGTAGCTCCTTCTCTCCTTCTCCTGCACTGGGACTATTATGCTCTTGGCTTCTGTGAATATTTCTGTTTATATACTCAACCTAACAATTCTGAGCTAGGGTCCACAAATATGAGAGATTATGTAACTCCTGTCTTCTTGGGATTCAGTTATTTTTTTACGCAGTATAATATTTTCCAGTTCCATCTAGTTACCTGAAATTTTCATGATTTTATTTTTTGTTATAGCTGAAATGTACCCCAATTTAATTATCTATTTACCAGTTGATGGAAATGTGGCTGTTTTCATTTCCTGGCTCCTATGAATATGGCAGCAGTGAAATGGCTTAGTAGGTCCCTGTAGTATGGTATAAAAATCTTTGGGGGATGTGCCAAGATTTGGTATAACTCGGACAAATGGTAAATCTATTATGAGCTTATAAAGGATTCTTCATACCAATTTCCAGGGTAGCTGCACTCTTTCCCAACACTACCAACAGTGAATACATCTTCTTCTCACATCCATACCAGTTTTTATTGTCACTTTTTTTCTTCATCTTAGCTAAGGAAAGAAGAAATCTCCAAGTAGTTTAAATTTTGTATTTTCCTGATTACTAAGGATATTGAACACTTTAAAAGATATCTCTTTTTACCAGTTGGAACATGTTCTGGATATATGCCCAGGAGAGGGATTGCTGGATCCTGCGGTAGTACTATGTCCAATTTTCTGAGGAAACACCAGACTGAGTTCCAGAGTGGTTGTACAAGCTTGCAATCCCACCAGCAATGGAGGAGTGTTCCTCTTTCTCCACGTCCTCGCCAGCATCTGCTGTCACCTGAATTTTTGATCTTAGACATTCTGACTGGTGTGAGGTAGAATCTCAAGGTTGTTTTGATTTGCATTTCCCTGATGATTAAGGATGTTGAACATTTTTTCAGGTGTTTTTCAGCCATTCAGAATTCTTCAGTTGAGAATTCTCGCATTTTTCCCATGTATATAGAAGTTAATGAGAAATTATGAAATCAAAATTCCACAACATTTTTAGTTTTTTTTAGCTTTTTTTTTTCAATTTTTATAGATATTTTCTTCATTTACATTTCAAGTGTTATCCAGAAAGTTTCCTATAACCTCCCCCTCCCGGCCCTGATCCCCTACCCACCTACTCCCACATCTTGGCCCTGGCGTTCCCCTGTACTGGGGCATATAAAGTCTGCATGACCAGGGGGCCTCTCTTCCCAATGATGGCCAACAGGCCATCTTCTTCTATATATGCAGCTAGAGACATGAGCTCAGGGGGTACTAGTTAATTCATGTTATTTGTCCACCTATAGGGTTGAAGACCCCTTCAGCTCCTTGGGTACTTTCTCTAGCTACTTCCTTGGGAGTCCTGTGTTCCATCTAATAACTGACTGTGAGCATCCACTTCCGTGTTTGCCAGGCACTGGTATAGTCTCCCAACAGACAGGTATATCAGGGCCATTTCAGCACTATCTTGCTGGCATATGCAATAGTGTCTATGTTTGGTGGCTGATTATGGGATGGATCCCTGGCAGCCGCAGTCACTGGGTCCATTCTTTGGATTCAACTTCAAACATGATCTCTGTAACTCCTTCAATGTGTACTTTGTTCTTAATTCTAGGAAGGGTTGAAGTGTCCACATTTTGATCTTCCTTCTTCTTGAGTATCATGTGTTTAGTAAATTTTATCTTGGGTAGTCAAGGATTCTAGGCTAATATCCACATATCAGTGAGTGCATGTTATGTGAGTTCTTTTGTGATTGGGTTACCTCACTCAGGATGATGGCCTCCAGATCCATCCATTTGCCTAGGAATTTTATATATTTATTGTTTTTAATAGCTGAGTAATACCCCATTGTGTAAATATACCAAATTTTTTGTATCCATTCCTCTGTTGAGGGACATCTGGCTTCTTTCCAGTTTCTGGCTATTATGAATAAGGCTGCTATGAACATAGTGGAACATGTGTCCTTATTACCAGATGGAATATCTTCTGGATATATGCCCAGTAGAGGTATTGCAGGATCTTCCGGTAGTATTATGTCCAATTTTCTGAGGAACCACCAGACTGATTTCCAGAGTGGTTGAACAAGCCTGCATTCCCACCAACAATGGAGGAGTGTTCCCCTTTCTCCACATCCACGCCAGCATCTGTTGTCACCTGAATTTTTGATCTTAGCCATTCTTACTGGTGTGAGGTGGAATCTCAGGGTTGTTTTGATTTGCATTTCCCTGATGATTAAGGATGTTGTACATTTTTTATGTGCTTCTCAGCCATTCGGTATTCCTCAGTTGAGAATTCTTTGTTTAAATCTGTACCCTACTTTTTAATGGGGATATTTGATTTTCTGGTGTCCACCTTCTTGAGTTCTTTATATATATTGGATATCAGCCCCCTATCTGATT
Source organism: Mus minutoides (assembly GCA_902729485.2). Lineage (NCBI taxonomy): Eukaryota > Metazoa > Chordata > Mammalia > Rodentia > Muridae > Mus > Mus minutoides. The sequence continues at coordinate 4,567,300 of LR749507.1, forward strand.
TAGGATTGGTAAAGATCCTTTCCCAACCTGTTGGTGGCCCTTTTGTCTTGTTGACAGTATCTTTTGCCTTACAGAAGCTTTGCAACTTTATGAGGTCCCATTTGTCAATTCTTGATCTTACAGCTCAAGCCTTTCCTGTTCTGTTCAGGAATTTTTCCCCAGTGCCCATATCTTCGAGGCTTTTCCCCACTTTCTCCTCTATAAGTTTCAGTGTCTCTGGTTTTATGTGGAGGTCCTTCAACCACTTAGAAATGACCTTAGTACAAGGAGATAAGAATGGATCAATTCCCAGTCTTCTACATGATAGCTGCCTGTTGTGCCAGCACCATTTGTTGAAAAGGCTGTCTTTTTTCCACTGGATAGTTTTAGCTCCCTTGTCAAAGATCAGGTGACCATAGGTGTGTGGATGTATTTCTGGGTCTTTGATCCTATTCCATTGATCTGCCTGTATGTTGCTGTACCAGTGCCATGCAGTTTTTATTACGATTGCTCTGTAGTACAGCTTGAGGTCAGGCATGGTGATTCCTCCAGAGGTTCTTTTATTGTTGAGAAGAGTTTTTGCTAGTCTAGGTTTTTTGTTATTCCAGATGAACTTGCTAATTATCTTTTCTAGATCCTTGAAGAATTGAGTTGGAATTTTGATGGGGATTGCATTGAATCTGTAGATAGCTTTTGGCACGATAGCCATTTTTACTATATTGATTCTGCACATCCATGAGCATGGAAGATACTTCCATCTTCTGAGATATTCCTCAATTTTTTTCTTCAGAGACTTGAAGTTCTTGTCATACAAATCTTTCACTTCCTTTGTAAGAGTCACAACAAGATATTTTATATTGTTAGTGACTATTGTGAAGGGTGATGTTTCCCTGATCTCTTTCTCAGCCCATTTATCCTTTGTATAGAGAAAGGCCATCGATTTGTTTGAGTTAATTCTATATCCAGCTACTGCAATGAAGCTGTGTATCAGGTTTAGGAGTTCTCTGGTGGAGTTTTTGGGGTCACTTATATATACTATCATATCATCTGCAAATAGCGATAATTTAAGTTCTTCCTTTCAAATTTGTATCCCCTTGATCTCCTTTTGTTGTCAAATTGCTCTGGCTAGGACTTCAAGTACTATATTGAATAGGTAGGGAGAAAGTGGGCAGCCTGTCTGGTCCCTGATTTTAGTGGGATTGCTTCCAGTTTCTCTCCATTTAGTTTGATGTTGGCCACTGGTTTGCTGTAGATTGCTTTTATCATGTTTAGGTATGGGCCTTGAATTCCTGATCTTTCCAAGACCTTTATCATGAATGAGTGTTGGATTTTGTCAAATGCTTTCTCAGCATCTAAGGAGATGATCATGTGGTTTTTATCTTTGAGTTTGTTTATATAGTGTATTACCTTGATGGATTTCTTTATATTAAACCATCCCTGCATTCCTGGGATAAAGCCTACTTGGTCATGATGGCTGATCTTTTTGATGTGTTCTTGGATTCGGTTGGTGAGAATTTTGTTGAGTATTTTTGCGTAGATATTCATAAGGGAAATTGGTCTGAAGTTCTCTATCTTTGTTGTGTCTTTATGTGGTTTAGGTATCAGAGTAATTGTGGCTTCATAGAATGAATTGGGTAGTGTACCTTCAGATTCTATTTTGTTGAATAGTTTGAGAACTAGAACTAGGTCTTCTTTGAAGGTCTGATAGAACTCTGCACCAAACCCATCTGGTCCTGGGCTTTTTTTGGTTTGGAGGCTATTAATGACTGCTTCTATTTCATTAGGATATATAGGGCTGTTTAGGTTATTAATCTGATCCTGGTTTAACTTTGGGACTTGCTATCTGTCTAGAAAGCTATCTATTTCATCTAGATTTTGCAGTTTTTTAAATATAATCTTTTGTAGAAGGATCTGATGGTGTTTTGAAAATCCTCAGGATCTGTCATTATGTCTCCTTTTTCATTTCTGATTTTGTTAATTTGGATGCTATCCCTGTGCCCTCTAGTGAGTCTGGCTAAGGTTTTGTCTATATTGTTGACTTTTTCAAAGAACCAGCTCCTGGTTTGATTGATTCTTTGGATAGTTCTTTTTGTTTCCACATGGTTGATTTCACTCCTGAGTTTAATTATTTCCTGCCATCTACTCCTCTTAGGTGACTTTGCTTCCATTTGCTCTAGAGCTTGCAGATGTGCTACCAAACTACTGGTGTATGCTCTCTCCATTTTTTTTTTTTTGTAGGAACTCAGAGCCATGAGTTTACCTCTCAGGAATGCTTTCATTGTGTCCCATAAGTTTGGGTATGTTGTGGCTTCATTTTCATTAAACTCTAGAAAGTCTTTAATTTCTTTCTTTATTTCTTCCTTGACCAAGGTATCATTGAGTAGAATGTTGTTCAGTTTCCACATGAATGATGGTGTTCTGCTACTTATGTTGTTATTGAAGAGCAGCCTTGGTCCATCGTGATCTGATAGGATGCAAGGGACAATTTCAATATTTTTGAATCTGTTGAGGGCTGTTTTGTGGCCAATTATGTGATCAATTTTGGAGAAGGTGCCATGAGCTGCTGAGAAAAAGGTATATCCTTTTGTTTTAGGATGAAATATTCTGTAGATATCTGTTAAGTCCATTTGTTTCATAGCCTCTGTTAGTTTGACTGAGTCTCTGTTTAGTTTCTGTTTCCAGGATCTGTCCATTGATGAGAGTGTGGTGTTGAAGTCTCACACTATTATTGTGTGAGATGCAATGTGTGTTTTGAGCTTTACTAAAGTTTCTTTAATGAAAGTGGCTGCCCTTGCATTTGGAGCATAGATATTCAGAATTGAGAGTTCCTCTTGGAAGATTTTGCCCTTGATGAGTATAAAGTGCCCCTCTTTGTCTTTTTTGATAATTTTGCGTTGAAAGACTATTTTATTTGATATTAGAATGGCTACCCCAGATTTTTTGGGTGGCTGTATCCTTGGAAAATTGTTTTCCAGCCTTTCACTCTGAGGTAGTGTCTGTCTTTTTTCCTGAGGTGTGTTTCTTGTAAGCAGCAAAACGTTGGGTCCTGTTTGTTTAGCCAGTCTGATAGTCTATGTCTTTTTATAGGAGAATTGAGTCTATTGATATTAAGCGATATTAAGGAACAGTAATTGTTGCTTCCTGTCATTTTTGTTTTTAGAGTTGGGAGTCTGGCTGTCTTCTTTTAGGTTTGTTGAAGGATTAGTTTCTTGCTTTTTCTAGGGCAGAGTTTCCGTCCTTGTATTGGTGTTTTTCTGTTATTATTATCCTTTGAAGGGCTGGATTCGTGGAAAGATATTGTGTGAATTTGAATTTGTCGTGGAATACTTTGGTTTCTCCGTCTATGGTAAATGAGAGTTTTGCTGGGTATAGTAGCCTGGGCTGGCATTTGTGTTCTCTTAGTGTCTGTATAATCTCTGTTCATGATCTTCTGGCTTTCAAAGTCTCTGATGAGAAGTCTGGAGTAATTCTAATAGGCCTGCCTTTATATGTTACTTGACCTTTTTCCCTTACTGCTTTTAATATTCTGTCTGTGTTTGTTGTTCTGATTATTATGTGTCGGGAGGAATTTCTTTTCTGGTCCAGCCTATTTGGAGTTCTGTAGGCTTCTTGTATGTTTATGGGCATCTCATTCTTTAGGTATGGAATGTTTTCTTCTATAATTTTGTTGAAGATATTTGCTGGCCCTTTAGTTTGTGAGTCTTCCTTCTCATCTACTCCTATTATCCTTAAGTTTGGTCTTCTCATTGCCTCCTGGATTTCCTGGATATTTTGTGTTAGGATCTTTTTGCATTTAGCATTTTCTTTGATTGTAGTGTCTATGCTCCCTATAGAATCTTCTGTGCCTGAGATTCTCTCTTCTATCTCTTGTATTCTGTTGCTGATGCTCATATCTTTGGTTAGTGATTTTTTTCCTATGGTTTCTATCTCCAGGGTTATCTCCTTTTAGACTGGAAGGGAGAGGCTGTCCTGCCCTGGGCCTCTGTCAGGCTCCAGGCTGGTGTCTGAAGTTCCAGGAGATTGGGCCGGAACAGATGCTGTGTTCCCCTGCTCACCTGAGGTTCCCAGATAGCTTGGGGAGTCCCGAAAGAGCCTCGGAGAGTGCGCAGCGCCTTCGGCCCTATCCCAGAGCTGGTGCAGGGCAGGCCGGACTGGACCAAAAGCCATTTTTCGTTTCTATAAGAGCAGTCGATCTGTGCATGATGGACTTAAATTAGTTTGAATAACAGGTATATTTTATTTCTTTAACAGTTCAAAATTTTAAGAATGTAATGAAAAATATAATTACACAGTTCCAATAAAAAGTTATTTCTTGTGCCTACTGTGAAAAAAAAAGATATCTCTTAGCCATTTTTATTTCTTCTTTTTAGAATTCTTTGTTCCAATCTATAGACCATATTTACTTCTAAATTGGGCATTTATAGGCAACAACACATAAATGAATGAATGAATGAATGAATGAATGAATGAATGATAAACGTCAAGAAGAGTGCTGCTCATCTTTCACAAACTTAAGAATGAGGGGGAAGAGGAAGCATAAAAGAAGAGGAGGGAGGCGAGAAGAAACGGGGGGAGGGGACCAAGGAGGAGGAGGTAATTTCCTTGGTCACAGAACTGTGAATACAAAGAAGAATATGACATACAGGACTCTACCCCAAATCCACCAAGGAATGCCACCTGTTTGGTTTTTTTGTTTGTTTGTTTGTTTGTTTGTTTTCTACATTGTCACTTAAACAACTTGTGCTGGGTCCCTGAATTCTGTAAATTGTTATGGGTGGCTTTTCACTGTCCCACAGAATGATGCTGGTCATGTAACACATGTAGAACACATACACCGAGATGTCAAGGCTAATTCTCTCTTGATTTCTTGATCTCCTTGATAAAATACTTTTCCCATAGCAGAAGATTCTACCTGCTGCTATGATCTAAACTGTACCTTGTGTGACTGGGGTATTACTGTGACTTAGATTTGTCAAGTCTTGGTTACAAGGCTATCTTCTGTCACTAGAGAGTGGGATCAGCTTATTATTATTGATGACTTCACCAAGATAGAAAAGATTAAAGAAACTTATCATTAACTCAAATCAGGGAGGAGCACTTTGAATATTAAAATATTTCTCTAAAAATATGTGTGCATTGGAATCACCCTTAGATGGCCATAAAATGCTGACTTTTGAGACTCATCTCTCTAATTTTTGAGTATCTTGCCCCACACAGGAACATAGGATACAGCTAAATTTGATTCATACATTATAAAATCTTAATTCTTTTTTTATCAATACTGTTCTCTACGCAAGGTCTAGATTCCAAATACATTCATTCAAGATTCATTGGAATTTAATTCCATGTTACCTCTTTAGACTTATTATCTACTTCTTTATTCAAACCCTAGACTCCAGGCAATACAGGAAGTATACTGGCCTCTATGCGTCTGGAAAGCATCTGTTGATGTGGTTATCCTGGTTCTTCAACATAGAAGAGAGCTGTAGAGCTGAACATTCTGCAGTGATAGAGACATTTTTCTGTGCCATCTAATATGGTATCCATTGGACACCATACTCTCTTGACTCTTGAGCATTTGGGATGTGACTGATATGACTGAATTTGTTAGTTTACTTCAGTTTAATTCAAAGTAAAATAGCTATATGCAGGAGTCAAGGGCAGACAGAATGCTTTCTTCAGTGAATCTACAACAACATTTTGTCTTAAATCTTACGGGGCCCATATCATAATCTTCCTTTGTCAAGATAAATTCTCTGGTACCTCCAGTTAATACTCCTATTGCCCCTACTCTGTATTGTATTGCATGGAACATGTGACTTTTACTCCTGTTGCTCCCATTTTGATTTTGTTTCTGTTGCTTCTGCTTTGCAACCCCAGATATCAGAGATTTCTTAAAAGGAAAAACTGCTCAGAAGACTTGTGTGTGGAATGTGGAGGTCAGTATTGTGAAGAAAAAAGTGGGATAGAGAGCAAGGTGCCACAGTGCCTGAGACTCCTCAAAGAGTCCTGACCTGCCATACAAGGAATTAGACCTAAGAAGGCTCCTGGAACACCAGTGAGACCGCAAAAAGGAACCTAGGCCAGGGAATGGCTGCTTGCCCATCCCCTGTATTTCTGAAAGTCCTAACAGGTGACAATGCTCCTGTACCCCCAGCTCCTTCTGAGGAACCTCATCAGGTTGGGCTTTCACTGGGGCATGGTTATGGGTGACGTGTCTGATGAGATACTATTGGCTGCGGATTTAGAGGCTTAGTGTTCTTCAAACACTGTGTATAAGCTTATGTGATGTGGAATAAACTCAGATCTTCACCGTGATGCTGGACTCCAGAGTCTGATGATTTGTATTTGTCATGTGATCCCATAGCCTCTCACCTACCATCCTCGGTCCTCTATCAATCATAAATGCCTGTAAACAACCAATTCTACACATTACTAGCTAGACCTCATATATATATATATATATATATATATATATATATATATATATATATGTGTGTGTGTGTGTGTGTGTGCCTACACATATATACACATACATACATGAAGGTTCATATGCTAAAGTACTGTGAGTTGCTGAGAAATGTGTACTGGCTGAGAGTCACTGAGTCAGTGCTATAGTTAAACGAAGTGGCCACAGAGTGATGGCCTATTTTCTTTTTCTTTTTTTAGCTTGGAAGCAAAGATAATTGTAGTTTTCGGAAGTACTAATGATTTTTATTGAAGTAAATGAGGCAAGGGGGGGAAGGGGGCCAGCCTCTCAGAAGATATTCTTTTAAACGCCTGGCAAGTGGTAAAGTCGTTATGCATTCACCCTGCCTCGCACTTTTATTCCAGAATTAGTCTGTGAAATGATGAACTGTCATTTCCTAAATCTTCTGCAGATGTTGCTGTTGCTGGAGAAATGTCACTGGGAAAGATAAAGGACCATTATTCCAAAGAGTGTTTCAGGCTGACTGAATCAGGTCTGAAACGTTATTGAAATGGGAAGATAAACTCAACTACTTTCAGGTAAAATAAAACTTAATTAAAAAAAAAATTAGTCCCTTCTGAATCATGGGCAAATGTCATTGACTCATTTTCAATGGTATTTTATCCGTTAAGAGGGAGAGGATGGGACGAGGCTCTGAGTCTGTCCCTGGAGCTCTACAGCTGAGGTCTCCTTCCCCTGAGATCTCTCCTGTGACAGTAGCAGCTGAAGAGGAGGTCATTAACATTTTGGGAACACTGCAAACTGACAGTGTGTAATGTTATGACATTTCATCTCAGGACATTTAATCTCTTTTAATCAGTGTTTATGTTGGTGATACTTCACAGTTATTTGCTTTCACATAAAAATGGAATACTTCGGTCATGCTGTGTCTTACAAGGCTGATTTATTATTCATTGCAATTGCTGGCAAATCATTTTGCTCCTCTTTTTCATTTTCTTTTCATTCTCCTCTAGGTCTCTCTCTCTCCTTTATTCTCCTTGTCTTTGAGTTTTTGCTTTCATTTCTGCTCGTTTTGGAAACATTTTGAGTTTGTCTCTTTGATGATAGCCTCCCTGGTCAGTTAGTGGCTTGCTTTGTTTTAGGAAACTCCAAATGGAGAGTGTGGAAGAAAGACCATTTCACTTGAAATAACTGTTCATGTGCCCATTGCCCTAGGTTAGAAAGGCATCCCACGTGGCTTAGCTGTGTATGTTAGTCTTTCTCCTGTCTTCTGTCCCCCCCTTATTTACAACAATGTTTTAAGTGTCTCTTATCTGTTTCTCTGTTTTCTTTTCCATTTCCTATTTGATACTGGGTACTTTGTAATACTATCAAGCTACTTATGATTCTCTTTCTTCCCTCCCAAAATGTTATAAGTGCATAACTGAGTAGTGATTATTTTAAATTACAGAAATAACATTCAATTGTCTCTGAAGGATGTCATTTTTATTTTTGAGATACTAATAAGTGTTCTGTCTGTACATATGCCTACATACCAGGGAAGGCATCAGATCTTGTTACAGATTACTGTGAGACACCTTGTGCTTTGTTTGGATTTGAACTCAGGGCCGCTGGAAAAACAGCCAGTGTTCTTAGGTGCTGAGACATCTCTCCAACCCCTGAAGGGAGCCTTAGGATATTGTGTAAGTAATGCACACTAAGCAGAAATCATATTTCCAGTTTTGAATTGCAATTTTGTTGCAAAATATCAGTGTGATTCCTCCCCTTGTGTTGCTAAGAAGAGGCAGTGAGGCAGTGGCTGCAGCCCCAGATAGTTAATAGATAGATCACAAGGGTGAAAGACTGGCAATTGAGAGTGTGCCAGGTTACTAAGATATGGTCTTCAGGGTACTGCATGTATGATGTACAATGTTCTCTTCATAGTGTTTTTAGTTTAGGTTATGTGGGATGTGACCTGTTGGTAAGTATTCCAAGCTTAAGAAAGTAACTATAAATTTCAGTCTATCCACTAGATATGGTTTTCTTTACTTTTTAAAAAATAGACAAAATTTCTTTTTACAAATTTCTTGATTTAACAATAGGCCAAAAATGATCTCAGTGTAGGACATAGTTTCTCAAATTTAACTAGGCTGACTTTTAAGTCTGGTTAATTATTTGGAAGGAACTATCCTATACATTGTAGAATTATCAGTTATAGAATTATCCAAATCTTCACTTTCTGTCTACCAGACCCAATCTTCTATTCCTGGGTAACAATTGTGTCTCCAGATATTTCTAAATGCTTCCTGTAGAGAGAATTACTTGTTGCAATGCCCTATGTTTGCAGAATGTGCTCTGTTTTCAGGGAGCTCCTCAAGTTCTGAGCAGTAGGCACAGAGGAAAGACAGGGATGATCTATACTTGAAGTCCTTCTGAATCAACACTGAGACTTTGGCCCTGGTGCATCCACAATGATCAGACCCATGGTCTTCATCAGCAATCTCTGCAATCTCTCAGGTACAACCTTCAGTTCCTTGTTATTTTGGGCAGGAAGGTACTCTGTGAGCAGGCGTCAGCTTTGTCTCCATCCCAATCCTTGGAAACCCTGCTGAGCTATAGGTCCATTGGGATATTGCTGGTTCTGAGCTTTTCCCTGGCAAGGGCTCAGCTCTGCCTCAGATTCCAGGCTGTCCCTGGGAAGACCTTTATATAGGACACTGAGCTCAGGTGCTTGTCTTTTTTTCTGAGCCCTGCTTTCCCTACAACTCTTCTGGTTCTTCTGGTTCCTGTAGTCTCGACCATTTTTATGAGTTGCAAAGACAAGGAGATGAGACTTTTTATCTGATTTTGCAAACATAATGGTTTGTGACCCAAACATTATTCATTTCCAAAATATTTCTCATTTGTTTTCTACTATGTTACTTCACCGAAACAGTGACTCCAGTTAAGTGACAATGGGAAAAGGGCTATAAGAAAATGAGAGGGAAAAAAAGCTTTAGTTAAACCAATTTTATCCTTTAAAGATGATGCATTAAATCATTGCTTATTTATTCCATTGTTAGATTTCTACAAAATAGAAACCATGGTAAACCCAGAATAAAAGCAACCCAGTTAATCCTCAGTCTACAAATGAAAGAAGTGGCAGCCAATCTTACTCCTCCCATTGATCAGATTGAAAGATGGCTAAGGAAGTACTAAAGCACACTTCCACATGTAGACATAGTCATTTCTTGAAAGAACTGGCCTTGGGAGAGCAATTGAAGAGGAAAGAACCATCCTGACTTCAGGTAGTCAACAGCCTGGATGCTCCCCTGGAATAAGTGAAGTAAGAGAAAGTCAGACCAGAAATTAGTATTGAGGTTTCTCAAAAGGTTTGAAAAAGAAATAGCACATGGCCCAACTATATCACCCCTAGGTGTATACCCAAAAGATTCCATTTTCTACTGTGAGCATCCAAGCATATCCATGTGAATTGTTCTCTACTTACAATAGAAGGAAATGGAACCAGTATAGAGATCCATCAATAGATGAATAGATAATGATAACGTAGTATACATACATGATGGAATTTCATTCAACTGTAGATAAAAAGGAGCCATTACATGTGTAGGGAAGGGAATTAATATGGAAGGTAAAATTTTTAAAGCGCACAGACAATACAATAGATTTTAAAGCAAGACACACATAGAACTGGAGAGGTGAAAATCTGGGATTCCAGGAGGGGGGGAGGGGAAAGTTAGATATGGAATAGAAATACACAGCTTACTAAGAAAGAAGTGAGAAAAGTACTCCCCCAAATGGAAACAGGCTAGTGAGTTGAGGAAAGAGCCCCAATGCATGTGACTGCAGTCTTTTATGGCCCCTAACTTTTCCTCTATTAGCTTTGTTTTGTGCATGCTTTATTGGTTACCTGATGCCCAGATAAGGAAAGGCTTCGAGTTTCCCATGGCAAGATGGCTTCTTCCATGTGTTAATCTGGATACATTCTTTTTAAAGTTACTACTATTTTGTCATAACTCTTTCTCGAGAGCTGTAGCCCTAAAAACAATTTTTTTTTTCAGGACTTAGGACTTATATAGCTATGGTCCTGTTTGTTCTCATGTCTTGTTTTGGGAGTGATATGGTATCTTGAATTGTATAATGTTATACATGTGTGTGTGTGTATGTGTGTGTGTGTATGTGTGTGTGTATAAACAAATATTAAGGATGTGGTGAAAATTTGGTAGAATAAATTAATTGGAAGTTAGTGTGAAATTGTGAGCATAGAGACCCAACAGTGTCAAATATGTAGATGACCAAAATTAATATTTTGCTCTGTTTTGCTTTGCTTTGCTTGGTTTTGTTTTACTGTCAAAGGCAGATGAGTGTCTGGGCTTAGAAGGAGTCTTTGCCCCCATTACTTCTATCTATTTTGGAATTTTCCCCCATCTATTTCACCTGTTGAGAATGAGACAGAGGCAATGTTTTACCATGGCTTAGCTTGCATTTCCACTCTTCAGTAACCCTCCTCTTGGCAACTGTACACTGGTTAGAGCACACCTAACATGGTCTCCATGGCTTTTCTGTACAAAAGGACAGGTGATGCCCCAGAACTGTAGAACATGGAAAGGTGGATGGGATGGCTGGAGCTTGGCTGATGTTAGAAGAAAGAGGCAAAAATACAATTTCTTTTCTCCCTATCTTGGCTTTCCAACCATGGCCACTGAATACACAGAAGGTCAGTTACACCAATATTGAAAAAAAAAATCACATTTTAAAACTCAGCTAAGCCAGGTGTGATGGTGCATGCCTTTAATCCCAGCACTCAGGAGGCAGAGGCAGGTGGATTTCTGAGTTTGAGGCCAGCCTGGTGTACAAAGTGAGTTCCAGGACAGCCAGGGCTACACAGAGAAACTCTGTCTCAAAAAACAAACAAACAAACAACCCTCAGCTATTACATAAATACTAAGGCAGACCTTGACAGAGACAGGTCTCTGGCTTGAGCTGACACAATGCTCATGCATGCTATCGTAGCTGCTATGAGTTTACATCTGCCCCTGCCTTGCTTCATTCAGGATATGTCATCCTCATATAGGATAACTTTATTTCAAGTCTTTTTATGTATGTGCATCTGTGTGTGTGTGTGTGTGTGTGTGTGTGTGTGTGTGTGTGTGTATGTGTGTGTGTGATTTTGTATATTTGCCTATATAAGAAAGTGTTTATGGAACCAGAATAACTTTTAGAAAGCTCTTCAGTTTCATTTGTCCCCTAAATAAAACTGATTTAAGATGCATTTTCTTAAGTAGAAGCCTAAAACACTTAATAGCCACTATGGACAAATATTTTGACAAAACATGGACCACTTAGCTATATTTCTAAAAGCATTGCTATTAAAAATAAATGCTAAGTCCATTACAAATTAATATATATTTTTTAGAAATAGCAGAGCTAGAGGATCATTTCCCCAGTGAGGCCAATGTCCATGAGGGTGACTGTGCCCCGGGGCAAAAGCGTCTGTGTCTTGAGAATCAAGCTAAGCAATAGGACTATATTTAGACACTTGTCAAATCAGGGCTGAGGCAGCGATTAACCAAATAACATTTGACTAAGACTGGATGACCAGTTCTTTAAAATTTTAATTATATTATAAGTTAAAATGAATTTGGGCTAAATTAAAAGATTTAATTAATGTGACTACCTACTTATAAGTCAATTTGTACTATGTCATTAAAAACACAAGTTATATATATATATATATATATATATATATATATATATATATATGTGTGTGTGTGTGTGTGTGTGTGTGTGTGTGTGTGTGTGTGTATTTAAGAAATTCATATGTATATATGTACATACATAAACAGAGAAAAGATATTTTAACAAGGCTCCTGTCAGCAAGCACTTCTTGGAATCAGCAAGTGTCTGGGTTTGGTGGCTATATATGTGATGGATCCTCAGGTTGGGCAGTCTCTGGATGGTCTTTCCTTCAGTTTCTGCTCCACTCTTTGTCCCCGTATTTTCTTTAGATAGGAGCAATTCTGGGTTAAAACTTTGAGAAGGGTGAGTGGCCCCATTCCTCAACTTGGGGCCATGCCTAACCTCTTGATATGGTCTCTACAGGTTCTCTCACTCATTTGTTGACCTCACAGAGCTCCCAGAAACTAAACAACCAACCAAAGAATACACACAGAGGAACCTGTGGCTCCAGCCACATATGTAGCAAAGGATGGCCTTGTCTGGCCCCAAAGGGAGGGGAGGCCCTTGGTCCTGTGAAGTCTTGGTTCCCCAGCATAAGGGAATTCCAGGGAAGTGGGGCAGGAGTGGGTGAGTAGGTTGGAGAGCATCCTCATGGAGGAAGGGGAAGGGGTGAAATTTGGGGGTTTTCTGAAGGGAAACCAGCAAGGGGGATAACATTTGAAATTTAAACAAACAAACAAACAAACAAACAAACAAACAGAAAAACAACCTGTTGTATGCCCAGCCTATCTAAAGCTCTATGTCTTTAGGATCCTAGGTCTTCTAGTTTATGTCAAAATCATGTCTTTAGAAATACACATTTTGGATTAAATATTGCTTATGCTGTTAAAATGTGATCTAAACAACAGTCTCACTTTCATCTGCCAAGTGACATAAAATCTTTGGAATGTATCTCTGAAGTGACCCAAGATCAGAGAGATAGACCACATACCCCTCCTCCATCTAGGGCCTCCTGGTATGTGGAGTATGTGAGTAGGGGGCTGAGCAGAGGGTTATAAATACAAAGAGACCCTGTCTTAGTCATGGTTTCTATTGCTGTGAATAGACACTGTGACCACAGAAATTTTAATAAGGAAAACATTTAACTGGGGCTGGCTTAGAGTTTCAGAGGTTTGGTCCACTATCTTCATGGCCTACAGGACAGTGGTGTGCAAGCAGACATGGTGCTGAGGAAGGTACTCAGAGTTCTCCATCTGGATCAGCAGGTGGCATGAAGAGATCGTGACACTGGGCCTGACTTGAGCATCTAAAACCTTGGAGCACCCATCCAGTGATATACTTCTTCCAACAAGACCATGTCTACCCCAACAAGGCCACACCTCCTAATAGTGCCACTCCCTATAAACATACCATTTTCATTCAAACCATCACAGACCATAAAGAAGGGAATAGCAAATGTGAAAATAAGTGACAAGGAAACACAAGATATGGGGGAAGATGTATAAAGGACACAGAGGTCAGGAAAGAGGAAAAGCAACTAGACGAGGAATTATAGAAGACATCAGGAATAGCAGGGGTGGGAGAGAAGAGAGAGAAGAACCTTCAGAAACATTGCTGGAAAACCACTGTACACCTAATGCCTGTGTGTTAATTTTCTTAAAGCTAGCCAGCTCATACAGCCTCATTCTTCACAAGAGCCAATGTCTGTTGCTGCTTCTGTCCCTCCTGACGTCAGTCTCCAGATTCTTCAGCCTTTCAAATGAGCCAGACCAGGGAGTTTCCAGAACTTCAGCCTCATCCCTAACTCCCCCTTTTAGAGCCCTCTGACTTCTTAGACTGAATAGCTACCAAACATTGTTTAGCAACATTGTCTATTGCAAGCAGACAAATAATTTGGGGTTATCCAGTCTTCTATGTTATAAGCCAATCTAGGAAATCAGCAATATATAATGTTCCTTTTTCTCTAGATCAGTGGTATCATGTGACCCTTTCATAGATATCCTATATATCAGATATTTACATTACAATTCATAACAGCAGCAAAATTACAGTTTTGAGGCAGCAACAAAAACATTTTATGGTTGGGGAAACCCTACAATATGAGATTAAACTGTATTAAAGCGTTGCAGCATTAGGAAACTTGGGAACCACTGTTAGCACCAGGACACTTTAAGTCCCACCTAACTATGTGGCCCTTGACCAGCGTTGCCAGGACAACAACCTTCAGTCTCACAATACACTTGGCGCAATGGTATGACGTCATTTTCCATATAAATTAGGAAGTCACCCCCTCCTTGCTCTCTTTTTCTTCTCTCTCTTCTCTTCCAATTCTGTCTCTCTTTTTCCTCTTCTCTGCCGCCCCCCCACCCCACTCAATACACTTCTCCCACATGGAATCACCTTGGCCTTGTCTGCTGGTTAACCTGCTCAAAACATATATAGATACAATATTTTTCATATCATTTGGTGCCGAAACTCAGGATTGGAAAAGGCGGTAAAAACCAACAACCACCAATGCCTGGTGTGCCTGGGGACCACCCCAGGGGACACAGCAGCAGACACAGAACACAGCATTCATGGTAAGAATCCCATTGCCCTGCAACTCTGCGCAGCAGCCTGTGCTTCCCCCTTCCCCCCTCCCTCTAGGCCAGAACTTTGGGTGAAGCCTCTGCCGAAAGTTTCTGCCACGTGGCCTGCCACTGTGCGGGACCTACAAACAGCTCAGCACTCACACAAAGGTTAGTGGGAGGGGGCGCTGTTGCAGCTGCAGTTGCCCACCATTTTGGGCGCTGTTGCAGCCCACCGTTGTCCGCTATTTTCCACCACGTGGCGGGACCCACAAACCTTAAGTGAGCTGTGTCACTTCCGCACGCCTTGTAGGCCGGGTTTCCACTCTCCCATTCACCGGTTTGCTAAAAATTCCCACTCAGACACCTGCATACAATCTACAGGGCTTGTCAGCGGTGATGGACCCCCAGTTCCTGGAACAGGGCCTGGCCAGCTCTGCCTGGGAACTGAGGGGTAGCATCCCAGCCAACATAGTACATTGCCCATTTAGATCTTGCTCTTCTGAAAGTTGCTCTCTTTCCTCAGGGCCCTAGTGGCTGGTTGAAATCCCTGGCCAGGGTGGAGCACTTTCCACAGTAGGTCCGGGACCTCCTGGGTGGCCACTAAGAGGCCCTCATGATGACCTGGGCACTCTAGCCTGGCCGATTTCCTTTTTGGTTTCTGAGATGTTCTTGGGATGCCTGTATGAACACCAGAAAATTCCGGATCATGGACAAAACATACTCCCAGATACACTGCTGGGACACCTCCTAGAAAACTTTGAGTCTTTGAAGCTGACGCCTTTGAAGGCCTTGAAATAGATATTTCGTTGCAATACTAGATAATGGCCAATTAATGGCACTTTAGATCCAGTTGTTTTGAGGGATCTTAACACATACTGCCAGTGAACCCGTAAATGGGAAGAGGTTATGTAAGGTCTTTCATTCATCTCTGTTCCAATCCTGCTATGTGTTCTTCCTGCTCTCCAACTCAACTTTTGTTAGCCATGAATCCTGCACTACTTCTACTAAACAATACTGTGATACTGGAACCAGCATATGAAACACCTCCTTTTCACCATAGACCTGCTTCTGCGCAGCTTAGAACCCAAAATACTGCCTCAGTTCTCTCCCACCGAGACTCCCCAGGGCCTGCCACCCCAGATCTCCTCTTCTGTGCAGCCTACAGGCCCCTCCCTTCCTCCTTCTGTGCTGCCTGCAGGCCCTTCCAGATGCTCTACCTTAGTGCCTACTTTCACACCACTTGCTCTAAGGCCATGACCAAACCCCAAGCTCTCCACCCCCAGAAGACTCCTACCCAGCAACTGTCCTTCCCTTAAGGGTTTCTATTGCTGTGAGAGAAGTTTCGGGGGTGGATGGTCTGGTCAGAGTAACAATTTGCTTCCTGAGGAATGCAGGTGAGTTTGGGAACAAGCAAAAGCACATGCAGGTGAAATTCATCAAACAGGGCATATCCAATAGGAGCAGAAATGGTGCCTGACCTGGATCCTTAATGGAATTATAATTCCGCAGGTGATATTCTAGCCAGGGATGGGTTTGTTACATGTCTTTTGACGGGTCTGAGAAAAGCAGCTTTAAAGCCGGTAAATTTTGAAAAACTTCAAGAGGTTGTCCAAGACAAACAGGAGAATCCATCTCAGTTTTTAGACAATATACCAATCTGGACCCTAAGAGCCCAGAGGGTAAACAACTCTTAATGACTTACTTCTTTTCCCAGAGCTACCCCAACATTAAAGCTAAACTTAAGAAATTGGAGCGGGTACCTCTTACTCCATAGGCAGAAGTCTTGGTGCTGGCCTTCAAGGTGTACCATGGGAGAGATGAGGGTTCACAAGCACAAGTAAAATATGCTGGCAAAGGCTGTCCAAGAAGCCCCAGCTGTTACCCCGAGCTCATGGTCTCCTAAGACTCAGGGACCACCGGACACCTGCTACAGGTGGGGTCGACAAGGTCAATGGGCCAAAGCCTACCCTAATCCCCACAAGCTGAGGGGCGCATGCCCTAGGTGCCTTCAAGAGGCACATTGGACAGTTGAATGCCCCCATGTTATGCAGAATAGGGGGACATCATCCCCAGATAGCCCTCCAACCAATCTCTTAGGCTTGGCTATGGCCGACTGACGAGGCCCAGGCTCCTCTTGGACACCGGAGCCACTTACTTGGTTCTAATGGAGTTTTAGGGGCCCACATCCCCCTCTCGTTTTCCTATTTTCGAGTAGGAGGACAACCTTACCTCCCATATCAGACCCCACAACTCAATTGCATTTTTAGGGGTGTACCTATCACCTATTTCTTTTTAGTAGTGCCCACATGTCCTGTCCCCTTATTGGGAAGAGACCTCCTATTTAGGCTGGGAGCCTCTATTTCTTTTGTTCCCCATATTTGCCTGAACTCAAGCTCACCAGCAGTTCCTCTGCTCTTCCTTTTAGCCAACCAACCTACTAACAATACCATGTTATTCCCTTTACAAGCTTCACATGTAGATCCCCAAGTCTGAGACATCCAGAACCCTTCTGTAGCTAAACACCATTCGCCTGTTGTCATCCAATTGTTTGACCCTACCAGGTATATCACCCAGGCTCAATACCCTCTCTCTCTTCAGAGCCTCAGGGGTCTCAGCCAATCATCTCTGACCTGTTGAGAAATAAACTCCTTCGCCCTACCTCTTCTCCCTTTAACACCCCTATACAGGCAGTAAAGAAACCAATGATGCCCATTGTTTAGTCCAGGATCTCTGACGTATTAACTCTGCCATGGTGCCTCTCCACCCAGTTGTGGCTAACCTCTACACACTTTTTCTTTTGTTTTGTTTTGTTTTTTGAGACAGGGTTTCTCTGTGTAGCCCTGGCTGTCCTGGAACTCACTCTGTAGACCAGGCTGGCCTCAAACTCAGAAATTCGCCTGCCTCTGCCTCCTGAGTGCTGGGATTTTAGGCATTCACCACCACGCCTGGCTACACTTCTTTCTACTATCCCCTCAGGTACTTCCCATTTCTCAGTCCTAGATCTTAAGGATGCATTTTTCTCTATCCTTCTAGATGTCCAGTCACAAACATTCTTAAGAATAGCCAGTTTTTTATTTTCTTGGGTCCCTTCCTTTTCTCTTCTTTCTCACCCTCTATATGAAACAGCATCAGACCCCACTCATGAACCTCTTTTAAAAACCAAGCCCTTTCAAAGGCTCCAACAGGCCCTCCTTAGGGCCCCAGCCTTACATCTTTCTGACCTGACTCATCCCTTTTCTCTCTATGTAACAGAAAAGGAGGGATTTGCCCTTGGAGCCTTGGGCCACCAAATAGGATCTTCTTTCACACCTGTGGCATACCCATATGCCCACCATCAGATGTGTCAAATACCTCCTGGTCTTGGTGGACACCTTCTCAGTGTGGGTAGAAGCATTTCTCACAACTAACAAAAGAGCTCAGACAGTCTCTGATCTTCTCCTCCAAGAGGTCATCCCTTGATTTGGTGTTCTGGTTTCTCTCCAATCAGACAACGGACCTGAATTTACCTCCCAAGTTTCTCAGATCCTATCTAAGGCCCTAGACATCCCCTGGCACTTTCACATCCCTTACCACCCTCAATCTTCAAGGTAGAAAGAACTATTCACTCCTTAAAATCTACTTTTGTTAAACTGTCCCAGGAACTTCACCTTTATTGCGTAAAGCTCCTGTCCCTGGCTCTTTTCAGGATGCAAGCTCTCCCCATGTGACCTCTCCTCATCTCACCTTTCGAACTCATGTATGGACATCCAGTCCTAACTCCTGGCTTCTCACCCCAAAACTCTCCCCTTCCAGATCATTTGCTTACCCCATTACTTTCTCATCTCCATTCTCTCCTATGGAACTTGGCTGACCATCACCTACCTCAACCACACTCTGTCTCCTGTCCATTACCTGTTAATGTTAGAGACCAGGTCCTTGTATCCCCTCCAGGTCATCAGCCTTCACCCCTCTTTCCAAAGTGGCAGGGTCCTTTTAAGGTAATCATCGCAACTCCTACAGCTGCTATGCTCAAGGAACTCTCTCATTGGGTCCACCTGTCTCACTTGAAACCCTTCATTCCCCCACCTAAAGATAATTCCTCTTCATACACATCAACCCTAACAGGCCTTTGCTCCGTTAAGCTTCAGAAGACATCAAGACCACCCATCTTGTTTCCCATCCTAGAGAATGAGGCTTCACTCTGACAGCCAAACCTAACCTTGCTGGACGAAACACTGGATTAGTTATGGCCTTTTCATCTTTTCCCTGCTGTTCATTTAAACTGTGCTTACTATCCAAAAGCAGATCGATTCTTTGGCAGACATGGTGCTTCAAAACCGGTGAGGACTAGACCTCTTGACAGCTAAAGAAGGTGGCCTCTGCCTATTCCTATGGGAAGAATGCTGCTTCTATGTCAATCAATACAGAATAGTGACATGAGAGACTTCAGCAACCATGAGACACCCAGTTCTGGTATCTTTGAGAACCCCACATGGAAGTGGATCCTTCTACTCATAACACCTTTCCTGGTCATTTCCCTGGCATTATCATTCGCTCCTTGTCTTTGTCTCTACGTTCCTTCGATGACAAGTACAAAAATTTCTAACCAAACTGTTAACCAGCTCCTGTTACAGAATTACCAGCCATTGCCCATAGACAACCACCAAATGGATTCTGATGTTGAAGACCAGATATATCCTGACAACGCCCCTAAACAGCAGGAAGTAGCCTAAGAGACACAATACCCCCATTCCCTCTTCACCATTGGTCTCCCCTCTCCTTTTCTCCCCTTCTTTTTATAATAACGAGGAGGAGGAATCACCAGGACACTCCAAACCCCACCTAACTATGTTGCCCTTGACCTGTGTTGCCAGGACACTGACCTTCAATCTCACAATACACTTGGCTCAGTCTCCACCCTCAATGGTGTGACGTCATTTTCCATATAAATTAGGAAGTCACCCCCTCGCTCTCTTTTACTTCTCTCTCTTCTCTCCCCCTTCTGTCTCTCTTTTTCCCCTTCTCTGCCCCCCCCCACCCACTCAATAAACCTCTCCCATGTGGAATCACCTTGGCTTGGTCTGCTGTTTGGTTAACCTGCTCAAAACATATATAGATATGATATTTTTCATATTACCCACTGCTCTGCAGAATCCAGACTAGCACAGCTCAGTAGGATTTTGAGGACCTTAGGAACTCACAGGGAAACAGGACTTGGATTATCGTAGGACACACCAGATGTCCTATAGATGGGACTCCTGTGAGAGGGGTGGGAATCCAGGATGACTTAGGGAATCATATCTGTGGTCTCTGTGATGTGGTTTGTTTTGTGTTAACAAGCTAAAGTTTTCTTGGCCTTCTGGTGCACTTTCAGTCAATTAACCATTTGTCTTTGTAAAGCCCAAACTTTACAAAGTTTCCTCCCAACTCTGCAACATATACCTAGTGCCGTATTCTCTTGTAAAGCTCTGAGAAATACATTGAATTATGCATAAGTGATATTGTGTTTCTTAGTTTTTCCACTGAATATTCTATCTAGGATCTAGTAGGTCTAACATGACATTTTCTTTGTTTCAAAATCACATTTCTCTGATTACTAATGGTTTAAACATCTGTTTACATATTTTTGTGAAGCCTTTGGGTTTATTTAGCTGCAAATTGACCCAAACATCTTTTTCTATATTTAAAAGTTGGGATTTCCATTTCATATGAGTGAATTTTATGTACAGTCTGGATGATTGTTACCCTGTCATTTTAGTCATATGAAATATCTCTGACATATTTCTGCTAATTTTACCCTCAAAAATATTTCCTAATTTTGGTGTGACTGAATCTAATAACTGATGTTTTGTGAGAATCATTTGAAAGTTATTCCCTACCCCTAAGGCATAATATCTTCACTCTTTATGAGTCTTCTTGATTTATTTCTTTAATATTTCTGCATTCCATTTTGGCATGTAATAATGGTGTGGGTTTTCCCATTTGTGAGCAGTTTTCCTACCATCCTTTGCTAAGCAGGATGATGAGTATCACCATCTTTGTTAGGAATTAAATTCTGAGATATGGCTATTTCACAGATCTCATGGTATGCAAGTCATTTTGTTTCTTTTTAAATTAACATTAGATAATTTTTAATACCACAGTCTTGTGGTTACTCTTCACAGGTGTTAGGGTAAGTATCTATATCCTTACAGAGCATGTCGATATTCCCTGGGGTTATAATTCAAAACTGCTCTGAGACAAAGAAATGTGGGTTTTTTCTAAGATTACAGCCCAGTTTTTGGCAGATGAGTAGATTAACAAAGATAGAAATAGCAGACACATTGAGTCTATTGCTCTACATAACAGGGCACTGACATTTGGTAAAATTAACATTAAATTATTAAAGGCACTTTAGTTTTTGTGTTATAAGTTTTTAAACCATATGATTGAGAAAGCGCTATCTTCTAGAAAGTCTAGAATTCACTACAGTAATTAATGAATTTACAGTTTGATGAAAGTGTTATATAGGTTAACAACCAACTGAACTGGGGGAAAGAGGCAGATGATCGTGGAAATTAAACAATACGGGCTAATGTTTATGTGATCAGAATTCAAAAGTGGTGATACCCCTATCTGTGGGCTAGCACCAGGTGACAATATCCAAATGTTATAACAGCATCACACTGGCCAGAAGTGAGGAGAAATGCGCAGGAAGGTCCTTGTGTTGTCAGATTTCATGTTCCTATTGAGCCAACTGAAGGCAGCAATCACCAAACCGCTAACCAGGCAGGGGCTTCCCATGCTAATCATTGGATTATATTTGGTATCTTTTTTTTATTCATCCATGCGGGCTCATGCTTCCATGGTACATCTCTTTGAACCTCTTCTTACTCCAAGTGCTGCCTGAACCTTGAACCAGCCCCTGTTCTAATAAGCTCTCTTAAATTTATTTTACAGAAAATATTAAAAATGGATGGATTTGGGGACAAAGAGAAAATACAAGGTAAGGGAGGAGGGGGAAGAGGAAGGAAAAAGGGAAGGGGAAGGGGAAGAGGAAACAGATATGCTGAGAAACACTGTAAAGCGGCATGGATCATGTAAGTTTAAGCTTTGAAAGAGACATATCTAATGTGATACCACTCAGAAAACAAGGGGGAAAATAAATCTATTAGACTAAGCTACGTAGACTTCTTGACTTTTGACTTACCAAACCACTAATTTCATTTGGTTCTAGCTATATATAATACCAGACAACATGGTCAGAAAAACTTCAGCATGAATGCCATATATTAAAGGCAGCCTCAAACCCACCAGGAGACTGGACAGCTTCAGAATGCTGTAGCAAAGAGTAAAAATATAAAAATTAAAATATGAGAAAAATTCCAGAAATAAACAAAACTATCTAGGGTCATCAGATTCCGTAATTGCTCCTTGTACATTTTATGTGGCTGTTGCTACTTCCTATTGCTAGGCCTAAGGTGATGTAAGCTCTGTTCTTTATTTCTTAAACATTTCCCAACATATCTATGTAGGCTTTGCTATTATAATCATTTTATTTGAACCATCTGGAACAAAATTTCTATTCCTGCCAGAATTTTGTTACTCATTTGTTCTGTGGCATCAATAGCTGTTTTCCCAACATCTAGAATAATACTCTACACATTAGAAATAAATCAGAAACAAGCCCAGGAATCCTTGATCACTAATTACTTGAAACTTTTTTATTTTTTAGAATTAAGAACAAAGCACACATTGAAAGAGTTACAGAGATCATATGTGAAGCTGAATCCAAAGGATGGACCCAATGACTGCGGCTGCCAGGGATCCATCCCACAATCAGCCACCAAACATAGACACTATAGCATATGCCAGCAAGATAGTGCTGAAAGGGCCTGGATATAGCTGTCTCGAGGGAAACTATACCAATGCCTGGCAAACATGGAGGTGGAAGCTCACAGTCAGCTATTAGATGGAACACAGGGTTCCCAAGGAAGGAGCTAGAGAAAGTACCCAAGGACCTGAAGGGGTCTTCAACCTTCTAGGTGGAAGAATAACCATGAACTAACTAGTACCCCCTGAGCTCATATCTGTAGCTGCATATATAGAAGAGGATGGCCTAGTTGGCCAACAGTGGGAAGAGAGGCCCCTTGGTCATGCAGACTTTATATGCCCCAATACAGGGGAACGCCAGGGCCAAGAAGTGGGAGCGGATGGGTAGGGGAGCAGGGCCGGGAGGGGATAGGGTATAGGGAACTTTCTGGATAACACTTGAAATGTAAATGAAGAAAATATCTAATAAAAGTTGAAAAAAAAAAAGAATTCTTTGATTAGATCTGTACCCCATTTTTTAATAGGGTTATTTGATTTTCTGGAGTCAAGTCCATCTTCTTGAGATATATATCTATATCTATATCTATATCTATATATCTATATAGATATAGATATAGATATAGATATAGATATAGATATAGATATAATATTAGTACCCTATCTGATTTATAGAATTTTTACTCCTATTTTTGCATAAGAGTCTCTAATTTCCACCCACTGTTTTGCTATGGGTGTTGGCATCTGCCTGAGTCAGCTGCTGGGTGGAGCCTCTCAGAGGACAGTCATGCTAGACTCTGGTCACCAAGCATAACAGAGTATCATTTCTAGTGTTAGGCATTAGTGCTTGCCTATGGGATGAGTCTCAACTTGGGCCAGTTTTTGATTGACAAGTCTGTGAATCTCTTCTCTATTCCTCATCCCTGCATTTCTTGTAGACAGGATAAACTTTGGGTTCAAATTTTTGTGGGTAAATTGGTTTGTCTGTCATTCCACTGGAGTTAAAAAGTTTAGAGGACATGTTTTAGTCAAAAGAGTCAGCCACCATACCTAACCTTACAATAACTACTTGTATTTCATCATTTTTACCCTACCATTAAACAATAATTGACAAAATTAAATATAAAATTATACAACATTCATAGATTCTACTCAAATTTTGATTTTTTAAAAATAGCTTTTGGTAGTTTTTTTTTTGTGGGTAAGTTCATTTTAATATTTTTTTTCATATTAGCCATCTGAGAAATAAGTAAGATACCTTCATTAAATGAAATATTCAAATTGACCTTCTCTCTTGACAGTTACCAGGAATGTGATCATTCTGTGAAATTGAACAAGAACACAGAGTTAACTTGCTTCTCCACAAGCAGGATTTGTTAGGAAAATTCTTTGTCTTTACGATAGTCTACAAATAATCTTCAAAAGCAATTATACTAATACAGTTCCCTAATATGGGGCTTGAAAACCAACTTATTGATTATTAAAAATTCATTTTCACCCTTGAAAAATAAAGACTGAGATAGGGAAAATCTGGACATTGGATGTATGACTGAGTGTTCTTCATTCTTGCTGTCCATTGTATGGCTGAGTACAATGGTTTTATGCTGCATGTTTAATGGATGTGTTTAGAGTCCTCTTTCAGGTGGACTTCTTCGAAGATAATATAGAATATGGCTGTCTTATTCAATAATATAATTCAACTTTCTTTTTCAAATCTGCCAAATTAGTGTGACATAAAATAACATAATGGTCTTAAGAGTAACATATGTTTTCAGTATTTTTAATAGATACAGTCAAAAGCAGGGGAATGGACAGACAGGACTCATTACAGCTATGTGGGGTCTTTCCCCCTCATCTTTTAAATTTTTCTTATACTGTGTCCCATACTTCTTTGTGAAATCATCAAATTATTTTGATCTCAGTTTCCAAAAACAGCAAATATTCTTATACTTCTTTATCTCATTCTATCATCGGATAACAGACTTTTTTCTAAGGCTATTTTAGCCTGAAATACTTACTTTGATGTGCATGAAAGCTTACAGACAGGGAAAGCCATTACTTGGACTCCTGGTGCTGCCACAGGCCATTGCTCCCCATTCCTACCACAACGCCACTTCCCTTAAGCTCCCTGTGTCTGCTAAAGATCACCCAGATTTTCTTCTGTTTTGCCTCTTCCTAGTTTTCTAAGTCTTCACTTACCAAAAGCCTTAGCCAAGAAGATCAGTAGTTTTGCTTGGAAAGCCTACAGTACAATCACCCTCATTTTCACAATGCTTATCTCGAAACCGGTTCCTCACTTCACAATAATGACCTGCTCACACTTTGTATTTCATCTACTTGTTAAGTTGTGCATCTTTCAAATGTTTCCACATATTGCTCACAACTATTTTTTGCCATCCTCCACTTATTCAAAGAAAAGTCTTATTTTCTTCAGTATTTTCTCTGTCACCTGGTTATACCCTGCTGCTCATTTAGATATTTAGGCGTTGTTCCCTGAATGAGTTGAGGGGAGAATCTTTCTGTTTTTCTAAAACACAGCATCTAATTATTTTTTTATTATATTGTTGATTGTATTTATAGCAATCTGTATGTATCAGCATTCTTCTCTTCAAAGTTTCTCTAATTGGATTACTTCAAGCTATTGTAAAGTCAGTGAGATCAGAAGTACAGTTCCATTTTTTTATCATTAATTTTTGTCATCTTACACCATTAACATCTCTTCATGTCACATGTACAAAACCATATTTGATGAATGAATAATTATATCAAACATCATAACAAGAAGAAAATAAGCTAGACTTCATATAATGACAGGTGTCTCTCCTGTTGTTCTTGCTGTTGCTTCAATGGCAGATACCATCTATTCCAGAAAAGAGAAGACAGTGTTACAGTGTTTGAAATCTTCCAAAAACTGAAGACACTGTGCATATCATCTTTTCTCATCTCTGCAAGTGCATGTGAATATCTTACAATTTTTCTCTGTTAAAAGGAAACTAAGTTACATTCAAGATGAGAATTTGCTCAGTGTCACTCAGAGAGAGAGATGGCAGGATGGGAAAGACTGTGTCATTCTGCTCATCCACTAGACTCTTCTACCATGTTGTAGCACACTATAGTGGTCAAAAATTCTAGGTAAATAGTACTAGGGGGAAATATTTGTTCATATCATTTGTCCCCTGACATTTTCCAGATGAGCAAACAAGGAGGGAACCTAGCATGGCCACGTTTGATAGCTTGTTAAAAGCAGAAGAAGATTCACATCTTCAAGATACTTTGATGTTACCTCATACTCTCAGAAGAAGTCATCACTGTCATGGAGGATTTGTTGGTGTGTACATGTGTACATAAGCATCTCCTCCATGTGAACTAGTATAAGCATTTGCTTGTCTTTAATTCTCTTATCTTTTGTGTCATGGTAGAAAAATAGGATATGGTTTGGCCTCATCACATTTCACAGCACAGTGATCTTGACTACAAACACAGAATTTTTCAATAACCTCTAGAATTTATTCATTATGGAGAACTAAAACTTTATACTGGTTGAACACCTCCTCATTTCTCTTACATTTCAGCCACTGGAAACCAGTATTCAAATTTGTACCTAAAACACTTGAGTATGTAACTGGTAATATACGTCACTCATCCTGTGATTGGTGTGTTTTACATCTGCTTTGGGGGAAGGTGATTGATTTTTCCTTATGCATATGCCAAATGATCTTTGCACATGTTGCCAATGAACATTAAGACCTTCTATACGTTGGTTATTAGAAAAACAGCTTCACTGAGCAGGAGGATATTATATTTTCCTCAAAAATCCTAAACTGATTCTTTGAGGACTGTATTCCAAAATAGAATTTTTGCATTTCAGGGTAATACTTTTTTTTTTAAATTTCTTTAGGAGTCTCATCAGAAATTTTCCATAAAATTAGTACCATTTTGTAACTATAATATTGCATAAAATCTCAGATTCTCCATATCTTTAACTATACCCACTACTTTCTGTTTTGCTTTTATTGCAGTGTCCTAAAAGGTGGATCAACTATTCATGTTGCATTTAGATTTTATGCACCTTATGAGTGATAACAGTGAGTGTTTTTCTGTTATATCCATTGACCAGTCCTGTGTCATTTTTGGAAAGGTGTTTATCCCTGTGCTTTGTCTGTGTAATCCGATGTTTTGGCTTTGCTCTTCAGTTGCAGGAGATGGTGGTATCCTCTTCAAATTGACTCATACCATATAAACAGTCTGCAAACTGTCAATTTCTTGGCATATTTTCAGCCTATTGACTGTTGTTACAGACCTCAAGTTTCTATTTTGTATAGTCTCACTTCTATTCTTGCTTTCTCTTGCTTGTTGTTGCATCTAAGAAGTTACTACCAAGGTTAATGCGGACATATTTTCCTTTATGATACTCTAAGGTGTTTTGTGCTTTCAGATCTCACATTTAAAATCTCCGTCCATTCTGAGTTCACTTCTGCATGGTGCAGTTAAGATCTAGTTGCACTTGTAGGCACCTATATATCCACTTTGTTAATATGCCTCATTGAAGGGACCATGTGTATCTATGGTGTATCCTTGATCTGTGTTCTATATAAACACTGGTTGACTATATACATACATGTTGATATCTAGGCTCTTGTACTTCTATGTTGGAAGAAGCACATATTTTATCCCATTGCTATCATAGTCTATTAGGATTACTGTAACAAACATGCCACTGATTAAGCAGATTAAAAAATAAACATTTATCATATCTCTGTAAACTGATAACCTTCCACTAGCAAACCCTCAATCAAGTCACAGGAGGATTTAGTATCTGCTGTGGGAGTCACCTCTTAGCTCACAGATAACAGGCAGTTTTGTCTTTGCACTTGGATGAAAATAGCTGGGTATTTTTTTCTGAGGACTTTAGAAAACAAGGCAAATAAATCCATTCATATGAGAACAATATTCCCGACTTCACCTCCCAATAGCTTCATCAACAACATCACTACATAAGTCACAGGATTTAAAACCACAGCTTTTGTTTGGACACACTATCTAGTACATAGGAAGGACAATACTGTTCAAACTACTGTAACTTTGGAAGGTGTTTTGAACTTGGAAAGTGTGATGCTTCCAACCTTTCTCCTTTTCAAGGCTTTGTGGCAATTTAACCACTTTTGTAGTCAAAGATCAGCGAAGGGTTTTGATGGGGATTGTACTGAATCTCTAGCTAACCTGGAGCCAGTCTCACACTTTGTTCATTTGAAGCCATCTGACCAGTGTTTGTCTGTTTTCATCTTCTGCCTTTATTTCTTCAGTTTTCTCAATTGGTATCTTGCAGTTTCAGTGTAAAATTGATTTACTGCATTAGTTAAGTATTTTGGATGTCGTGTTTGTGTGGGGGCAGCTGAAGCTCTCATACTCGCTACCCCTTTAATTTTGAGTCAATGTTTCACTAAATTCCCAGTGCAGGACTTAGCTTGCACTCCTTCTCTTCCAGTGTCCCCTATAGACAGGAATATAGGACTAAAGCACCATGCCAGGCTTTTGATGGCATTTTAGTAAGGCTATTTACCACCTCTGTTTTCAGGAAGCTTGTAGTGAATGTGTAGGGTCATAATTATATGGAAAATCTGATGAGATTTGTAACAAGAACATTGGACTAATAATCACATACCAATAAAGAAAAGCAGACATAAGGCAAGATGGCACTAAGCTTGTCCCCAAGCCTAACAACCTGAGTTTGAAGCCCAGAACTTCCATGATGAGAGAAAAAGAAGTTGATTCCATAAGCTGTCCTCTTATGTAGACATAACCATGTCCCATATATACATGAACAAAATTGTTAGGATTATAAATAATAATTTTGAAAGTATGACTATGTGTATGAATGAGAGAAATAATTATATTCTCTAGTGTGAAAGTGTTTAACTTTGAAGTAGAGAAACTTTGAATAATTCACTTTGATGTTCCAAGCTCTCTGAAAACTGAAATCACGACGAGGAAACTGTTTACCTTAGAAAGTGCATTAAACAGGTTTCTCTCTCCTACCTGGAGGTGAATCCAGGAATGTTTAGAAAAATGCATACGTAGAAACCTTAGTGAGTTAGAGTTTTATGAGATGTGACATAAAAACACACGGAAACCTTAGAAGTTAAGCCTGTATCTGCGGTGCTCCAGGTAGCTCCAAGCTTTATTTTATTCCGTTGTCTGGAATCCAATCCCTAAGACTTCATTCTGTGTGTACCAAGCAGACAGGTAGCAAGTGCCATCTACTGATTGTTTCGCTTTTTAAGCTGGAGTTCTTTTATGCCTCCAACAAGAAGCAAACTTAAAACTCATGGCAGGCGTGTGGTGGGTAAAACAAAGGTGAGAAGCACAGGTGTATTCCTTCAGTGGACTTAATTTTTATATAGTAAGTAACCATCTTACTCTTTATATAAAGATTCCCAAACATAATAAATAGAATCTGGAAGGAGTCTTTCGACTCAACTTTGTTTTGCGGCCTCAAAACAAAGAGTTCTTATTCAACAATTTCACTTCCAAGGAAAACACAATTGTCTGTGACTCCATTTAGTCTGTTAGAAGCATTCAATAACAGACCTGTTAGTTTTCAAAACTGGAACGTACGAGTTGTGCATCAACGTGGTTAAATAAAAGGTTACTGCATTAAATGCGATGACCTTGCTACCTTTTAGTCGCAGTCTCAGAGAGCAAACTTGTTTTAATTAGCAGTCAGCAAGCAGACTGTAACTTCACTGAAGGAGCATTGAAGAATCACTGCCTATTAACAACCCAGCGGTAAGTAAGCCAGCACAAATACTTATAACCAAATAGTGTGCATTGCAGGAGTGGAGAGGATTAGCTATTGGGCACACAACACAGTGGAGGAAATTGCTTTATTCCCAGTACTGCTGGGTACCAGGAGGCAATCACTGTGCCTCCAGCCCATTAACAGCATTCAGAGTGTTGCTTCCCATAGAAGGGGTTATTGGCTAACCACTGGGTGACCAATTAAATGCTATGAATAAGTCCCAAACCCAGCAGCATGGGGCCTGTTTGTGGCACAGTGGTATCATTACTAAAGTGAAAACTTGATGAGAAAGGAACATATTTAATTATAGAACTATACAAATGGCTAATTAGGACCGTAAAGTGAAATGAATGACTTTCCAGTGGATTTTTGAATGTTACTGATAACTGCTCAGCTTCTTTGGAGACCATGAAAGTGATCTACAGCTAGAGCTCGCATGTCATGGTAATGGATGGATCTTCATTAGAGAAAGCAGTTTTGACCTGGTTGCTCAGGTAGCATGGGTTCTAAAGACAATCCTTGATTCCTTTCACTGCGAGGGTTCTTCCACTCCATCCCCCTGGTCTCTCATGAGTTCCGCTTGCTTTCACAATAATTCTTATGGGTTTGAACACAGAAACATTATCTACAATAGACACTACCTATCATTTGGAAAACGCAATCACAAAAGGATGTTACTAGTTTTTAAAAAATACTGATCCATGCTTCTTAGTTTTATTAAATTCTGGTTGTAATTGGAAAATTTTGCAGCTACCCTTTCTTAATCCTGGTATCTCAATTGTTAATAGTGTGAATTCTTTAGATAGAAAAATTACAATTTAAACTTTGCCTACCTTGTGTCAATGTTTGAGTGAAGGAAAACATTAGTAATCCATGTAATCACTAAAACCAAAGTATACAGATCAACTTTGGCTATCAACTGTTAGAGAAAGACTCTGTGTAATATTGTTTTTGTGTTTTATTCTAATACTTTATGTTTAAATAAAATTCACTCTTGCTTACTCAAGAAACCTTAAGTGAACATTTTATACTGTACAAATAATTTTTCTAAACTTGTATAGAAAATGTCATTTCTTTGTGGAGTTGGGAAATCACCAATAAGAAATTATGTACATCTAGTCAATCTCCAAAATATCAAATAAAGAAAATAATATTATATATGTAATAACAAGTGCAAGTCTTTACTAAATATGTCATTATAATTTATTTATAAACTGTAGCAATAAATCTGAAAAGATCTAAAATTACCACAACCCCTGCTTTTCCCATTGTAAGAACTGGGTTTATTGTGAAACCTTCAAACCACTTTCTTGGTGTGCAGGGCTGAGTGACAACCACTGTTCTGGCTGAGTTTATAACCAATATCACTGGGAACTTTAGTGAAGCAGTGTGAAATCTCTACATTTGAAACACATTGTGTGTTCTTTTGTGATTTCATTAACAGAATTGTCTAGGTCCAGATACATGTATTCCCATCTTCTTTCTGAGAATGATGGGAAACCAAATCATGAGAACTTTGATTAGATCCATTTCTTCTATAGCCACAAGCATTCTGACTTCGTTGGCCATTTGCTTTGTTAAAATTTCTCTAAATATAACCTTGATTTTAAAAAAATACCTCAAATTTAAGAGTTCTGAAAGAGGATGTGGACATGCCTATACAAATCATGTTTTGCTCAGGGGAAGAAGTGATGTCTCTTGACACCTAAATATCCCCAGGCAGGGGAGCCCAGCATCTACCTATCTGGCTGATTTGCATTGAGTTCATACCTTTAGAGGCAATAAAATTTCTCCTTTCAGGTGCAACTTCTCTTATGAATATTTCACTAATTTTGCCAAATGCCCAGTACTGCTTATAAATCTCTGAAAATGTTTCTCAAAATAGCCATGATCATAAACATTAACAATTCTTTATTCTTTTTTATTCTCCAGCAGTGAGGTGTCTTGGCTCATAGTCTTCTTTTTCTTATTATCAGCAAAGTTTAAAGCATGTAGATTGTAAAATTGTTACATGTTGACAATTTATTTCTGATATTATTCTCTTTAAAATTATATATGCTGTTGGGTAGTTGTTACATAAACTTAAAAAAATGTCATTATTTGGTTTCATATTGAGTCTTCTCTTTGCTTCTAATTCTGAATACTGACTTTAGATCTTCTAGATATTTCCATCCTGTTATTAGTGAACTTTGCCCTATATCTTCCATTGTATACATTGTATGGCAAACTTAATATTTGACTTAAAATGGTACTTTCTACATTATTTAAGGCTTAAATAAGTGTAAAATCATTTATATTTTTGTCAACATTTCACTTAAACTAACTAGCTACAAAAGAAACATTGAAATCTAGGACAATCAGAAATAAAGTTCTACCATTTGCTGACTCATATTTATTATTTCTGGATATAGCCCTAAGGCATTACAAAGAAGAAATTATCCTTATACTAAACAGTTTACACACACACACACACACACACACACACACACACACACACGCACGCACACACACATACACTCTCATTCCAGCACATTCCTGTGTGCACGTGTGTGTGTGTGTGGTGTGTGTGTGTGTGTGTGTGTGTGTGTGTGTGTGTGTGTGTTATCCATTAGTATTCTTGTCTCTCTCCTTTAATAAAGCTTTCTTTTGGAGAATTCTGTTTTATCCCCCTCATTTAAAGCTATATTCTCACCTCTCACATTTACTTTTTTTAAAAAAAATACAGGATCTAAAATCCTCAATTACAATGGTCTTTAGATAGCAGCAAAAAAGACAAAACATCTGAATGCTTACATTTAATATTGATTATGTCACATTAGAATAAATAGTAATGCATTCTTAGCATAATTGAGAGGATAAGGTCAAACCATAAAAGCCATAATTTCAAACATATATACCTATAGCGATGCATGTTTATAGTACCTAAGTATTAAGTTTGTCAACTGAGAAGATAGTGACATATTTGAGACAACCAACAGAAGGAATTTGCCAACAAACTACAAAATAATAAAAATATATACATATATTTTTATAAGAGGTTTTCACTCTCATGCCGATAGAAATATGAGTTGTGTCATTACTGAACAATCCAATACCACCCAGCCACATATGCTCTCCTAAACACATATACAACTATGAACAAGTTAAAATTAAACTATGAAACTGGGATTAATACACAAATTCTACAGAGTCATTAAATGCAATGTTATATCTTTCAGTAGCTAGTACAAGACTTGAAAAATGACCCACTTGATTTATGGCATAATGTTATCTGTGTATGCCTTGCAACTTGAGTTTAGATCCATGATCTCACATAAAATGCTAGGTTCAGTTGTACCTCTATTCAAAATATCCCTATAGGAAATGAGAGACAGAAACAGTACAATCGCCTGGAAGACTACAAAGCAGGAAGCCCGTGTACAATATATTTCATTACAGCTACACAAAGAGAAAATTTAACAAATGTCCAAATGGATCTTCTATTATCTGTTAACAATAGAGAAGTAAAGCAGATGCAATGTTTATGCAACAGGTTGCAATTGCTCCATTTAATATAATACAATTTAATATAAGCCACAATCATTCTAGAGAAACAACTAGATTTTATATTAACAATATTTAGGTTTTGTTAATACTAAGTGCTAGCTATTTGCATTTCCCAACACATATCTCAGAAAGGGATTTTTTTAAAATTCGGCTCCAGCCCCAGGGGAGACTCCAAGGCCTGACACTATTACCGATGCTATGGTGGGCTTACAGACAGGAGCCTAGCATGGCAACCCTCACAGAAGCCTACAATCAGCTGAAAGAGCCAGATGCAGATTATTACATTCAACCAATGGAAAGAACCTGGAGATCCCTCTGGTTGAATTAGGGAAAAGTTGGAAGAAGCTTAGGAGGAGGGCTACCCCATAGGAAGTCCAGCAGTTTCAACTAACCTGGGCTCCTGAGATCTCTCAGACACTGAGCCACCAACCAGGCAGCATACACTCGCTGATATGAGGCCCCTTACACATATACAGCAGGGGACTGCCTGGTCTGGTCTCAGTGGAAGAAGAAGCATTTAACCCTTGAGAGACTTGAAGCCCCAGGGAGGGAGGAGGTCTGATGGGGTGGGGACATCCTCTAGGAGACAGGGGAGGAGAAATGGGATGAGGAACTGTCAGATGATGAGGGGAATGATGACTGGACTGTAAAAAAAATTTAATAATAATAATAATAATAATAATAATAATAATAACAATAATAATGGCAGAGCTTTATTGAAATAGAATTTGATAACATCTTGCCTTTAGTTAAGTGAAGAAATGCACACATATATGCCCAACTACCCAACACATGATTATAAAGCATTTTGCCTAAGAGAAAGCATCGGAATGTGCAGTGTGTATCCCCTGAGGAAAGGGTGCCTTGGCAGTATCACAGGTACATGAGACAATCTTTAAAGACAATGTAAGTCAAGGAAAGCAAAGGAAAGGTTCAGAATGATACAGACCCAACATTCATGAAGGAGAAGCAAGTGATAATGAGTAAGAAGGAGGACTATCAGACCAAAACAAAATCAGGGAAAGTTTTATCCAAGACAATAAAGAATCCCAGTAAAACACTTCCAGTAAAAGGAGTCCTGTGCTGGGTGTACCCTAGGCCATAAAAGCATTCCCACCCATGTTCTAACACAGTGAGAAAGGAGAG
The DNA here is from genome assembly GCA_902729485.2 of Mus minutoides. Taxonomy (NCBI): domain Eukaryota; kingdom Metazoa; phylum Chordata; class Mammalia; order Rodentia; family Muridae; genus Mus; species Mus minutoides. The sequence goes on from LR749507.1 coordinate 4,601,216, forward strand.
TGACTTCTGTAAAAACACCATCCTGCATTGAAAAAAATCAAGAAGGTACTTATATATTTTCACTAGTAATTTTTCGATTACATTAACAGAGTCACTACAATTATCCTGGAGTTGGGATCTGCCTATCCTAACTTTACAATGTTGACTAGTCTTCAGTTGTGAGATCAAGTTTCTTTCCCCATCTTCTCATTTAGCCTTTAGTTGTTTTATATCTCGCCTTCTCTATTCCTCCCTGTCTCTATGCACTTTTCCTCACTTTTTTATGTTTTCTGTGTTACTCTAATCAGAACCCCTGACTTTATCTTATTTCTTTTCCCGTAATACACTTAGTAACTAATCCTTTGTTTGCTCAAGAGCTATTACAGTTGAAAGAAGTTGTTCTCAGCAGCGACAGAAGTAAATAATCTACCCCAAACATTGTTATCAGAAACAATAGGCATCCCTACAACAACAGATAAAAAAATAGTGTTAGTAACTACTAAATGATATTTGTTAAAAATCCCTGGAATTAACACATATTTTTAAAGAATAATTCTGAATGTTAGTCATCTTAAACTTCTCTGTTTATCAGTTGATTTTTGCTTTATTTTATATCTTACTATTTATGATTATAGAATCATGTGGAAAGTTTCAAAGTGTGGTGCCTGTTTTTTTCTTTAACCTTTTCAAATTAATCATTCCATTCATTTACATCTCAAATGATATCCCACTTCCCACAAGCCCCCATCCCACAACCCCCTTTTCCTCCCTTCCCTTTGCATTATAATCTTAAAGTTTTAATATAAATACAGTGTTTGAGTTTTTTAAAAAGTTGATTTACATTTAGCCTACAAAATAAATGCCTAACTGGTAAAGACAATGAAGCCAGAAAGGTAGAAAAAAGAACATTGTAAGTGACTAGAACTCCAGAAAACCATTTATGGTTTTCTGGTGTGCTATAAACACACTTCATATTGAAAATGGACCACAGTGACTCATCTTTAACATTCCATCAAGCTGGACAACAAAATAGCACTGCATATCACTCTTCACTGTTATAAAACACATATGGCATCATGACTAAAATGCATCAACATTAAATATGCCATGTGAATGGGTTATGCCACTTCATCTAGCTAATTTTGTGTCAACTAGACACAAGGTAGCATAATTTCAGAAGAGAATTCTCAGTTAAGAAAATGCCATTGTAAGATCAGCTCTAGGTAAGCCTGTAGGGCACTCTTTTAATTAGTGATTGATTTGGAGGGTCCAGCCCATTGTAGATGGTGCCAATCCTGAGATGGTGGTCCTTGATTCTATAAGAAATCAGCAGAGCAAGCCACCAAGCTGGACCATACTGCTACCAGAAGCCATATATTACTAAAAATTAAAAAGAATTCAAGTCCTAGGTATGGGATACTATGTGAATAGTTGTTGGTTAGAGAGGACCCAGCTTCTAACTCAACAATACATACTCTTGATTGACCATGATAATTATACAATGTTTTTGCTGAGCAGAACACCCTTTTGTGGCAAAATATTAAGCTGGATCTAAGTTCGAGGCCTCCTCTTTGCTGGGTAGCTCTCATGATTCTAGGAGATTATGCAGGTTACTGAGGAAGGGAAAGCTATCAGTTTTGATTCTCAGTGGTGAGCCCTGAAAAGTATAATATCCTCCTGCCCTCCTGCCAGAGACACTGTTGTAAGGATCATGGCTGAAGTAACTAACTACTTTCTGATGGGACTTTAGATCCTCTTCGGAGAAAGAACACATACCTCATAAGGTAAACTTAGTCAAAGTATATGTTTATGGAGGTAAAAAGTTCTAGTAGGTAATCTAATAATATGTATGACTAAATTGAGATGATGTCAAACTATCCTCTAAACATTTAAGTTTATACTGCTAAATAATAGTCAGATGACCTTCTGATTGTAGTGGCTGCTGTTCAAATGTGTTAGAAATATGGGACCTCTGAGTTCTTCACTGGAATGCAAAATCTTATTCATCTGTACAGGGCTCAGTACATCATGGAACAAGAAGTGTGAAGAACTAATACATGGCAAATATAGATGTGTGTGTGTGTGTGTGTGTGTGTGTGTGTTTTATATGTATATATAATATTTAGTTCAGATTGCTGTTAAATATTTTCTTCTTCACATAATTGTTGAACTTGTGAACTAATTAAAGCAGTAGCTACCTGCCCAAGACCTGCACAAATGCTGACCAATCACTATTTACCATGGATGAGGAGATGTGCTTAAAATAACTATGCTGAAGGAGTTATAGACAGTAAAGACTGTAGGGCTAAGAGAGTCAAATTCTTCATAGGTCAATATTCTCCACTCATGTTTGTTCAGGAAGTACTAATTAAATGCAATGCATAACAAAAGTGATATGAACATAAAATATAATATATTAAATATTATATTATAAATTATATTATGTATTACATTGTGACAGAAAAATAGATACATACCAAAACAGGTGAAAAGGTGTCTATAAAACAATGTTTTAAACTATAATGAAATAAATTAATGAAGACAATTAAAGGTGGAAATAGAATGACTATCTTATAAAAATTAATCAACAGTTCAATGCAATCCAAGTCAAAATGTTAAGATATTTTAAAAGAAAGCGGAAAAAAAATGTCTGTAAAAAAGGGAGAATGCATGAGAGGGAATGTGAAGATTAAATGGGGATCCAGCCAAGTTCAAAGTGTGAGATTGGAGATGGATTTGTCATATTTCATTGTATATATGCATAAAATTCTAATAGAATATACTACATAAAATAAATGATTAAATAGGTACATAAATAAATACAGTCTTAAAATTCAATAGCAAAACAAATACTGACAAGAAGAAGGCTAGAGAGTAGAGGAATTTTAACACAGCAACATGGCTGCTCTGGTAAGGGATCACATTCAAAGACCTGCTAATATTGGAATGATATACCTTTAATTCCTCTGGCTGCAATACAGTCTGTTAGTGCACCCCTTTAATCCCAAATTTACAAAATGTAAAATGAGTATGTAAAATGATGCATGCATATTTGAAAGTGACTTATAATTGAGTGGAAAAATGATGAATCAGAGTAAAATTTTCACAGCATGATTTAGATATAGGAGAGTTAAGAGAGTAGGAGAGAGGTGGGGAGTTTTACTGGGACAGTTTTTCAGAGACAGGTTGCAGTTCAAGAGATAGAACAATGAAGAGAATGAGAAGGAACCAGGAGAGTAGAACAGAATACCAGAGTTAGTTTAAGGTCAAGCAAAACAATTCATTCAGAATCCCAGAGAAGGAAATTTGAATCAGTCAGATTGGAGAGGAATTTGAGCCAGAATAGCTAAGTTAAGCCATTCCTCCAGAGTTAAGAAAGAACTAGTAAAGGTGAGCTTATTCACCAGTAAGCCTGAGATGACAATTTCATCAAGCAGATAAAAGATTTAAACTTGAGATATTTCAAGACCTCATGGGAGATATGACAACACATCGTTTTAGATTATACATCAGAACTTCATTAACAAAACCTTATGTTGTTACTATAACAGTGTTCATTATAACACTATATACTCTTACACAAATAGAAATATGAAGAAAATATATATGAATGCTAAGTTCATTTGAATATATGACAGTGTCTCTAGAAAATAGTTCCAGGAACCCTAGATGTCTATACATAGAAAACTGAAACTAGATCCATATCTCGCACTTTGCATTAATGTCCATTAAAATTAGACAAAGGCTTTATAATGTCATGAAATTCTTAAACAATTGACAGAAAACGCTTTAAGAGACAAGCAGAAGCAAATATTTTCTGAAAATAAAACCCCCAATAGTAAAGGAAATAAAATTAAGATTTCACAGATGGGACTGCATAAAATCAAACAACATCTATACAGAAAATAAACAAACCAAAGAAGCATATGTCCTACCTATTGTGAGAAAACTTTTGCCAGTTACATTTCTTAATCTCTGTGGTGCATAAAGAACTAAAACTTCCAAATACTACAAATCCAGATAAGTCAACAATAAACTGGCTAAGGAAATGGACAGTTCTCAAAAGTCGAAGTGTAAAAGGCCAGTAACCAAACCTAGACACTATTGCTGATGCCAAGAAGTCCTTCCTGACAGGAGCCTCATATAGCTGTCTCCTGAGAGGCTTTGCTAGAACCTTACCAAAAGAGATGAGGATGTTTGCAGCCCACCATTGGACTGAGCATGGGGACCCCCATGGAGGAGTTAGGGGAAGGACTGAAGGAGGTAAAGGGATTTGCAACCCCATAGGAAGAACAACAATATCAACCATCCAGACCCCACACCCAGAGCTCTCAAAGATTAAAAAACCAACAAAATAATACATCTGGAAGGACAGATGGCTCCAGCTGCATATGTAGTAGAGGATGGGCTAATGTGGCATCAATGGGAGGGAAGGCCCTTGGTCTTGTGAAGGCTTGATGCTCCTGTGTAGGGTAATACTAGGGTGGTGAGGGGGGGGGAACCACCCTCATAGAAGCAGGGGAGATGGAATAAGGAGTTTGCAGAGAGGAAACCAGGAAGGGAATAACATTTGAAATGTTAAATAAAATAACTAATAAAATATATATTATAATTGATGATCAAATAAATGAAGGTTGGAACTATATTGAGCTGTTTCTTTCCACAGTTAGAATAGATATAATTATGAAAAGAATTAACAGGTCATCAAGACAGAAACTAAACAGGAAAATAATGAAATTAGGAGAGGTTTTGAATCAAATAAACCTAAAAGATATCCACAGAAAATTTCACACAAACACAACAAAATAGAAACAGACATAACATTGCCAAACTCATTCTATGAGACAGCAGTCACCCAAATACAAAAACCATGCAACAACACAACAAAAAATGAATTTCAAACCAATTTCCCATATGAGCATTGATGCAAAAATATTCAATAAAATATGCACAAACTGAATTTAAGAACACAACCAAAATATTATCTCAATTTTATCTCAATGATGCTGGGATGATCAATTATATGAAAATCCATTGATGTAATCTATCAAATAAACAAAGTGAAAAAAAATCAACACACGGCCGTCTCATTTGAAGCTGAAAAAGTCTTTGGGGAAGTACACCCCATCATACTAAAAGTCTTAGAAAGATCAATGATATAAGGTGCATATCTAAACATAATAAAGGAAATATATAGCACGCCAATAGCCAACATCAAAGTAAACAGAAAGAAACTTAAAGCAATTCCACTAAAATCAGGGTGATGAACAAGGCTGCCCACTCTCCATCTAAAGAATGTAGTCCTGAAGTTCTAGATAGAACAATAAGACAACAAAAGGAAAACAAGAGAATACAAATTTGAAAGAAGGAATTGCTAGTCTCAGATAATAAGGTACTATACACAAGTGACACCAAAAATAACTACCTGAGAACTCCTACAGCTGAAGCCAAAATCATATAATGGGAAAAAATAGTATCTTCAACAAATTGGGTTTTTCTAAATGGATGTGTGCATATAGAAGAATGAAAATAAAACCATATTTATCATTCTGCAGAAAAATACCATAAAAACAAAAACCTTAAGTTCAAGTGTATCAAAGACCTCAATATCTCATGAAACTAAAAAGTTTCTACAAGGCTAAGAACAACACCAATAATAAAAATAGCAGCCTACAGAAATGGAAAAGATCTTTACCAACCCTACTTCTGGCAGAGGACTAATATCCAAAATATATGAGACACTAGACACCAACAAACCAAACAAGCTAACTAAAATATGGAGTACCTAGCTAAAGAGACAGTTCACAGCAAAGGGACCTCTAATGGTCAAGGTTCATTGTCCTTAGTCATCAGGAAATGCAAGTCAAAGGACTCTGAGATTCCATCGTCCACCTGTCCAAGTGGCTAAGATCAAAAAAACTCAAGTGACAGCACATGCTGACAAGGATGTGGAACATGGAGAACACTCCTTCATTGCTCATGAGAGTACAAACTTGTACAACTATGTTGGTAGTCTCAGAAAATTGGTAATAGCTCTACCTCAAGAATCAGCTATTCCACTCCTGGACACATACCCAAAATGTACCCCACTATACCACAGGATACTTAACTATGTTCATAGCAGCTTTATTTGTAATAGCCAAAAACTTAAAACAGCCTAGATGTCCCACAACTGAAGAATAGATAGAGGAAATGTGATACATCTGTAAGTTGTGTAGACAATATAATATTATTCACCTATTAAACAACAAACATCATGAAGTGTGTAGGCAAATAGATGGAACTAGAAAAAAAATCATTGTGAGTTAAATAACCCAGACCCAGAAAGTCACACATGGTATGCACTCACTCATAAGTGAACATTATCCATTAAGTACAGGTTATTCATGCTACAATTCACAGACACAAAGAAACCAAGTAATAAGGGTGGTCCTAAAGAGGATATTTCTATATCAATCAAAAGAGGATATAAATAGACATTGGAGATAGAAGGAAAAAAAAGAAGTGCTTGGGAGCAGGGATGGGGAGGAGAATTGAAATGTAGATCAGGTTTGGGGAGATGGGGGCCATATAGGGCTGGGAGAGAGAATGGAAACAGGTCGAGGAATTTCTGGGACTTTCAGAAGACTTGGGACAGGGGAGGCTCCCTGAAGTCTATGAGGCTGACTCTAGCTGAGATTGCTATAGCTAGGGATATGGAAACTGAAGTGGTCACCTCCTGTTGCCAGAAAGGACTTCCAATGGAGGGACAAGAACACCAATTCACCCACAAAATGTTCAACCCAAAATTTTTCCTGATTACAACATGTGCAGGGACAAAGATGGAACAGAGTTTGAAGTACTGGCTAACCAATGACTGCACAATCTTGAAATCTATTCCGTGGGAAAGAAACAACCCCTGACACTACTAATGTTACTAAGCTATGCTTGGAGACATAAACCTAGCGTAGCTGTCTCCTGAGAGGCTTCATCCAGCAGCTGGTGGAAACAGATGCAAAGACCCACAGCTAAACATCAGGCATGGCTCACAGAGTCTTTTGAAAGCATGGGGTATATGATTGAACCAGCCAGAGGGGTCAAGGACACCACATGAAGACCTACAAGAGTCAACTAACCTGAGCTCAAGGTGGGGACATAGAGACTAAACCAACCACCAAATATCATGCAGGGGCTGGACCTATGCCCCCTACACATTTGTAGCAGATGTGAAGCTTGGTCTTCATGTGTGTCCCAAAAAACCTCTAGCTGGGGCTGTCTCTTTCTCTCTTGCTTGACATTGGATTCCTTTACCTTAGCATGAGTGCCTGTTTGGGTCTCAGTGGGAGAGGATGTGCTTAGTGGCTTTGACTGGATGTGCGAGGGAGGGGTGTTACCCAAGGAGGCTTCCCATTCTCTGAAGAGATAGGGATTGGATAGTGACAGGAGGAATTTGATAGGATGAGAAAGGGAGAAGAGAAGAGAGGAGGCCTGTGCTCATAATGTAAAGTAAATAAATAATTGTTAAAACTTAAAATAAAGAAAATAAATCAGAAATTATAATACTCTTATACATTGTTGAGATATGGAAATCAGTATGCCAATACAAAAAAAAAAGGTTACTAAATTTCCCAACTATTTGACTCAGTATATATCCTACAGAGTCTAGTTAATACACCACAGATATACTTAACATATATTATTATATTTATAATAATAATGGACAAGGTATGAAATCAGCCTCAATGACTGTCAAAAGAGGAATGGGTAAAGAAAATATGATATGTTCACACAAAAAGATTTTGTTCACCCTAAGGAAGACTGAAATATTCAGTTTTTGAAAGAAATAAGCAAAAAAAAAAAATCAAAGAACAATACATTAAGAAAAATATCTCCAACTTTGATAAAAATCATATTAGTTTAGGGATCCTAAATTTTATCCAGACAAATAAATTGCTATATGTGATATGATAGGTAGTAGAATATGAGAAAATAGGAGTGTATTCAAGGGGGTGAACATGCTTAGTAAGTAAAATATGCTGGAGATAAAATGTGGAACTCATCCTGACATAAAATAAATATATGGTAATACAAAATATAAATATCATATACCTTAATAACATTTCCAAGAAGAAAATAAGAAGGGAAATTCAAAGAGGAAATAGATAAGGTTTTCTTTTGTTTATGAGGATTGTTGAAACAAAAGAGTCCTTAGATCTACAATACAAGAAGTCACAGCAAAATTGTGTTTGAACAAGTCAAAAATGAATGAGAGATCTATTGCAAAAGAATGGCAGGTTGACAGATGAGAGACTTCTCGGTGATAATTAAAACCTGCAAAAATTGGAATAATAGCCATCAGATGCTAAGAGAAAGTATATGTGAGTATAGAATCCCATATAGAGAAAAATAATCTTTCAGTAATATATTAGTTACTTTCCTATTTGCTTCAGCAATATAGCAAAGATAAATGAATAAATAAATAAATAAATAAATAAAGGCAAATTAAGGAATAATGTATTGGTTTGACTCACATTCTGAGCATATAGTCAATGACTTTCCATTACTGGGAAAATACAGTAGTAGGAGTTTTGAGACAGCTTCTTACTTTGCAGCCATAGTCAGAAAGCAGGGAGGGAGGGAGGGAGGAAGAGAGGGAGGAAGAGAGGGAGGAAGAGAGAGAGAGAGAGAGAGAGAGAGAGAGAGAGAGAGAGAGAGAGAGAGAGAGACTTGCTCTTCATCATCATTATTATTATTATTATTATTATTATTATTATTATTATTATTATTATTATCAGCCTCAGATCCCATCCCATATGATGCTGCTCACATCATTCAGGGCATTATCTGCAGATAAAGGTAGCATTTAATTTACCCCCTCATAAAAGAAATGTCTTTCAGCACCAGACAGAAATCATTACAAAATGTATACTTGGAGAGATGTCAGAGCCCTAGGATATTTCCTGTGGAATTCTGCTAACAGGGAGTAGAGCCAATCCAGGCAAAGAAGTTTGTTGCAGCCAACTAGAAGAAAAAGAAGTTGGAGATCTGAACACTGCTTTGACATGAGACATAGAGAGAAAAATTTGGAGTTTGCTCAGCTGGTATCCTGTCTTGATTTGGAGGTTATAGTTAAGTGATTAGATGAATTTCAGAAGAGACTTTGAACTTTGGACTTTTAACATTATTGAGGCTGCTATAGACTTATGGAGAATTGGGAAGTTTGACTAAATGTACTTTTCAATTATGCTATGGCTAGATATGGTCCTCCAAATTCATGTGTTTGAACAAGCCCATGGGGGCCAGGGAGTAGAATGTGATGACTTGTATATGCTTGGGCCAGGTAGTGGCACTATTAGGAGGTGTGACCTTGTTGAAGTAGGTGCATCACTGTGGACATGGGATTTAATTTCCTAGTCCTAACTTCCTGGAAGTCAGTCATCTCTTAGCTGCCTTTCAGCTCCTTCTGTATAATGCTTGCCTGGATGCTGCCAAGCACCTGCCTTGATTATAGTGGATGAACCTCTGAACCTGTAAGGTTGCCCCAATTAAATGTTGTCTTTACAAGAGTTGCCATGGTCCTGGTGTCTGTTCACAGTGGTAGAGCTCTAAGACACTTCTATATCAATCATGCTATTATGGCACCAATGGGAATATCTTGTGTGGTCATTTGTTATTGTAGCTCAAAGGGTCCAAAGCTGCATAAAACCAGTGATGCAGAACACATTTCAGCACCCTAAGACCAGTTTAGTAAGGATGGAAGTCCCAGGTGACTGTCAGTCTTATATCTCTGTATTCTAACTCTATCAGTCCATCATAATAATAGGCTAATGTGAAAAAAGATTAAGTGGGATAAGAGATAGGAGGTTAAATTAGTCTCTCTGAGGAAGGGATAATTAACACTAAAGATATTTGAAAATGTCATATAAAAAAACCAACTACTTCATATATATATATATATATATATATATATATATATATATATATATATATATTCATACATACTGAGTAGTATTATTACACATGTATAAATAAATATATATTTCTCAATATTTTGTTGTCAAATTTACAGGTAAGCAATGAAGACAATCGATGCAGATATGAAATTAGGGAAATTCATATATGTACAAAGATGTAGAGGAGTGTACCATAGTGAAATAATACATAGTGTGTCTTCCTAAAAATTCATGTCAAATTATAAAGGTAACAATTAAACTGAAGGGAATTTTGGCACATTGAGGACTAAGGTTTTATTTATGGAAATATTGCCATCAGTAAAAGTACTTATGTGAGGGATTCTTATGTTCTGTGACTATGTAGGAGGGAAATTCAAAAGGCACAATCTTCAGGAGACTTCACAGTGTATGAGATCAGAACTGTGAGTAGAAATAAGCCTTGAAAGAGTAACTGGTCTATACTGTTTTATTTCAATAAAAAAGGATGAGGTGGTTGGTGGAATCAACTTTGTCTAAAGTCAGATATCATAGAAACATGGTCATATACCTTGGTTCTCAAATCTACACAATGTATCAATTGCTGTATTTTTACACATTCCATGCCGTTTTATTACTATAATTCTACAGTAAACTGAAATCATGGATGTTAATATCTTTATCAGTTTTGGCTATACTGGGCCTTTTATGTTTCCATATTATATTAAACATTGTTTTTTCCAATTTAAAAAATACCCAACTGCTATACTGTTTTCTGAAATATGCATATACAAATATAAAGAGTTTAGGTGGAGTTACCCTGTAAAAGGAGAACAATGCCTCTCCTAGGTAATATAGATGATCATAAAATGTCCAGTGCCAAATACTATTACTTCTTGATTTTAAGATATTAATGGTGAAAACATAACATACCTGAGAACCTGAGACTATATATATATATATATATATATATATATATATATAATCTGGTTGTCACCCTTACCTCCATTTTTACGGGATTGATTTCAGAGTGCTGAAATGTGCTCTGTACAATAGATAGGGAGAAACGTAATAATCACTCTTACACAGCTATGGACCCTTTGAGCTATAAGAACAGCTGACCTCAGAAGATATCTCCACTGGTGTGATAACAGCATGAATGTTATGTAACAAAGCAACCACCATCTGATTGGATTTAAAGGCTACTCCATAAGATAAAGCTGCCATCCACTTTTAGCCAGGCCAACTATGGCTAGAGGGTTTAAAACCCTAGGAGAGAACCTATCACTATTATTGTACAAAATGTATATAATATTAAACCAAATGCAAAATGAGTTATAATTATGCCAATAGCATAGTGAATCTCTGGGAGCTCTGGGGTGGGGTGGGTGTATGGCTGGTTGATATTGATGTTCTTCCTATGGGGCTGCAAACCTCTTCAGCTCCTTCGGTCCTTTCTCTAGCTTCTCTATTGGGGACCCTGTGCTCAGTCCAAGGGTTGGCTGTGTCAGCCACCTTTGTATTTGTCAGGAATTGGCAGAGCCTCTCAGGAGACAGCTAATGCAGGATCCTGTCAGCATGCACTTCTTGGCATCCACAGTAGTGTCTGGGTTTGGTGACTGTATATGGGATGTATCCCCAATTAGGCAGTCTCTGGATGGCCTTTATTTCAGTCTCTGTTGCATACTTTGTCTGCATATTTCCTCCTGTGAGTATTTTATTCCCCCTTCTAAGAAGGTCTTCACTTTGGTCTTCCTTCTTCTTTAGCTTCATGTAAACCACCAACCAAAGAGTAAACATGGAGTGACTCATGGTTCCAGATGCATATGCAGCAGAGTACTGACTTGACAGACATCAATGAGAGGAGAGGCCCTTGGTCTTGTGAAGGCTCAATGACCCATTGTAGGGGAATGCCAGGGTAGGGAGGTGGGAGTGGGTGGGTGGGTAAAGAAACACCCTCATAGGAAGGGAGGATGGGATAGAGGGGTTCCAGGGATTGGGGAGACTGGGAAATAGGATAACATTTGAAATGTAAATAAAGAAAATGTCTAATAAAAAGAAAAGAGACAGTGAATCTCCTAACTCTCATCAGAAAATAATCTTTGTTCAGTTGATGGTGATTAACATATAGATCCATAACTGTCAACATACAGAGAATAGAAGACTATAATATTCTCAGCTCTAAATGGGATATACAAATCTTTCTCCCTATGTCTCTGTCTCTGTCTCTGTCTCTGTCTCTGTCTGTCTGTCTGTCTGTCTCTCTCTCTCTCTCTCTCTCTCTCTCTCTCTCTCACACACACACACACACATTTCTAAATGTCAGAGATCAAAACAGAAAAGAGAATAGAAAGATTTTAAGATACAGAGACATTAGATGACTCTAAAAAAAAATCAATGTTTTCTAAACACAAGCATGTAATTTTATAAAAGAACTAACATTTGTGACTTCAAGAGCAAGATGTGTATAATATCAAGCCAAACAAAATCCTTACATGGAAGAGGGAGTAGCCACAATGTCCTACTTACAGCTAAAGAGCAATTGGCAGTTGATGGATATGAGAATATAAGTGTCCAGTAGAAGAACCAATAGCTTACTCATGGTCCAATGGGATGGTCCTGCAGCCACATTAATAATGCCAGCACTAAGTGGAATCAGTGGGGAATAGTGATGAAGAGGATGGGGAGACATTAACTGGTGAGATTGATCAAAACATAATTCATGCAGGTATGGCATTCTCAAATAGTAAAAGAAAAGAAAAATAGAATAGAGGATTTTTTCAAGCTATTAGATATGAGGATTGAATTATACTATCTACTGTAAACTGTAATATATTGATGTCCTAAAAATTGCTACAACAAGATGTTAATGTTTTGTAATAATGGCCTTAAAAAAGTAAATTTAAAGGTAAATGAGTGTATTGTGACGAGCCTTGATACTATATGGCCAGTTTCTTATAAAAATACAGAATTTGTGTATAGCTATTTATACATGGAAATCATATGCAGACACAAGATTCAGACTACCAAATCCAAGTCAAGAAGAAAGGTCTATAAGAAATCCTTTTCTTGTGGTCTTTAGAAGGAATAAGCCCCAAAGATAATTTTATCTCAGACTTACTTCTTTAAGAACTATTCAGAACTGTATGTGAATAAGTTTTTATGATTAAAGACACCCATCTGTGACACTTTGTAACAGGGGTGCTAAGAAACTTATGAAACTGGCTTTTTGCATTAATTAAAATGGTCATACTATAAGTTGCATGCCTAAAAGCATTTTGTTGTCACAATTGGCCTTGATTTCTTGAAGTGTTGGGGTTTAGTTGGAATCTGGATGCATTGAATGGTTTGGGGCAGAAGGCAGGCTTTTGCCCCCCAGACGGACAGATTCTATATGTCATCTGCTATGTGAACTTGAGAATAAAAAACTGTCTAGGGAATAACAAAAATAAACCAGAAGGTTTCCCATATGTTCTTATTATGGATCAAGGGAAAATGTCTTATGTGAGCCCCCAAAGGAGCAAAGACTAGTGTGAGAGGTTCCATGTGTTCCCATTGTTGGATGAAGATAAATGAATTTGTTCTCAATCTTAGTGGTAGTTAGGTTTGGTAAAATGGCTAGTCAGTTTAACTGATTGTTAATGTCCAAACATTTTTAAAATAAAGAGTATACATCCGTCTTTTATTCTAGTGTTTAAAAAATGATCCTCTTGATCTTTTCTACTATGCTAGAAAAGGAACTATGAAATGAATTCATTAAGCAAATAAAAAAGGGCACTGAAGTATTCAGTGGAGGAAAACATTGTTGACAGCCAACAGCTACTCTTTTATCTGTAGCATGGCAGGGAGATTTCCGCAAGAAGGCTTCTGAAGCCAAATAGTATACCAATGCGAAGCTCTAACTATGAAGTAGAGAGTGTGAAGCTTGATGCACCTATGAACATTTCTGTCACTTTCATAGACAGCTAGGACTTTTAGGTTTAGTGTATAAACACGGCCTAAATGTCAAATTCATAATTTATATAAGCTCTGAATAAACTTTCAATATAAGTATGCTTCATATACTATTATCGGTACAGTAACAGAAATATTACATCTTCTTCATGTTCTAAATTTATCCAGGAACTTGATTACTCTATGTGGCAACCTGATATAAACCTCCACCAGCCACTTTACTTTACTTTTTTCTTCTCATAGTGCCAATCTTTTCTGTTAGTTGACGATATTAGCTTTATATCTAAGAGATTTAAAAATACCAAGGAATTAAGCAAATATTGGCTTACATCACCAGGATATTAAAATATTAAATAACAGTATTATGCCACATTGATACAAATAAAGTAGATCATATCAATTAATCAATTAGTTCAGCATCAGAAACTAAGAGGCAAGAATCCTCACGTGTGTGTGTGTGTGTGTGTGTGTGTTTGTGTGTGTGTGTGTGTGTGTGTGTGTGTGTGTGTGTGTGTGTGTGTATTTCTTTTTAGTTTACTTTTTCTTTTTCTAATTTACAACTAAAGCACTGTGACCTGAGTTTGGAACCACAGGACCCATGCACAAGCAAAACAAAACTGGGGTAGTGATTTTACCAGGTCTAGGGAGGCAGAGGCAATAACTGGGGCTTACTAACAATTGATCTAGCTGAGTCTGTAAGTTGCAGGTTCAGTGAAAATTCCTGTGTACAAAAGTAAAAATAGAGAACTATTGAAGAAGACACATGCCACTGAACTCTGCACTCCACATGAATATTTATACATGTGGATAAGTACACACATGAATATGTTCACACATTAATGTGAATATACATACTACTACTACTACCACTACTACAAGTGTAGACTTCTAAGATCATCAAACCAAATATAAAATGAATATGCTATACATACTTCCTGACAAGAATTATATCATTGTATTCAATAATATAGATAATTACATGTGTCAATTGCAATTATAAATTTAAAATTAAGGAACTTTAATTTACATTTAAACTTAAGTAGATTTAAATTTGAAATTAAGGAAATTGTCACTTATGTTTATGTGGTTCAAAAGTGTAGCCCCTGACTTCTTTCTTACCCTGTTTATCATCTCACTGGGGCTATTTCTTTAACACAGAATGCTATAAATACCCTTCCCAACCATCATCACTGATATCTACTTGGAAAAGACTCTTCTTACCACTGTTTATCCAAGAATGAAGGAAAGAGAGAAGTAAGCTTCAATTTCATCAAAATTGCTGGAGGACATCTGAATTTCTTAAATTCTTGCTCAGAGCAGCACTGGAGGGCTTGCTAAGACAATGTCTGGAATGTCATTAGCACAGTCTTACAGGTGTCATTTTTCATTTATGGAACATATTAGACATTGTCACATGGATAAGAATCTCATCTGGACTGCTAGAATGAAGAAGTAAGGGCCAAATCACTGACTCGTACCTAAAGTCTTGGAATTCAGTCTGTGCATGAAGTAGACCTATTTGTCTTCTATTTTCTCTTTTCGTTCATATAAATTATCTGAGATGGGTATGTACATGCATCAGTATTCCTGTGTAGAAACATCTGGGAACTTTAAATCATCTGTTGGTTAAGTGGGACTGTGCCTCTTTGAGAGCCGACCTGGAATTGAATTCTGGCCCAGATGCTTATTTGTTCTGTGAATTTGAATGTACTTTTGAAAAACCCTCTCTGTTTAGTCTGTGGTTCCTTCTTATAAAGTATGAAAATTAAATACAATATGTAATAAATAGTAATTTGAACAGTGCACGATACACAGTAAATGTTCATTAATGTTAACTGGTACAATTGTGTTTGGTGGTGATGATGGTGGTATAAAGGGATCCATAAAGCAGGGACCTGGATACTTGTACTTTTATGCTGTGATGCTCTCTGGGTTTTTGGAAAGTGTTAGTTATGCTGTAAAAGCAAAGAAATTCATATGTTACTTATTTGCATATATGGAGTAATGGAAAGACAAGTAAACCAACAGTTTGGGATTTAAATAACTAAAAATAGACTTATGTTCTCAAAATTGACTTGAAAATAAACTGAGAAAATGAAGACACCTCCTTTTCCATATCTTGAAGGCACAACTTTCTTTAGCTTAACTATTTTCTGCTCACATCTAACATTGAGGAATATAACACTTGTATGTTCTTTCTCATTTCCTATCATTTATTCAATCCTACCTAATGTTACATTATAATCTGTTAAAATATGTTACAGTGATTCAAATGTTAGATTATTTTAACAAAATGAGACAAGGAAATTTCTGGTGTGCCCCTATATTCCAGAGTCTGGAAAATGATGATGAACAGGTCTTTTTACTACCTCTTGATACGTGGTGAATGTGTTCTTTCAAAGAATGTCCAAGCACAGACCTTGGGATTATGTATTAAAAACATTACCTAATTGAAATTCTACATTACATATCTCAGAAAACTTTAAACACAGAACATTTTCTTAGTATGTTATACTTCTGCTAGCAAAATAATAGCAGATATTAAATATGTCTGTTTGTTTGTTTAACTTTGGTGATACATAGAATGAGAAGATATTCTGCCTTGGAATTGGTTGCTTAAATAGTAGAAAATATACTTAGCTATCTTTTTGAACCAACAACCCATCATGTTGATTTAATTGATTATTGGTGGTTTCCGAAAGGAGCTTAAGAGAGGGGTTTGTTTTCATCTTTTTATAAATAAATACCATCACTGGCATATGATAACAGAATGCCCAAATCTGGTTACACTCCCAACATTCCATCTGTTGTTTAAATACAAGTCGCCATTGGTATACCAATCTGTGGCACATTTCAGTAAATGCAATAGAAACATCTTCCAATTTTTAGTGGCATTATAAATACAGTGCAGTATTAAGACAGTGATAACTTTTCCCATCAAATGTATAATTCACTTGATCACATTTGTCGTCAGACTTTATAAATTGCATTTTGAAATAAGCTTGCATTTATATATACTCTTATTGAAGATGTCCTTGAAAGATGTTAAAATTATTGTGCATTGGCATGATAGTTTCTGCTGTTTATTTACATGCTTCTTGTACTATCTAGTAGTATACCAGTGAATTATTGAGAAATTCTACTCTTAATGAAACCAATAACCCACTATCTTCATAATTTTTGTTTTTAATTAATAATAAATATAAACCTTATTATGTTTTCCATTTCAAAAAGAATTGCCTTGTGTTTAGTTTTCCAAGGTCAACATTCTAACATATCTATTACTCAATAGTATATGACAAAAAGAGTAAGAGTTCAATGTCTATTAATGTTTTAATTCAGGAAAGAATATTTGCTTTAAAATGAATATATTAATCTTCCCCATAAGCATATAATACTGTAAAATGAGAAAGATATTTAGAAGCAAGTTGGATAAAAGTTAATTTTAAAAAAAAAATCGAGCACAAAATAAAAGAAAATAGGCTAGTCCCTACAGTGCTAACGTATCACAGTCATTCAATGAATATATGCATATATATATATATATATATATATATATATATATATATATATATTTTGGCTATGCTTGTTTGTGAAATGACTTCCTTGTCAAAAAGAGGATGCCACAGGAATACTGATAGCTGAAATATAACTTTCCTGTTGAAATAATTGGAAACCTGAGTAGTTTCCTCAAAGCAAACATGGCAAGTTGGAGTTTAAATTTATTCTGTGAAAAGCAAATTCTTATGTTCTGTCACAGAGGAACACTTCAGGGAAAATATACTAAGTAGCTGATGCTGTCATCAGCCTATGCTGTGCCCTCAGCTAGTCGGCAGGGCGGTAAAAGGCCTCAGGAGAAGCTCTTCAGAAAACCACTCTTGACCACCATCCCTTGCGTCATCCTCAAATGTCTCTGCCCATCTGATTGGTTTTCTTTTTCCCCGTGTAACTGTCAGAAATCTTGGTTACCAGATATTTGGGTTCATTTGTTTTATAACAAAAATGAAGTTTTATGCCCTGTATTGAAATTGAAATTCAGGTGTGTTTGGAAGACAAAATTTTTAACATTTTATTCCTTTCTGTTCTAGAAGAACAACGAATGCCTCTTTGAACCCAGAAGCATGGTTTTCATTTTTGTTTCTCCTCTAAAACAAAAATCTAGAACATTTAGAGATAAATTTAAAATTATATTGATGCTTTTCATTATTCACCTACCTTATATTATCATAAAAAAAAAAAAACAAAAACAATCAAACAAAGCAAACAACGAGTAAGTAAAGACTGAACTCCATTTGGGCTTATGAATCTGAAAATGCAAATCTCAGTCCTTTATTTCTCCACAATTGGTTTTGTGCTCCTGCTGCATAGATGAGCCAGAATAACATCCTACCACCACACAGGCTAACAGTGAAGTGCATAGAAAATGGAATAATGACCAGCCTCATGTTATTTTTAACAATAAGATCCCTTCGTTTTTACGTACAAATCTACCTCGTAATTATGTTTCTGTCCTACTGTCTATAGAGCAGTCAAAAGCCATGTTGTCCTGAGGGGAATTGCATAGAATTGTCTGGAAGTTACCATTTTCTATATATCCGTTCTTATTTTTTATCTTCTCAAGAAACAAATATTTCATTTGGTGCACAATGTGTTTAATACAAAAACAATTTTTACTAACTAATATACATGGAAAGTAGAAAAACTATTTTTGTAAATATATAGCAATACAGAACTTTCAGTTTTAAAATAATTTCAAAGAAATAGAGATTCTTTACATTTGTGCAATGCTAAGCTACTCAAATGGTACACCAGTCATTTCTTCTTTTCTGTCTCAAAATGTGTTAAGCTACTCGCACAAATCCTGTAAGACCAGCTCCAACAAAAAGACATTCTCATTTCTTGCTTTCAAATAATGACAACATTGTGTTTCTATGGGTGACAATGTGCAAATATAGAGATAGATACAGATAGAGATAGTTTGATAGATTATAGATGATAGATGATAGAAGATAGATAGATAGATGATAGATAAGATAGTATAAGAGTAAAAAAAATCTGTTCCCAATAGCCCATCAGCATTTTCTTGTTTGCATAAAAAGAGCAGTTCCGCAAACAAAAGAGTTGTCACATCTAGCGTATCCTTTTCTTACAGCTTCTTCCAGATTGTTTCAAAAATGGGAAGGTTACTGGTGCTTATGGAGACAACCGAGATCAGAGTATAATGTTTGTCAAAACAGCCTTTGTGGTGAAATACAACTTTAAATAAACCAACTAGGAAAAAATATGTGCACTGTAATATAATCTAATAGAAACAATGATTAAGATGAAACAATGATTAAGAGTCTCCACAGTAGTGATAAGCATACTCTGGTTTGGTTCACCAGAAATGGTGCTCAT
This sequence comes from Mus minutoides, assembly GCA_902729485.2. Taxonomy (NCBI): domain Eukaryota; kingdom Metazoa; phylum Chordata; class Mammalia; order Rodentia; family Muridae; genus Mus; species Mus minutoides. Next base: position 4,620,454 of record LR749507.1, read on the forward strand.
GATTTCTAAGAGTCTACACACAACACCCAGCAACTATTTAGAGCTCATATAATTTGGATGTTAAATATCTTCAAAGAAAGGTGTAATGGGCCTTCCTAGTACATGTATGGAAGACAGTAATGAGGGTAATGTGGACTGTGGTGGTCGGATCTAGAAGTTCCAGAGGAAATAATATTACTAAGTGGCCTAGAGACCATTCTTGTGATATTTTGGTGAAGAGCATTGCTATTTTTTTTTTTTTGCCCTTGTCTGAAAACTCTGCTTGAGACTAAATTAAAGAGTATTGGATTAATCATCATTGGCAGAGGAGATTTCTATACAGCACAGTTTAGCCTCTGTCTTGTAATTATTAGTAACCACTCTTATGAAAATCTATAATGAAAAGAAGCAATGTGTATCTGAAGACATATAAAATGTACAGTTTGAGGGAAAAAGGAGAAGCAGAAAGTATAGTAAAGCTATACCCAGTGTTCAAGGAGATAAAAAGTTTAAAGGAAAACCAGATGCAAAATGAAGTAAAGCGAGTGGTGACCTTAGGGCAAGACTCCACCCAACAAACAACTTCTGAAAAAGAATTAAAGAAAAGCAGTAAAAGAAACCAACAACAGAAAGCTGATAGAACATAGCCAAATCTGAGTCAAGGAAAAGATCTCAGTAGCTTCAGCCGTGTAGTTCTAGCTTTAGAGTCAAGGAATCAATAAAGGGGCTGTAGAATCTCCCTCCACATGTAAGAAAATCCAATGAGACAGAGAATGCTAGAGTGTGTTGGATAGTTGTCTTATTGTTTGCTTGTTTTGTTGCGTGTTTGTCAACTTCACATAAGTTCAGGTCATTCGAGAGGAATGGACCTCAGTTATGAAAATGCCAACATAAGACTTGGATGTAGGCAAATCTATAGGGAATTTTCTTAATTAGCAATTGATGGAGAAAGGTCTAGCCCATTGTAGATGGTTTCATCCCTTGACTGGTGATTTTGGGGTTTGTAAGAATGTAGGTGAGCACTGTTTCTAGCTGTTCCATTAGGAACCCTGTGTTCCATGTAATAGCTGACTGTGAGCATCCACTTCTGTGTTTGCCAGGCACTGGCATAGCCTCAAACAAGACAGCTGTATCAGGGCTCTTTCAGCAATATCTTGCTGGCGTATGCAATAGTGTCTGCGTTTGGTGGCTGATTATGGGATGGATCCCTGGAGGAGCTGAAGGGGTCTCCAACCATATAGGTGGAAGAATAATATGAACTAACCAGCACCCCCGGAGCTTGTGTCTCTAGCTGCAAATGTAGCAGAAGATGGCCTAGTTGGCCATCATTGGGAAGAGAGGCTCCTTGGTCATGCAAACTTTATATGCCCCAGTACAGAGATATGCCAGGGCCAAGATGTGGGAGTGGGTGGGTAGGGGAGCATGACGGGGGATAGGGGAGGGTATAGGGGACTTTTGGGATAGCATTTGAAATGTAAATGAAGAAAATGTCTAATAAAAATTGGAAAAATGTTAAAAATAAAGAATGTAGGTGAGTAAGCCTGTAAACAGTACCCTCAAAACCCCACCCCAAACCCCAACGTGGCCTTACTTTTTTGTCTCTGTGTTTCTGCCCTGTGTGAGTTCCTACATTCACTACTTTTGAGAATGAACTGTTATATGAAACTGTGAACAAAATAGACACATTTCTCTCCTAGATGTTTTTGTTATGAGGTTTCACCACAGCAATGGTAACCTTGATACAAGGAGTGCCCCTTCATGGAGACTTGGAAAGGCTACTGAGTGAAGCTGTGAAGATGGCGCCTGGGTTGTGTTGGAGACCCCAAGATGCTGGAGATTCCAGACTCATGGGAAACCTTCCAAGAAATGTTGTAAACTCGGTGTAGAAACAGCTGGAGAAAGAAGTGTGCTGTTGTCAATAAGGCTGAAAAAAAGTTATGAAAAGCTCTTGATAGCAGTCATGGAAATGCAGAATTTGGAGTCTGCCCTTATTATTTTCTGGTTTGCTTTGGTCCAGTATTTCCTCAATTTCCTACCATTCCTCCCTTTGGGATGTCAATGTCTACTCTGTACCACTATATGTTGAGCATATATGATGTTTTTATTTTGATTTTACAGGGGCTTACAGTTAAGAGTAGCCTTGAGTCTGAGAAAAGACATTACTTTAGATTTTTAAACAATATTGAGACTATGATAGACTATGGGGACTTTTTGCAATTGAACTAAATGCATTTTGCATTATTATATGGCTACAAGCCTATTGGGGCCCAGAGAGTGGAAAGGTGGTAGTTTGAATGAGAATGACCTCTATCTGCTCATATATTTGAATTCTTAGTCACTGTTTGAAATGATTCGAAAGATTGGGAGATGTGGCTTTGTGGGAGGAAGTATATTACTGGGCATGGGCTTTAAGGTTTCAAAAGCCAACACCTAGCCAGATGTTTCTTCTCAGCCTATGGATCATGATCCATCTATAGATCTATGATGGCTCCAGTGCCATGCATGCCATCATTTTCCCAGCCCTGATGATAATGGACTAAATTCCTAAAAGCGAAAGCAAGCCTCCATTAAATCCTTTCTTTTATAAGAGTTGTCTTGCTCTTGGTGTCTCATCAGAGCAATAAAACAGTAATGACCTAATAATCATGGACTGAAAACTCTGAAAACCAGCAGCCAAAATAAGTTCTTCTTTCCCTTTAAAATTTGATCTCAGCTGTTTTGTTACAAATGTCTTAGTAACGGAATTCAACACCAAGATTTAATCTCTGACATTCCATTTTAGAGATGAAGAAACTAAAATAGACAGATGATTTTTTTAAGGTTCTTACAGTAACAAAACATGGAAGCTACAAATAAAAATCTAGGTACTGTTAGTCTCGGAATCCTTGACCATTATGTCATCTTTCTCCCTTTTCTATGAAAATGCCCTACCATTATCAATAATTTACAAATGATGATAAGGAGGCTTAGAGTAGACATATTTTCTAACATATTTTTTGCTCACATGCTGAAATAAAGCCCAGGGGGCACACTATTAACTGTTAATCTCTAGTATAATTTCATATATACTCTTCTTCATGGGGTTACAGCTTCATTCATCATTACCTACTAAGTTCTATAGGTACTACTTTTATTGGTCATTGGCAAAATATTTTTCTTGTTACCACCTAGATCCTGAAAACATAAAACCAAAAGTCCTGTCCTTTGCCCCAGCTGTCAGATTAAAAATAGTGTAATATTGCATGGACTTACAATTGCATGCTGCTCTTGCATATACCAGGTTGAGTAAATGCCCATTTATCTTCTCATTATATGATTGGGGAAAAAGGGGAGGAAATTGGTTTTTGATTGTATGCCAAAAAAATAGCAATATTGTGAGATGGACTCAAAATTTGTATTTGTACTCAATATTCTCCATTTGCCCCTTTTTGTTTTTTTTTTTTTTTTTTTTTTTTTTTTTTTTTTTTTTTTTTAATTTTTTTTCAACTTTTATTAGATATTTTCTTCATTTACATTTCAAGTGTTATCCAGAAAGTTCCCTATATCCTCCCCCCTCCCGGCCCTGCTCCCCTACCCACCCACTCCCACCCCTTGGCCCCGGCGTTCCCCTGTATTGGGGCATATAAAGTCTGCATAACCAAGGCCATTTGCCCCTTTTTGAAAGGAATGCTTTTCTGGAAGCATGATTGGAGTTGCTAAACATTACAATGTCTTTACAGTTGTTGTGGAACCTGACTGTGAAGTTCCCCTTGATTCCTTTGGTCATAAACTCCAGACACATGAAGCTGGAATGAAAAACCCTGATCCTTCAGTGGTAATAAGTATCACCAATTTGCTTTCTTAGGAGGGTGGAACAAGGAATGAGAAAATAAAATGATTTTTAAATAAATACATATATACATATATATATATATATATATATATATATATATATATATATATATATATGTATATATGTATTTATTTAAAATATATATATATATATATTGGAATATATATATATTGGAAAAACCATCATTAATGTCTATTTCCAAAGAGAATTTTAATAAAATCTCATGAAATAACTGAACAGAGCTCTGAGATTTTGTAAGGGAAGACACCTTAAGCCATAGCCCAGCACAGCAAGTTCTTAGACCACTGCCAGTGGGATGGGCTGATGCCTGAAGATTGCAGTGACACCTTTGGAATGGTACATAAGTGTTCCTTTTCCAGAACTTCCTTTTGCTTGCTACAGAGGAATGAGAACTATGTCAAAGGCTGATCAAAGAGTTAGTTTGAATGTGTGGTTCGAAACCAACTATAAAACCCTGTCAAGGTAAGTGTGAAGTATGAAGTAATTGACCTAATAATCTCAATACAAAATTGAACAGTTTGATGTGGACAAGTCTGTTTTAAACCATGACTAGCATAATAAAATCTGTGCTAATTTAAAGCAGACTCTCTTTTTACTTTTGAGAAAAGAAAGTCACATAGAAATCATCCAGGAGATAGAAAATTTCCAATTTGTGGCTAAATGTAATGGTAACTGTAGAGAATTTTCTTTAGTGATTATTTCTCCTCTGGTACAATCTCGCAAGGATGTTGTCTCACCAGAAGCAAAAGACGAATGTAAAGAACAATCACTCTCTTCATCTCCATAAATATAAGAGTGTTCTCTGATACCTTATCCTGCATCCAGTCATAATGCTATGGAATTGTAAAAGTTATTTCACAGCAAGTGGCTTATTAAAACTCAGGCCACCACACACCATTCCTCCGCAGTGGCTTTTCAATTTTGTTGTTGCTCTTGATTCCCTCTTGCATATGTATTTGCCGGGAAAACCAATTACCAGATGGCACATGGTTATTTTTACATTTTGTATGGAGGGCTTCCAGCTGATAATTATGACATTACAGGAAGACTCCTGTGCACTGCTTTAAGAATTTTTGGCAGAGGCCTCCCTAAGCTTTTTCATTTGACTTTACACCTCTCGACTGAGGGATGTTTATGAATTATCTGTCAATAATTCTCTTAAGTATTAGGGGGAAAGAATCCCTTTTTGTAAATGGAGTTCCATAAGCATACTGTACATTAAACAAGAAACCCTGTTTTCACCAGTAAACTAGAAGATGTTTAGATTATTCTGGTTCAAGGTAACCCAGGACAAATTGTCATAGCCACTGTACATCAGAAAAGCCATCGTCTGGCAGTCTGTGTGTCACCAGGGTGCTCAGAACTGTCAGGGGGCATCTGTGTTATAGTATCCAGCCTTCCTTTTTTTCATTAGCTCTCTTGCTTTAATGCTTCTGACTGATGCTTTAAGAGAGAGAAAAAGGAAGACTGAAAGCAAAGGTAATAGTACAAAATGACTATAATTACAATTATGTAGTAGTAATAAATCCAGAATTGCGGTGTAACACACCAGAGTGGAGTCCAGCCTTGAAGCACATTAGAATTAGAATTAATAGACTCAACTTTTCTTAGTATCAACCCTCAACCCGAAAGCCACCTTTGTTCATAGAGAAATACTGTCTTATGTTCTTGCTGTCTACCAACTTGGATACTTTCTTACAATTCTTTAATTATATTATTTTAAATGTGGATGTGTGCAATATTTTGTTGAATGGCACCAATGTTTTCCTTTTGATCCACTTCTGTTACAAGAATTATACTTCTCTCTAAATGCATGTACAATTATTGCTGTTTTAATGAGAATGAAGGATGGTTATTACAGCACCCACAAAATAATTTTGTTTGAATTTACTGTATATTTTGAAAAAATGGTTATATTAATTTAAATATACAATGTTTTATTAAATTTCAGAAGAAATGTTAAGCTTTTTTTGTTTTTCCTGTTTTAATGACAAAAATAAAATGCTATGTCGTTGAGACAAAAATTTGTCCCCACAGAATAAAAGGCTTGGTAGACATCTCTGTGCTTCCAGACTGTATTTCTCTGCTCAACCCCAGTGAAAATGAAGCATGAATAATTTGGCACTGCTGTTTCTGTATTTGCATTTAGCTAACATAAAGCCAATTAATCATGCTGTGTCCTAACTCTCCTTAGCAAAAGAAATAACTATTCAGAAAGCCAGTAGCAAAGTATATAATCCTTTAAATAACATATGCATGCAAAAAGTATTTGATTCCATTTCTACCTTTGGTAAACAAATATTTATTGATACTTGATATTTTTATTAGAATTATCTTCTCTGTTTTAAAACATAATTTCTATATAATTAATATGGCATAATCTGAATCCATGCCTGCTGAAAATACCACAAAAATACCTCTTCTCCATAAAGACAAGTAAGCAGAATCTTAACAAGCTCATTAGAGTGTTGATAGACTCAAGAAATATATGATAGAGTAATGAAGAAGAAAATCAGAGTTTATAATTATTTCTTTATAATTCCTGATGTTAAATCAACTTCTAAGACAACTGCACATTTTCTATAGTTTAAATCAATGAAATATGGCCAGTACTGGTATGTTCATTATCTGTGGCTATGCCACTAACCCTCTTACTATTCCTGACACTGAATCTGAAGATTAGCATTTAGTAACACTGGGACAATGCCTTAGTATAGTAAGTTTTACAGTCCTTGACTCACAGGAAGGTTCTGATTGTATTGTACAGGGTCACGATAATCCTTGCTCTTCTTGACATGATCATTCTATCATCCCCGTTAAGGAGACAATCTGATGGCTAAGGGGGAGATTACAGGGGTCAGTGTTTGAATATTTTCTCTATAACCACATTAATGGAAGAAAATAATGGGAAACCATCTGAGACTTAGGTCTAATTTAAAGATACTTCTCCAAATTAAGGCTTACCCTTTCACCTCTAGCCACACACATCCTTATTCATCTTTCTCAGCCAACTTCTGTGAGTCCTTAAAACATTCAGTATCAAAGTGCGTAATATAAGCACTTTCAATAAAACTTATGGGAAACTTAAATTAAAATATATGGCCAACTTAGAGAATACATTTCCCAAAAAGTGGTGTTCTTGAGATAGAAAGAAACTCTAGTCGTTTTAAAGTAATTTGTTCTACTAAATAAGGATTGAAAATGCAGGAGGTGATTATCAGCTAGTAAAATGGTCAGAAGATGGAGTATCTCTTTAATTCAGATGAGGATGCTAATTCCCTATATAAGCAGAGACTTTTATAAACTAGACAATATTATTATTATTATTATTATTATTATTATTATTATTATTATTATTATTATTATTATTATAGCTAAAGCCTAGGTTAAAATATTCATACCAAAATATTCTCCTGGCCATTCTGATTGTAACTTCAAAAAAAAAAAAAAAAACTAAACTAAATAATGTTTCCAAATGTCAGTAATAGGATATTTAAGATGAGGAAACTAGAAAAGTAAGAAAAAAGAAGGGCTAAGACAGAAATGTTCTTTATTTGGCTGTCTTAAAGGAATAAAGTTCAAATACTAGAAAACTAAGAAAAATACATGCAATTGCAGACAAAATAATAGGGAAAAATCAAGGACATAACCCACTATTGTGGGTGCCAACAAGTGCTTGCTGACAGGCACCTGCTATATCTGTCTTCTGAGAGACTCTGACAGAACCTGACATATACAGAGACAGATGCTCACAGTCAACCCTTGGACTGAGCACGGGATCACCAATGCAGGTGTTAGAGAATGGACTGAAAGAGTTGAAGGGTTTGCAACCCCACAGGAAGGACAACAATATCAACCAAGGAGACCCCACAGAAGTCACAGGGCCTAAACCACCAGCCAAAGAGTACACATGGCTCCAGATGCGTGTGTAACAGAAGATGGCCTTGTCAGGCATCAAAGGGAAGAGAGGCCCTTGGTCCTGTGAAGGCTGAATGCTCAAGTGTAGGGGAATGTGAGGGTGGGGAGGTGGGAGTGGGTAAGTAGGTGGGGGAACAACCTCATAAAAGCAGGGGAATGGTGATAACATAGGGAGTTTGCAGAGGGGAAACTGGGAAGGAGAATAACATTTGAAGTGTAAATAAGTAAAATAACTAATAAAAATTTATATTATATGTAAAGTATAATTATGGTATAAATTTTAAAAACAGAAAAAAATTTCTTTCTTATTTCTCCATATATATTTAGTCCAGATCCAAAGGACACTTATAATTTCTGTTAAAAATTATAAAATTCTATAATCCCTAGCTTGTAAGTAAAACAATAAATGTATCCAATCTAGTTCACAAATGACACTCTTAGCTTCATCCTCAGTAGAAGGGTCTACACAGCTTTCAGAGGCTTCATCAATAAAGACATGGTAGTGTATGTCTTTAATCCCAGCAAGTCAAGAGGCAGAGGCAGATGAATCTGTGAGTTCAAGGCCAGCCTGGTCTATCAAGTGAGTTCCAGGACATCCAAGGCTCTATTACACAGAGAAACTTGTTTCAAAAAAAACAAAAGAAAGAAAGAGAGAATGAAGAAAGGAATGAAACACAGCAACTAAGTTTATTTATAAGATAGAACCCTTATATTCTAACTGCCTGCTCTTAACACCCACAATTTAGTTGTTCTGGTTCCACATATTAATTCTGGGATTCATAAACACTGTTCAATTGCATAGATAGATAGATAGATATAGATATAGATATAGATATAGATATAGATATAGATATATAGATATAGAATACACGTATAATTTTTACTATTTACAATGACTTATTTTTATTATATTCGCCTATAATATTTGTCCATATTTATTAAATTGAGTGTGATGTTTAGATTCATCTGTTTCTTGGATATTTGTCAACTCAATGTAATTAGAATAATTTTTATCTTAAACTCCCTCAATTATTTTATGGTATGTAAAATGAAATTCCTCCCTTCTATTTAATAAATATAAACATCCTAATGTTTCCAAGACCTCTCAAAACTTGAATTTGAGAGTTTGCAGTTAAGTTTCGAAATCCTGTAAGTTCCTCAGGTCACTGAAAAGTATAGATATTCACACTATCCTGTTTTCATATTAAAACATATCAGCAATAAATAGTTGCATTTTTCTGATGTGTGTGTAAACAAACATGGAATCTGTCATTCCACACTAGCAAGGCATATGGGACAACTGTCCTTTGGATGAGAGCTGTTTCTTCATTCTGGAAGTCATCTCAGTTCTATCATCACAATGAGTCAAGCTATTCTGAGCAGCTACAAGCCTCATCAGCCTGCTGTTCCTGTTCCTTGGTATCATGTAACTATACTGTGTGTCTCATGACAAGGTCATTACCCAGGGGGTGTTGCTAACCTTTCTGTCTGTATTGCTACAACATGCATCTGCTGACCTAACCCTTGTGAAACAGAAATGATGTTAAACCAAGACTGTAAGGCAGACAAGAATAGAATGACAAACAAAAATTCTGGAAGATATAGCCAAAAGGTTTTGTCTCATAATTGAATACTAAAGATTATAGCACATCAACACGTCTGAGAATCTGATAAAAATCTAGATGCTAGTCATCTGTCCAACAGTTTTGGATCAACTAATTGGGTGAAATATTTCTCCACTCCTTCTCTCATGTATTTTTATTTATTGTATTTTTAAAACTATCTATTCACTGTAAAGAACTGGATAGAACTGGAAAATAAACTGATAGAGGTAGCCCAAGACTCAGAAAAACAAATATTAAGTGTTGCCTGACTTGGGGAACCTAACTCCTAATCTGTACATTTAAATGTATAACCTGAAGTAATCTCAGAATCCAGGAAAGTAGAAATGGTGGAAGAGGAGCTCTAGAATGGGTGTAAGTAGGACACGGGTGCTTTTAAAGAGTCAATTATAAAGAATGGGACTGGGACTTTTAACTAGAGAAGGTAAAATAGAGAATAAAAGGAAGAGGTGATTGAAAAAGGAGAATTGGAAAAGCTATAAAGAAACTCATTATATAAACATAGTTTAAAGAACATATGTGTGGTATACACATAATTTAAATAGCATTATGGTACATGACATGAAAATGCTGCTCACACAAACAATAGGCTAATCTGCAAAGCCCACAAAGCTAAGTATGGGAAACTGTTATAATCTTTCATTGTCTCCCAGAACTTAAAGGTAAAATTCTATTGCCAAAAATACACACACTTTGCAGTCAACTTGGAGCAAATTAGATGGAACATATCTGAATGTTTCCTCCCTGGGGACCTGCACATGTAGTATCAGAAGGTGATGTGTAAGCTGCCAAAAGAGGGAAAAACAATCAGTAGTCAATTGACCCATAGTATCTATAAACCACATTGAATCAAAGATATTCCAAGATATAATAGTCACTTTTATCTTGGAGTGACTTGTAGCTGTCCAATTGGACTTAAGATCTACTTAATTGTATGTAATACATGTGTATTTCTTAAAACATATCCAATGACTACTAGCATTTCCTTAAACAAACACAGTTTTTAAATGTACTAAAAACACTTTCTCATGTAACTTCAGATAAATATAGTGCTCACTCCTCATTTTAGAAAGTTTCTTTTCCAACAGAGAGAGACTATTACAGGTGATCCCCCTTGATAGATTATCTACACACAACAGGTAACTCCTAAATATATTTGTATACAGGACACATCAATGTATTTGAAAAATAATCAATTGCATTAAAAATGAAATAAATTTGTTAAATTTAGAAAAGTAAATATTGTGAGCTCAGCAACAGCGGATACAATCTAAAACTTGTGCCAAAGGATCATGGTAATTATGCATGAGGAGTTCAAAATATTAAAAGTCCTAGAAGACAAGGATCTCTTTGGCTAGATAGCATCTTGTAAACATAGCAGGGGGAGTTACACCCATAGAATCTCAAGAATATTGTTGCTCAAGAAAGAACTGTATCACCAGTTAACATGGAAATTTGGCTGAAGGAAATTTCATGAGGTTCTAGCTATAGATAAAGAGCTACAGGCAATTATTCGCTGCTGAGGAAGTAGACATTAGTTTTCTTCACGAATGATCTTGATAGGTTTTTAAGTTCCAAGTGGTCAGTCCTAAACATATTAACAAAAAAAGCAACATAAAATATACTCATTATTTTTATGTGTGTGTATATATGTATGTATGTATGCATACATGTATGTATGTGTCTATCTACCATCTATCTATTATCTACCCTCTATCTATCTATCTATCTATCTATCTATCATCCATCTATCTATGTAGACTATAGCTATATATAAGATATATGATATAGAATATATATGTAGAATAGTTTACATATAGTCATACATACATATATGTATATTCTATATGCATATATTTTTTTCAAATATACCTATACATATATGTATGTTCTATACACATATAAAACTGTATGTACATATATATATATATATATATATATGAGTGTACATACATATGTATGCATATACAATTAACAGTAATAATTAAAGAAAATAATGAATTTTAGAAGGAGTATAACAAGGGATAAAATAGGGATGGGTGATGGTAGAGGAGGTGTGACCATGACATAAATCCAGTGCACTCATGTAAAGAATTCTCAAAAAAAATACAACAACCCTAAAACAATAACAAAATATATAAAATTATAATAAAATATGATGTCAGGACATTTTAAGAGCCTACACATGAGTGCAAGGACACAGAAAACCTCCTTCAGGAGACTTTTAAGCTACTTATTTTTCTAGTAGCTTACACTGGAGCATGTGGTGAGAGTGGAGAGGAAGGAAGAGGCAGTAACACTGTTCTGAGAATAATTGATTTTGATTTGAGGTGCTGCTAGTAAAGTGGTGCATTGACACCTTAAAGGCTCAAGTAAGGACAATATGACAGGCACATCTTCCACCATTGCTTCACTATATCAAATATGTTTCATAAAATGTCACTTTCTGAATAAAATCAAGCCATTGTGACATGACAGTACTAAATTCTAAAGAAGCCAATGGGAGGGGGAGGAGTTTCATTCACTTTGTGTCAAAGAAACATTATAGTGTGTGTGGGTCGTGTGTGTGTGTGTGTGTGTGTGTGTGTGTGTGAGAGAGAGAGAGAGAGAGAGAGAGAGAGAGAGAGAGAGAGAATGAGAGAGAGAGGGAGAGAGAGAGAATTAAAGAGAGAGAGACAGACAGAGAGAGAGACAGAGACAGAGATCTGTGTATGTGTATGCATACAGATATATATGTAAATACTGATGAGGACATTGTCAAGATTTTCATTTTCATTCTCTGAATTCTGAGTGAAAAACAAATGCTAAGTTCAAAATAAAAATTGAGATTAAATAAAAATTAAATACTTGAAATTTCCCATATTCATAAATGTATTTTTGTCTTCCATTCCAGAAAATATCAGATTCTAACAGCAAATATTCATTAATTTTGTTTTTAGTACACATTTATGTATCAGGTAGAAAATGTATAAAACACTGCTAAAAATAGGCCCATTTTCTAGTAGCCTAATTTTATGAGATAGAAGATAAGCATGAAATGAGGCTGTAACCATGGAAGAAGGTAAGGCCGGCTAAAAATAAAAAAATTTTAAAAAAAAATTAAAAATGGCCTGCCTCAGAACAGAAGTGCCAATTAAACAGGGAACATTTCAGCCAAATCATCAGTTTGAGAATATGTGTTCTTTTTTCCTTCAGAATATATTTTGACATATTGCCAAATAACAGTGCTTTTCTCCTGGATTGACAAAATTAACTAATTGCTTCAGATTTACAATCCTTTAGAAATGATTGTACGGTATTTTAATTGTACAGAGTAACGGACTTCACGAGGATTTTAAGCAAATTTGGCAAACATTTCCACACTTGCAGGTGGGTTATTTCTACTGTCTGTGAAGCAAATGTGTGGAGCATCTTGGGGTTTGTTCATCATGTGCAGTCTGAGTGTTCTTTCTCTTTCTGTTTTTAATCACTTCTTGATATAAATACAATGCTGAACTAGCCTGGCTGTTATCAGCCAGTTCTAACATACTGCCTTAATAGATTAGTTTTGGGGTGGGATCTAGCTGAGAGCCTTAGATGAACTGTTTCCTGTTGTGTTTTCCTTTTCCTTTTCCTTTTCTTTTTATCTTTAATGCATTATTTCCATTGCCATTTCCAATTTGTCCCTTTCCTGCCTTTGACATCATCTGTCACTCAAAAAGCTGCTTCCTCCTGGCTGCTTTGCTTGGATATATTTCATCTAAGACAAGAGTGACTCCAAAATGCTATATCCTTTGGCTAGCTAGAAGTGCTAGGCTTTTACATTTGACATGTGCTCAGATTAAGAGTGCACAAAAAGGGGGGGGGGGAATGATGCAATGTAGAATTTGTTTGTAGGCAACAAAACAGATATGGCGAATTCACACAGAAATCGTGAGTAAATTGACATTTTTTATAAGCAGGGACAAAGAAGGTTTAGAGTAGATGTTTCTTCAACTCATCCATATTAACCAATCAAGGAATGTATTATTTTGTACCTATGGTAAGTGTAAGGTGTCAGGCTAGAATTGTCTTTGTCCTCAAGATTACTAAGAAAAATAGGGAAAAAGTGAAGGATACTCCTTTGTGATAAAGTAAAAAGAAACCTAACTCGTGATGATTTGGTTTGGACCAAGATGATAAAGCATATGAAAGAATTTTCAAAATGCTTAATTTTGGTTCTGTTGAAAAATAAAGTTATTTTTATTTGACATTTTGAGTCAGTTGTGCCAGTCCTGTGCATAATAAGATTTTTGGCAGTCTCCTTGGCACAACTCACTAAGTGCCAGTAACAGCCCTGCTGCCTATATTGGAGAAACCAAAATGCCAGACTTCCACATACCCAATACCCTCTAGTTGTGAGGAGTCTCCAAGGAAAATCAAATGCCCCTGTACCAAAAATTACACACACACACACACACACACACACACACACACACACACCACAATGCAGGTACACAACACAACACACACACTAGAATAAGAGGCCTGGTGTCCTAAAACATCTAATTCAGGCACGTGTCACTTAATCAACGTGATAAAAACTTACTAATGAGCAAGTGTTCGTTGGAATTACAAGGTAAATAGGGAACCTTTTTAATACTGTTGAGTGTGGGGCAGATAGATCTAAAATTTCTTGAGCATCCCAAGATTATTCCTGTTCAGTGTAAACAAACAAACAAACAAAAAACTGATTGTGGCTTTTATATCATCTCCTCCAGCTATACGAGGTTCACAGTATACTATTGTATTTTTGAGTCAAGTTAAACACTAAATTTATTCATTCTATCAACTTCCATGAAAGCACTTTAGAACAGATACTGCAAGAAAATATGTGAATGTGTTTATGTTAGGAGAAACATGTAGGAATGAGACAGGAGCCAAACTATGCCTGAAATCAAATCTGTTATTCATTAGCTTTGAGATTAAGCCAAATAGTACAGTCCTCTATTGCCATATTCTTAACTGAAGCATGTCTGTTTGTGTGTAGTATATGTGTGTTCATACATCTATATATGCACATATGCATGGAGGCCAGGTGTTGGCACTGAATATTTCCCCTCAATCACTTTGCACCTTACCTTTTGTGAAAATGTCTCTCAGTGAAGCTGGTGGTGAATGAATAGGTCTAGGCTACCTGGCAGCAAGGCTAATTCTCCTCCTTTTGCCCTACCACCTAGCACGAGGAGCAGAATTTCCCTTCACCCCAAAATGTTTTATATGAGTACTGGAGTTCTGACCTCAGTTCATCATTGTTGGACAGAGAGCAATTCTTTCTCACTTTAAAACAAATCAGATAAGACTACCTGCTACAGAGGAGAGCAGGGTGCCACAAGCCTTTAATCTCAGCACTTGGGAGGCAGAGGCAGGTGGATTTCTGAGTTCCAGGTCAGCCTGGTCTACAGAGTGAGTTCCAGGACAGCCAGGGCTACACAGAGAAAACCTGTCTCAAATAAACAAACAAACAAACAAACAAATAAACAAAAGACTACCTGCTACCTTTATAAAGCATGGTGAATGGATGCATATGCAAAACTCTCAGAAAACATCCTGCATGTTATGGAGGCATTATAAATAATAACTTTGTCCATTTTGTAAGTAAGGGCATCAACACTGAATAAACGTCTCCAATCAAAGTCACACAAACAACATAAAGAAATTTAGTGTCAAAAAGTTGTTCCTGCTACACAATTCTTAATGCTGTGGCCTCTGGCCATTTGTTTTTTTCTTTACGTATATATATATATATATATTTTTTTTTTGTATGAGAAAACAAAATCTGGCAGCCATCAAAAACCTTATTTATGTCTAAACATCCTAACCATCCTCTCTATCTGCTACAGTTTTAATGTGAAGTCTCTCACACAGTTGATTCATCAGAGGTGATAACCACAGGAATATATGTGGAGCCAATAATGCATAAAAATGCCAAGTGATTTCACATTTTTCTAATTATTAGAACGTTGGAATCATGGAAGAAACCAAAAGGAGTGAATTAGCGTACCTCTGACTTTTGCCTAAAGTTTAATGAATGGTGCTTCTTGAAAAAAAGTTTTGATTCCAGAGTATATGATGCATAATTTTGAAATCTACATACCTATTTCCTCCTGTAGGAAAATGCTGGTTACACAGGAGTTAAGATCTCTAATGTTTGCAGTTGTGACAATCTGTGATTTTCTGTGTTAATGTATGAATATCCCAAGGGATGAAAGGTGCCATTAGTGAATGCAGATCTATTGCTGAGGAACTGCTAAATAAAATTAATGTCTTCATATTTACTAACCCCAAACAGAAACATAGTCCCTGAGCGTGTGACTGTGGAGAGGCTGTGCATCTGAACCTAAAGCCCTGGAGACAACTGTCTTGTACTATAAAGAGGCTCACAATTTAGCAACATCTGGTCCTTTCATTAAGCTGCAAAAGGTAGAGGAGATGAAGGAAAACGCAATTATTCTTGGCTGCTGAAGTTAATTGGAGAGTGATGACACAGCAGTTGGAATTGCTTCCTTGAAGATGTTTCTCTCAAGCAGGCTGTCAATGACTCAGGGTAAACCAACCTACACTCCCACACTCATGCTGAGTGGAAGTAGATTCCACCTGTATTTAAGATGCATGCAGGAGTGGCTGAGATACAAAATGCTTGTTTGGGATTGATTCTCAGCTCCTTCCAGAGCCCTGAAGAACAATGGTAAACACCAATTGCCAGTCTGGATCTTGGGGTGACACTCCAAAGCTTTAACAAACTGCATTACTTTGTACCTGGAGAACAGGGACAAATAAAACCAAAGGACCTGTGCCAGATTTAAAACTCTACACCTTCCTACCAGGGACACTTATAACACCTCAAAATGAAAGACTTCAAGCTATCAATCATCTAGTTATGAACAAGGGAGTAACCACCAGGCAACTTTAGCATTCTTTCCCTGCTTTCCTTCTAGCTAGATACTTGGTGCATGTATGCAGTTATTCTCAGTTTCCAGACATCCTTAATAATTCAGCACTCACAAACTTCATTAGTTCTTAATAAAGAAAAAAAATAAAGCTTAAAACATATCCCAAACTTAAATCATGTTTTTACAAATCCAGATTAAGGCTGGGCATGGTGGCACATGCCTTTAATCCCAGCACTCAGGAGGCAGAGGCAGGCAGATTTCTGAGTTCAAGGCCAGTCTGGTCTACAAAGTGAGTTCCAGGACAGCCAGGGCTACAACAGAGAAACCCTGTCTCGAAAAACCAAACCAAACAAACAAACAAACAAACAAACAAAAAAAAAAAAAAACAAATCCAGATTAAGTTATTTTAGGAGTAAGTTGTTCAAAGAGAGAGAGAGAGATCATGAATGGTTGGCTCCTACAGACAATGGAATATATATATATGCACAGAGATTGACTGTGAAGCCAACCATTCATGATCCTTCATATTCATTTACTTTATCTTGTGTTATTATATTGCCTCCCTCAGTGCATCTAATGTAACTAAGTTGGGAGCATTTGTTGTAGACCTTGACAACTGTGAATTTCTAGAAAGGATTCTATTCCTTCAGATGGTCCACAACCTAACATTAAATAATAGTAACCAACACTTACTGATTATGTCCTACATGCCATGTATATTCATTTCTTATAAATTTATTTGATTTTAGTAGTAGCATGTGAATAAATATTATTCATCCAATTTACAAATAAGCAAATAATAGGTGAGGAACATTAAGTATATTGTTATTATAAATACTGTATCTTTATCTTTAATGAGTAGACCTTACAAATTTCCAGAATATTGAAATTGAAATAATGATGCAAAAAGTTCCAAGGATTTGTAGGAATAATGGGATTTGAACCAGATAACAAGAGTAGACAGTTGGTGAGTGTGTGTGTGTGTGTGTGTGTGTGTGTGTGTGTGTGTGTGTTAATTGCTTCTATTTCCACTTTTAGGTCTTGCTCAGTTTTATTTAATTCTTCCACCTATTTATTTGTATTTTCCTGTATGTCTTTAAGGGACTTATTTCCTCTTTAAAGACCTCTATCTGTTTGATTGTGTTTACCTGTATTTCTTTAAGGGGTTTATTCATTTTCTCATTAAAGGCCTCTATCTCCTTTAACAGATTGGATGTAAGGTCATTTTCTTATGTTTTGGTTGTGTTGGGATATTCATTACTTGGTGTAGTGGTGTAGCTGTGCTTGGAGGTATAATATTGTCCTAGCTTTTGTTGATTGTGTTCTTTCAAGGGGCTTTAGCCATCTGGATAGTTTGGTCCATGGATGTTCTTTTTTCAGTAGTTATTGGGAGAGAGGTGAACCTTGGATGATCCTGGTGTGTCAAGCCTCTGATGGGTAGCCTCGGTATGTATGGTTCCAGACTTGCATTTCTATATGGTTCAGAAGTCTCATGTCTGATGAAGGTGGGCAGAGAGGTGGCATGAGGATAGAGGTTTCCTTGGGCCAGCAGACTGCTCATGGCAGCTTGGTTTGGCCCAGATGGCTCAGAGAGCAGATGGGTGGGGGAAGGAAAGCTTACCTGTATGGTTCAGGAATCTCAAGTCTGATAAAAGTGAGGGGAGAAGGAGCCAGAGAATGGAGGTCCCCCTGGGATAGTAGGCTGCTTGGGCAGCTTGGCTTGGCCCAGAGGGCTCAGAGAGCAGTGATGATGAGTGGGAGAAGGGAAACTTACCTGTATGGTTTAGGAGTCTGATGAAAGTGCAGGAGAAGTGGTGGAAGAATGGAAATCTCCCTGGGATATCAAGCTGTTCTAAGAATGATATTTATTATGATGACAAGGGGAGGAATAAATTACAATCCCAAGAAACCAGGTGCTCTAATTTGGATGCTGAATATTCATTCAAAGGTCTACAGGGTGTTGTTTAGCCTTCAAAGTTGTGGGATTGAAAGGTGGTATGCATGTCTCAATGGTATGGTCTGATAAAACGGAAGACCTTCAATCAGTGGGCAAAGACCTAATGAACGCTGAATAATCCTAAAGTGTTCACTACTTTCCTTTCTTCTCTTGCTGGAGAAGTAAAACATTCTTGATTCTTTGCTGCACCATGAGGAGACGCTACAGCACAGAACCAAAGCAATGGACATAATTGATCATTGGCTAAAGCTTCCAAAACTGAGAGTGAAAATCAACCATTGCACTTTTTCTCAGATATTTTATTAAAGTGCCAGGATATTAACTGACAAATTTCACCAACAGAATACAGGAGATAGAAGACAGAATCTCAGGCATAGAAAATACACTACAAGAAATTGATACATCAGTCAATTAAACTGTTAAATCTAAAACATTCCTGACACAAAACTGGAACTCTGGGATACCATGAAAAGAACTAACCAAAGAATAATAGGAATAGAAGAAATCGAAGAGTCCCGGAAAATGTTCTCAACAAAATCATAGAAGAAAACTTTCCCAACTGAAAGAGATCCCTATAAATATACAAAAAGCTTATAGAAAGATCACTGTATAGAGTGGACTAAAAAAAGGAAATCCTTCTGGAACATAGTAATCAGAATACAAAATCTACAGAACGAAGAAAGAATATTAAAAGCTTCAAAGGAAATGACCAGGTACTGTACACATGCAACTCTATCAGATTTACACCTGAATTCTCAGCAGAGATTCTAAAATATTGAAGGGCCTGATCATATATTTTACAACCTCTATAAAACCAGATGTTCCAACCTAGACTACTATACTCATCAAAACTCTCAATAACCATAGATGGAGAAAAAAGATATTTCAAGAAAAATCCAAATTCAAACAATATCTATCCACAAATCCAGCCCTACAGAAAATACTAGATGGAAAATTACAACCCAAGAAGGATAATTACATCCAAGAAAACACAAGAAATATGTAATTCTATGCCAGCAAAAACAAGGAAAGCTCTCTCTCTCTCTCTCTCTCTCTCTCTCTCTCTCTCTCATGCATGCAAACACACACCACACACACACACTAACATACTAACACCATCAACATCAGAATAACAGGAAACAACAATTACTGCTTATTAATATCTCTCAACATCAATAGACTTAGTCCCCCAATAAAAAGACAGATTAGATCACCCCTTGTCTGCTCTTCTGAAGTCCCCACAGTTTGAAGGCCTCCCATGAGTTCAGTTACATACAGGGCAACAGGTAAGGAACCTTCTCAAATAACAGCAGCAGTTGGGAACATCAAGAAGTCCATCGGACTTGGGACCCAAACTCCACCCACATTCCAGATTGTGCTTTCCACCAGGGAAGATCATCAGTTTGATATAATCTAATGTCAGTAGCTCCTATGATCTCGCTCCTTCAGTACTGGGCCTGTACTCTCCTGTTTCCATTAACTTTCAATTCTTTCCATTGTAGTTCTCCAAGAAATGCTTAGATTACTCAATGCTGAAGATAACCCAGTTCCTTTGATGCAACAGCCATTTCCTACCAGGAAACTCTGAATCTCTCTCTCTCTTTGACTTCAAGCCTATAACTATACAAAATGAATGTCAACTCTCTTTACTTCCTGGATTTAGTTTCCTTGAGTACTGGCTGGTTTTGCATGTCAACTTGAGACAAGCTGGAGTTATCACAGAGAAAGGAGCCTCCCTTGAGGAAATGCCTTCTTGAGATCCAGCTGTAGGGCATTTTCTCAATTAGTGATAAAGGGGGGAGGGTCCATTGTGGGCAGTGCCATCCCTGGGCTGGTAGTCTTGGGTTCTATAAGAAAGCTTGCTGAGCAAGCCAGTAAGTAACATACCTCCATGCCCTCTACATCAGCTACTACTTCCTGACCTGCTTATTTCTGGTCTTGACTTCCTTTGGTGATGAACAGCAGTATGGAAGTGTAAGCTGAATAAACCCTTTCCTCCCCAACTTGCTTCTTGGTCATGATGTGTGTGCAGGATTAGAAACCCTAACTAAGACACAATAAAATTTCAATGTTTATTCTATGTATTATAAATATTTCTAACTAATCATATGCTTTTAATTGTTATGTAATTCTGATAAAGCTTTTATACACAGTTTTCTTCATAATGTCTTTAATGTTCAAATCTCTGAAGAAAAATTGATGAAAATTTTATAATCCATGACTATGCTAAAAATCTTTCAATTCAATATTAACTGTAATATATGAAATGAATATTAAATAACATTGACCATCTAAAATTATAAATCTACTCAGCTTAGGGAATTAGAAGCTAAGCATTTGTACATATATTAGATAAAATATTTGCAAACTATTTAACTACATTGAGCTCATATCTAGACTAGAGTAGAATTCTAAACCTCAGTATTTTCCTTTGATGAGTATGAAGTGTCCCTACCACATCTCTCTTGATTCCTTTTGGTTGAAAGTCTATTTTATTGGTGAATTTGCTTTAAAACCTTTTTCTAACCCTTTACTCTGAGGTAATGTCTGTCTTTGTTTCTAAGGTATCTTTCTTATATGCAGTAGAATGATGGATCTTTCTTTTCATTTGGGAATTAAGACCATTTGTGTTGAGAGATATTAATGACAATTAATTGTTAGTTCCTATTTTTATAGTGCTTGTAGTGCTGTATGCCTCTCTCTGTGTGTGTGTGTGTGTGTGTGTGTGTGTGTGTGTGTGTGTGTGTTTCTCTTCATTTGGTTTTATTGGTACAGAATTATCTACTCATGTTTTCTTGGTTATAGTTTTGTGTTTGAGTTTTCCTTCTAGTATCCTCTGTAGGGCTATCTGAAATAGTGGAAAGATGCTGCTTACATTTGGTTTTGTCACGGAATATCTTGTTTTCTCTTTCTACAGTGATTGAATGTTTTGCTGGGTGTAGTAATCAGGGCTAGCATCTGTGATCCCTTAGAGAGTATAAGACATCTTCCCTAGCCTTTCTGGCTTTTAACTCTTTGTGAAGAAGCCTGATGTAAGTTTAGTATGTCTGCCCAATATTCTATGTTATTTGGCCTTTACCACTTGTGGTTTTTAATATTCTTATTTTGTTCTGTTTTCTTTTATACATTTAGTTTTTTCATTATTATATGGTAGGAGGATTTTCTTTTTTGGTCCACTCTTATTTGGTGTTCTGTAAGCTTGTTGCATATTAAGAGGCATTTCTTTCATTGGGTTAGCGAAATTTCCTTCTATGACTTTTTTGAAAGTGCTTTCTAGGTTTTTGAGTTGGGAGTCTTCTTCTTCTGTTCCTATTATTGTTAGGTTTGGCCTTTTCGTAGTATCCTAAATTTTCTGGATGCTTTATGTAAGAAACTTTTTAGCTTTGACATTTTCTTTGACAGATTTATCAATTTCTTCTAGGTTATCCTCTATGCCAGAGATTATCTCTTGTACTCAGCTTTCTTTTTTGAAGTTAATTATTATATTTATTTACATCCCAAATCTGTCACCCTCCTGATCCCCCCTCAAAAAGACATGCTCTCCACCCCCTTTCCCCTTCTCCTATGAAAGGATGGTGCCACACTTGGGATCACAGATGCTAGCCCTGATCTTGGTATACCAAGAGGTTTAGGTTTATCCTCTCCCACTGAGGTCAGAGAAGACAGTCATAGAGATTGAGCCGCATGCCTGTTACACATGTGGTGGGGGCCATAGTCCTGCCTGTGCATGAGCCTGGTTGGTGACTCAGACTCTGAAAGCTCCCATGGCCCTGGTTAGTTGACTCCTCTAGTTTTCTTGAGGAGTTCCTATTCCCTTCAGGGCCTTCAATCCCTCTCCCCAACTCTTCCATAACAGTCCCTGACCTCTGTCCAATGTTTGGCTTTGGGTATCTGCATTTTTCAGTCAGCTGCTGGGTAGAGCCTGTCAGAGGACAGCCATGTTAGACTCCTGCCTGGAAGCACAACAGGACATCAACTGTGTCAAGGATTGGTGCTTGCCTCCTTGGGATGTGTCTCAAGTTGGACTGGTCATTGGGTGAGCATTCCTTCAGTCTCTGCTCTATCTTTGTTCCCTACATTTCCTTCAGACAGGACCAATTTTAGGTTGAAAGTTTTGTGGGTGGGTTGATGTTCTTGATGGTTCTGTATATAGTTCCTGTTTTCTTTCCTAGGTTTTCCAGCTCTTTTTTTTCTTTTTTTTTTTCCACTTTTTATTAGATATTTTCTTCATTTACATTTCAAATGTTATCCCGAAAGTCCCCTAAACCCTCCCACATCCCCCGCCCTGCTCCCCTACCCACCCACCCTCACATCTTGGCTCTGGCGTTCCCCTTTACTGGGGCATATAAAGTTTGCATGACCAAGGGGCCTCTCTTCCCAATAATGGCCAGTTAGGTCATCTTCTGCTACATATGCAGCTAGAGACATGAGCTCTGGGGATACTAGTTAGTTCATATTGTTCTTCCACCTATAGGGGTGGAGACCCCTTCAGCTCTTTGGGTACTTTCTTTAGCTCCTTCCTTGGGAACCCTGTCTTCCATCTAATAGCTGACTGTGAGCATCCACTTCTGTGTTTGCTAGGTATAGCCTCACATGAGACAGCTGTATCAGGGCCCTTTCAGCAATATATTGCTGGCATATGCAAGAGTGTCTGTGTTTGGTGGCTGATTATGGGATGGATCCCTGGCTGCAGCAGTCACTGGTTGGTCCATCCTCTGCAGCCGGGTTTTCCAGCTCTTAATATGTTTTCTTCATTGCTTTTATTTCCATTTTCAGGTCATGAAGAGTATTATTCATTTCTCTCACCTGCTTGATTATATTTTCTTTTATCTCTTCATATTTATTCATTTTCTCATTAAGGGCCTCTAGCTTTTTGGTTGTATTTTTCCTGTATTTCTTTAAGGGGTTTATTCATTTCTTTTTTGAAGTCTTCTATAATTTTCATAAAATTAGATTTATGGTCATTTTCTTGTGATTCCTTTGTGTTAGGATCTTCAGGGCTTGCCATATTAGAATAGCTGGGCTCTGGTAGTGCCATATTGCTCAAGCTTTTGTTGATTGTATTTTTATGCTAGCCTTTTGCCATCTTGCCCCTAGTGTTGGCAGACAGTGTAGTCCCTGAGTGGAGCAGTGGCCAGGGAAATGGAAGACTGAGGGCCAAGTTGGAGCTCCCTGCTGTTGAGTTTGCCCAGAGGAGCCAGCAGGCAGAGAATTGGTGTAGGGGTCTCACCTGTTGGTCACTGAGAATTGTGTTAGAGGTGTGGACCAGAAGACAGAGTGCAAAGGGGTCAAGGCAAACCTTGTAACTACTGGGCTTGCCAGGGACCCAGAAGGCAGGGTTTGGGAGTTTTGTGATCTCATCTCATTTTCACTGGCAGCAACAAGCCTCCAGGGACTCAGGAGAAGCTGAGGCACAAAAAAATATGTGAAGAAGTTGCAGAGCAGAGCTCCATGCTACTGGGTTTGCCCAGAGGCAATTTTATCGGGAGAGTTTTATAGAGACAGGTTGAAGACAGAATAAGCTAGACACAGGTAAAGAGAGAAAGAGCCAGAGAATGAGTAGTAGCTAGAAGATTAAAAACGATTGCCAGAGTTAATTTAACACCAAGTAGAACAAAGTTTCATAGGCTGAGAGAGAAGCCAGTTTGTATCAGTCAGCTTGGGAGGAGTTTGAGACAGAATGGCTGAGTTTAATCAGCCAGCCAGAGATCAGGAAGATATAGGAAGGGGGTGAGCTTATTAAGCAGCAGGTTACAAAGGCTAGACACATTTTAGGTCTAGATAAAATTATATACAGGCTAAAAGATTCTAGGACTAGGCGTAGATTAGTAGATAAAGGCAGTAGTCAGCCCCAGAGATGACAATCCATAGGATAAAGAAAAAATAATTTTACATGCCTACACTTGTGTAATTATACAAACGTGTGCACACACAGAGAGAGAACAACAACAATAATAAAGTAAAACAGGCTATGAACTAAAGGCAGGAGCACACAAGGGCTGTTTGAGAGATGTCTAGGAAAGATTGGAAGGGGAAATGTGATATAATTCTAAGATGAGTTAAAACATATTTTTTTTAAAGTAAGACCATTAAAAAATTCACAATGATGCCAAGAAACCAAGTGACTTAAATGTTAAGAGTAAAATATGACAGGGTACAGACAGATACCAAAATTGCTGTGCGTTCTCTATAAAACTGAACATGCAAATTCAAGCAATATAACAATGCTATCCTTGTATATTCATCCTAAGTAAGTAAAAAGCATATTTACACACAAACTCATGCACAAATGCTTGTAGCAGATTTATCAATTTAGCTTCAAACTGGCAACCAAAATGTTTTTCTTATGCAGTAATGGTGAATTGAAATGTGGTCTATACATACCAAAAGCTGTTGAGGATTGCCACACCTTGAGAAGAGGTCTAAAATTTATGTTTAAAAAAGTCAGTTCCACAGACCTATAATCAGCATCATTATATTGTACTTTTGAATTTTAAAATGCATAGGGCAGATCAGATGGTGGTGGTGCATGCCTTTAATGCCAGCACTTAGGAGGCAGTAGTAGGCAGGTCTCTGTGAATTCAAAACCAGCCTGGTCTACTGAATTCTAGGACAGCCAAGGATACACAGAGACCTTGTCTTGAAAAACAAAGCAAAAATAAAATATAGAGGACTGGCTAGGAAGTTCAAAACATTAAATATGTGGATGTTATAGTTGCACGTGACTAGAATGGAACAATATTTTCAGCCTATAGAGAGACAATATATAATTGGCAATGAGAATGTTTATACATTTTTAATTTAATTATTTTGAAAAGTCCATTCCTGAATATGTTGTATTTATACCATTTATTTCCTTTCTTAAATCTTCTACAACTGCTTCCATTGATCCTTTTGCCTCTATTTTTAACTTCATCTTCTGGAATATGACCCTTTGAAACATAATGTAAATTTCTTATATCAAGAGACATTACTATCCAATAACACGGCATAAGTTCTTATTCCTGACTATAGTTTAGTACCCAATGGTAAATTTAATAACTTGTAGTATAGTTTTCTATATTATTTAAAGCAGTTATTTATTTTTGCTTTACTGGGAGCCTCCTTCATGCTAGAATATTGGATTTTAATGGTTTTATATTAGTTTCTGTACAGACTAATTTTTCCTCCTCTATATACTGAAATTTGTAAATCCTGTTGACTACTTCAGAGAATTACATCATTCTCACAGACCTAGAATAAATCTCTTGTCATCTCCAAGTAATAGTACTTTTATACTTTTGTATTGGATTGGATTTAATTTCCCAATGTTTTTCTTTTCATTTTATTTTTATTTTGGGTAGTAGGGAAATGATAGCCTTCTACAAATCAGTCTATCAACAATTTAAATATTCCTCTGATGATATAGTATTCTGACTTTGAACATACACTGTCAACTTTGTTAAATGGAAAATGTCTACTTGGGCTCCTTCTCAAGGCATGTAACATTTTATTTTAACAGTGCTGTTTTTAAATCTAACTGGCATTTTTATTTAGTTTCTTTAGCAAGTTTATTTTCTCACACCATGTCAACAATCATGTGATGATATGATATGTGTTGTTGACCTGTTGTTGTATATAATGCCAGAGAGCTATATTTTAGAAAGGCATAAAGTACTACTCTGAAAATCTTTCACTAACAAACTGTTGAATTTCTGTTAAGCTTCTGCAAGCTCCATTTTTCTCATGCCATGGGCTTCATGAAAACATTTTAAAGTTCTTCTCTCATCAAAACAATCACTAGCAATGGGGATTTAAGCAAAGTGCATATGGCATGAATGTTTTACTCAAAACATTTAAGAATACTCTACTTTGTTGAAAGAATATTGAATATAGAAACAGAATATAAGTTCGTGTCCGAGCTCTACCACTAGCTAGCAATACCAGCAGACTAAAAGCATCTTGATTGTTATATCGATATACTAGAGATGCTAGCATTAATATCATATACAGAAAATTTTAGGAATGTGTGGAAATCAACAATATGTAAATCTGGTACTAGGACCATTTGCATTTTGTCTCCTTATACAGCTTCAATTTTCCTAAACTTTCATGAAGATATATGTGATGTTGAAGTTGACATAACCAAATGCTATTGATACATTTTCAATGCATACTGAAGATTTCCAATATACCTGAGAGGCTAAAATGTTATATTTTGAAAAGAAACCATGGTTTTCATGGGATGTAGAGAGCCACACCCGAGCTGGTTCTGCTGCCATTCCAAGATGGCACCAACATCCTGTCACCACCCCCAGCCTGGGACAAGCAAACAAGTTCAGTGCACATGCGCTTGTTACAAAGCCACGTAAGTCACTGCCCATCCCAGGGCATAACTTGAGGTAATGGGCAGTCAGCCAATCCTGACAACACACGTCTCACTGAGGTGTATATAAGTGGGACCCATCTTGGGCTCCCTGTCTTCCTCCTCATGATGTAATAAAAGTTTGCTGCAGAAGGATTCTGGTGTCTGAGTCCGTTCTTGCCAGTGAGATGGTAGCGTGGACTCTTTCTTTTTTTTTTTTTTTTTTTTGGTTTTTTTTTTTGGGGGGGGGTGTTGTTTTGTTTTTTCAAGACAGGGTTTCTCTGTGTAGCCCTGGCTGTTCTGGAACTCACTTTGTAGACCAGGCTGGCCTTGAACTCAGAAATCCGCCTGCCTCTGCCTCCCGAGTGCTGGGATTAAAGGCATGCACTACCACGTGTGGACTCTTTCAAATAACATTGAAACCAGTTCCAGAAAACTAAGGAGAAAATGAAAGACAGTTTCTGATTTAAAAATGCTCATACATTTTTAATGTAAGGCTGTTCCCCCAAATCAATGAAATGATTCCTAATAATATTCTGTTATACTCATAGATATGTTCCTTTTCCACTTATCACAGAGGTATTCCTCAGCAGCAGATGGGAGCAGATACAGAGACCCATAGCCAAACATTACGTACAAAGAGAATATAAATTGGACGTTTTCATCAGGTACCTCTTCTCAGAGCTCTAGAAAGATTGTAGAAGTCAGAGGCAATGGTGGACACAATTGGAGAACATGGTACACTGAATCAATTAAACATGGGCTCACAAAAAAATGAAGGAGAAAGCTTGGGGCCTCCATAGGTCTACACCAGGTCCTCTGACTATTTGTTACAGCTGTTAGCTTGATGTTTCTGTGGAACTCCCTAAAGTTGAAAAGGGTGTATGTCTGATGGTTTTGTCTGTTCTTAAGATTCTTTTCCTGCTATTGAGTTGCTTTGTCCAGTCTCAATATGAGGGGTTGTTACATTATCTTATAATATCTTGTTTTGTCTTGTTTGGCTGTCATCTCTTGGAAGCCTGCACCTTTCAGAAAGGAAATGGAGGGGAAATGGATCAGGGCAGATGGGAGGTAGGAAGGGAAGGGGTTAGGAGAGTAGGTGCCAGGAGGTGTAGAGAATGAGAGGGATGGGTGTACGTACAGAGAGTGTGGGGCATGGGCTGGGAGGAGTGGTAGGAGGGGCAGATGTGATTGGGATGTATTATATGAGAGAAGAACTTATTTTCAATAAAACAAAAAAAGGAAAAGGTACATAATACACAATGTTGACAAACATGAAAATTCAGCTAATGAATTATTAAGTGCATGTTTAGACAAATAGTTCTACTTTGAATAATATAAAAAAAATCTTATACAACTTGTACTTTAAACAAAACTTCTTGTAATATTTAGTATATAATATTTTTCTCAAAGGGGAAAATAAAAAGTAATAAATACAGAAAGTGGTATTTGTTAAACAATATTTTCTTGCTAAAGATTAAAGACAAAGTTCAGATAAGCAAGGAGATGGGGGAGAAGTACAGAGGTTCAGGAATTTGAAAGGAGTTGTGTAGCAGTGGGGAAGGGGAAACTGCTGCAGCCTCTAGAAAATTCCAGATTCCAGGACCCAACAGGAAGGGCATTAGCCAAAATATCCAACAAAGGGGAGATAGAAACTGTGCAGATCATATCCAGTGAATAGGCACAGCCCTCAGTTGAGGGATGGAGCAACCCACCCACCTAAAAAATAATAATACAGAATTTCTCCTGCCAAAAGGAAATGCAGGGACAGACAGTGGAATAGAAACTGAAGGAAAGGCCATCTAGAGACTGCACCACCTAGGGATCCATCCCATCTGCAGACACCAAACCCAGGCATTATTGATGATATTAAGAAGCACTTGTTGACAGGAGTCTAGTATATTTGTCCCTTGAGAAGCTTTGCCAGAGCCTGACCAATACAGATGTAGATGTACACAGCCAAACATTGAACTGAGTGCAGAAACCCCAAGGGAGAAGTTAGGGCAAGGACTGTAGAAGCTGAAGGGATTTGCCACCCCATAGGAAGAACAACAATATCAACCAATCAGACCCCCCAAACTCCCAGGAACAAAACCACCAACCAAAGAGTACACATGGAGGAACCCATGGCTCCAGCTGGAAATGTAGCTGAGGATTGCCTTATTGGGCATCAACGGGAGGGGAGCCCCTTTGTCCTGAGAAGGCTTGATGACCCAGGGTAGGAAACTGCTAGTGAACGGAGGCAGGAATGGGTGGGCAAGTCAGAGAGCACCCTCATACAGGCAGAGGGGAGGGAGGAAGTATTAAGGGATAGGGGCTTTGTGGAAGGGAAACTGAGAAGGGGGGAAACATTTGAAATGTAAATAAATAAAATAACCAATAAAAATGAAAAAATGTAAAAACACACATACAGAAAAAGACCTCTGAGTTTCTATGAAAAAACTTACCCTTTGGATTATGATCACAGAAAATCATCATAGTGAAGGCATAGAAAACATTTTCAATAAAACCCTAGAAGAAAACTTCCCAAACCTATAGGAACAAATGCCCATCCATGCACAGAGGTCTTTAGAACTTAAATAGTATTTACTGTAAAAGAAATTCCATAGATATTATTGTTAACACAAAAATGCAAGGCATAAAATGATATTAAAATCTGAGAGAAAGGTCGAACTATTTATAAAGATAGGACCATCTGAGAAACAACTATCTATTCAAGAGTAACTTTGAAAGTCAGAATGTCCTGAAGACATGTATTCCAAGCTGTGAAATACTTCCATTGTCAACTCATAATATCATAGTCATAAAGACTTTTATATATATTATATATTTTTTTCTGTTTGTAGTTCTTTTAAACAAATCAGTAGGGTTTACCAATACCCTAATAAAAGGCATTGGTAAAAGAGTGTTCAAGAATATTTAGGCAGCACATATTGATCCTGAAAGACTTTAAGATATGATACAAAATTGAGTTGAAAAGGAAGGATCTAGAAAGACTAGTGGGAGGGAAGTGAATTGGTTAAAATACATTGTATAAAATTCCTATAACTAATAAAAATTAATAAAATAAAATTTAAGATGAGTTAAGTGTAAGAGGCAAGGCATAGAGTAAAGGAATTGTTACTAATGACAAAGAAGGCATCATCAATTAATATTGAAGGTTCTCCAACTTTCATGATTATAAATACTAAAATTGAAAACCATTTTTCAAATAAATGTATAATTGATAGAATTTTTCAGAAATCAAAAGGTGAAGATAGAGATCTCAAAATGTAGTACTTTATGCTTTAATGTAGAACCTACAAGCATTTTAATAATATTACTAATGTCTTTCAATTGACAAAGTTTCAAAACATTTAAAAATATTTTTTCTCACTAAGACTCACAGGCAAGATTATGTTGAAAATATTCTCCCAAACAAATTTTTCAAAAGACACACAAGACTTAAAACAAACATAGCAATAAGAATTATCTTTATTTGGAATAGAAGAGAGAATATATAATGTAAACAGGGAAGTGATTGCATATCTAAAAACTACCAAATGCTAGAAAACTGAGAAAATATCCATGAGTTCATTTAAGTTATCTTTCCTGGCCAGCAGGATGGAAAGGATAATTTTAGTTGGTGGGAGATAAATGTATAGCCAAGAATGGAGAATAGCTCCATTGAGGGGGATATTTTTATGTTGTTGTAATGATACACCATGACCAAGACAAATTATAAAAAGAAAAACATTTTCTCTGACTTCAGATTTTAGACAGTGAAAGCCTATGACTTCCATGGTACCTCAGAGCATGGAGCACAAGGGAAGAGCAGCAGATGAGAGCTAACTTCTAGATCCACAGGCAAGAGGCAGGTAAGACTCTTGTGAAAGGTCAAAAATGTCCCCAATGGCACACCTCATCCACCCCTGCTGTACCTCTTATGCCTTCCTAAATAGTTCTACTCACTGAAAACCAAGAACTTGAAGATATGAACACAGGGATCCATTCAATTCAAACCACCAAAGAGTGAGAAGAAAGATGAACTATCATCCTGGGCTCTTGATTACCAACACCTTCAGGCCTCTCATTCACGCAAGTCTTGTGATAGATATTCTCTTGACTTCCTCATCAATGTGGGCATGCACAAAGAAGACAATTTGTTTTTGTTTTTAATTCATAGACGATGTATTTAGACCCTTGAATTCTTAAAACCCATAACATCATTGATCCTGAGTTGATGCTATAATGAAAGATGAGATGCTTTGCGAAGGTGTGGCTATGATTCTCATATAGAAAGAATATAAATTACACATGTGGTAGTTAACCTGTAAGGTGTCACCCAATGATACTTGTCTCTTCCAGGGAGTGTAGACTATATTTAATAATTGTATTGTAAGAACTCTAGATAAAGGTATTTGACTCTGAGGTTTGGTCATAAAAGCCAATGTAAATGGCACAATGTTAATCTTTACACCTGAGATGTACAGCTAGAGGCAGACAGATTTCTGTCAGTTTGAGACCATCCTGGTTAGACAGTGAGTTGCAGTCCAACTGGATTACATAGTGTAACTCTCAATAAAAAGAAAAAATAATGACGGTGAGCCAGTTTTCCCCATCCATATTCAATGTCACTAAAGAGTAACTGATATGACATCAAACTGAGATCTCCTGCTAAAAGCTGCACAAGAACATGGACTCTGAGCTCACATTCAGGACTCAGCAAAGCTTTATTATTAGACTCATGTTCCAACCACTAACTTGACTAGAATTTTTGTAAGAGACCTTGAGCCCAATCCACCTGTCTTAAGTAGTCCTGAATTCTTGATTCTTAGAAAACTTCAGTGAGTTACAGAACAATCACCACTATAATATCTGACATTTGGAGAAATTTGCTATGCAGGAATAGGAAACATGGCAATATAAAATTAAATAGAGCAAATCTGAGAAAAGAAATTTGTAGACTTGATTTTCAATCCCAGCACAAAGTTCCACATCTTTTGGTAACTATCATATGTCGTCAACCAATGACAACCAGTGTTTGGAGACCACACACAATATTCTCAGGCAATCAATGCTAATTTACAGTGTAGCAAATATTGTATAATATTTCAGTCTTCAAATGTTATAAACTTTTTATGAATCACTTTGCTGTATTTTTATTCTTCTATAGTATATTAAATGATTAAAATGTGTTAAATCTGGAAAAATGGATATGAATGTTTCAGACTCAACTATTTTATTTTCCCAAAGTATGACTATCAGAAAAAGAGAATATAAATCTTTTGAGGGTTTTGCAGCCCAGAGGATCATGAAACACCACCATAAAGGGCATTTTGTGGTATGAAAGAAAGCATGGCATGCAAGTAATTTGTCATTTCATAACTCTAGATGGAGAAACAAATTCTTATTATCACTGTCTTTTAATCTCTGGGATTCATAAAAGGAACAAGAGCTTTATTTAGACAAAAAATTCTAAATGCCCATAAGCTTTCTGCTTTCAATCCAAACAATACTGAAGAGACACTCCTTTTCAGAGCCTTTCACGTGGCTGCTTCTGGCCCTGGCCATATTCCAGGAATGGAAAGATGAAAGAAACATTAGCATGGTCCTTGAAACTTAGTACCTGAGGCTGCTTCCTCTTCATAACAGGGGATCAGAGGAATTTCAGTCTGGCATCCTCTTTCTTGTTATCCTTAAATAATGCATCCCGAAAATGAGCAATATGTCCAGAGACCCCTGAGAGCTGAGGCAATTATAAACAACAAAAAAGCTGTTTTATTATTAGTGTATAAATTTCAACATAAAAGTTTTAGCTACAGCTTAATAAGGGAATTGAAAGGGGCAAGTAAAAGGTTAAGAGAATTCTAACATTGTTTATAATTCTATAATTGTTCACAATACGTTCTTCATGCTTATCCTCACATGGAAGATGCAGCCACCATTCTTCAGTGACTGTATTGTGTTTTTAAACTCTTTTTAAAAAAAAAAATAAATGTTGTTTACTTTTAAAGGCTATCATATATATTCACAGTGTATTTTGGTCTATCTGCCCATTATTTGCCTCTTCAAATATTTCCCGGCTCCGTTCTGTATATGGTACCTTCTCAAATGCATGTCCTCAGTCTTTCTTTTTATATACTATTGAGTCTACTTAATACTGTCCGTAGAGCTTGACAAATGACCACTCACTAAATTATGGGCATCATAATGGTGGTCCTACACACAAGAGTAAATGACTTTCCCTTCTCAGTAACATCAACAGCCAATATATGGTTCTCTGGCAGCTTGTTTATGAAAACTGAAACATTTTTCTGCTTTTTTTACTATGTTTTTATTGCTTGAGACATCCATATATGTGTGTAATGGGGTTTTGATCAAATCTATCACAACTCTCTTTCCTTCAACTCTACCCATACATTCCCATCTCTTGGAAATAAAAACTTTGCAAATAGTGTGTATGCATTTGTTTGGTGGAGTATATTGATAGAAATAAACATGCATGCTTGAAAGCAGAAAGATTAAGATTCAAATAAGCAACGGTAAGTTTTGACATATTGCTTCAATTTACTTTTCTATATTTTTGCAATATTTTTGCAATTTTATTGCAAACCCAGTGCTAACCCACTGTTCATACTACCTCAGTTTCCCAAGTCTCAACACAAATCTCAATGTTCTGGAGTTACTATTCATGATCTTATATATAGCTACATAGGTTCCTAGATTTTTTTTTATTAGATATTTTCTTCATTTACATTTCAAATGTTATCCTGAAAGTCCCCTATACCCTGCCCCCACCCTGTTCCCCAACCAACCCACTCCTGCTTCCTGGCCCTGGAGTTCCCCTGTACTGGGGCATATGATCTTTGCAAGATCAAGGGCCTCTCCTCCCACTGATGGACCACTAGGCCATCTTCTGCTACATATGGAACTTTTTTGCTTCCTTCCTTCAACATTTCAACAAGATATATCTGGATGGAGTTCTTGGTTAAAAGTAAAATAAGTGGCCAGAGATGGTTTGTTTGTTTTTTATTTTATTTTATTTTATTTTATTTTTTGCATTGCATGTCTTTGGATTGAATGCTTTGGCCCTTTTTTTTTTTTTAACTCACATAGCTTGTTAACAGGAAATAATTCTCAAAGAACTGGAAGATTCTAATAACCACAGCCACATTAAAAAATTAAATGAAATCATTGAAAATATTTATGAATTTAGTGTTTCTTTGAAATTTCAAAATTTTGAAATCATTAAGGGTAATCTCTAAATAACAAAAGATTCTAATTCTTTGACCTATGACATTTAATTTGTGATCAGTTTCTCAGGTCGATCTGTAAAGGATTAAAGAACAGAAAGCCACATCATTGAAAGAGTGAAACTGGCTGAATGCAATGTCTGTGTGAGGGTATATGAGAAGTATTTGATGCTGTATGTATACCTTTGGGTCAAGAAGATAA